>OY728138.1:1007009630-1007634630 GCA_963277665.1 Viscum album
TAAAAATCCATCACCACATACTAAAATTCTAACCTTACCAGTAAATCCTTCAAAGGAAGCCCTTTAGTGAAAAAAGGATTTACCCAAAAAAGGGTTGACATATTTTATAGAGCTCTTTAGTGTTATTTGCATTATCCCCCCCCCCCCTCAAATAAATTTTTTTCCTTGAATATAAAACACACAAAAATATCTGAATTATATAATTAAAATTTATGTGATGGTTTTCACCTACAATTACACACACATCCATCTAATGAATAAGAGACAAAAAATTCTTATGTACGATGAACTACTGCCTCACGAAATAATGATTGTTCATTATTCTTATATAAACATTCATGGTTGGGAATAATTAAGTAAATTTTATTATATATGATATATATTATATTTATTCTGCCTTTATGATTATTTAATTCTTATATAAAACATAATAGTATATATTCCATCATTTGTAAATATGAAAACAACACCCGTGGATGTGTGTAATATCACCACATCAAAGCGATGTGATTCATTTAAAAATATCATTGAATGTGTTATGGATGATATTGGTGAAAATATAATATATATATAAAAAACAATAAGGATACTATAATTATATTATATACATATATACATATATTTCATTTATATTATTTCTTTATATTTGAGAACAAAACAGAAACAACATTCATGCATACGTACGGCCTACTATATCCATGAACCATGTATTCCATTTCATCATGATATATTTTATATATTATTATAATTAAATATGTATTGAATATATCTGATATTTATATAATTTTTTACATTATGGGAGTAATTATATCATGATGTATGTAAGACTATCAAGAATAAAATCCAAAACATGTTTGATGAAACTAAGATAATTTTACGCCAAGTGAAACACTAACTAAGTATTTTTAATAAAAGAGTAATATAAAGTAATAATAACATCATATATGGTGTTAGATATTATAATATATTATATTAAAATATATACAATAAACATATTATATTTTACTGGAGTTATTTATGAGTACATTGAGACTTAAGAGATATGGTAAGCGAATTTCATCTTAGTTTTTATTTCTGTGCGATATATTCCTTATTCACCACTCATTTTAATAAAATTGAAAAAGGATTGTTCGATAGGTATGGATTTTCCCACCGTTATGACAGACATCCCGTCAAATATTTTTTAAAATATTAAAAATATATTTTCAAAAAAAATGTTTTCCTAATATTTCAAAAATACCTTTTTTAAAGTGGTTATAAATGAAAACGGGATCACAAAAACTATAATGTTTTAAAAAAATTAAATTATTTTTGAAAACTTTGTTTGTAGATTTTCAAATAAAAGTCCATGTAAAAAAATATTCATGATTTTCAAATCATGTTTTATATATTTTTAAATTATTTTCAAATAAAAAGAAACATAAAATGTTGTCACGGATTATTTATAAATTTTACATTAAAAATGTACTCAACATTTTATATAGTTTATTTTATAAATTTTCACAAAAATAGTATTTTAATATCACTTTCCATATTCATTTATAACTATTCAAGAAAAATATTTTTTCCTAATTTTCTCTAAGATTAATTTTAAATTAATTCATGTTTAATTTCAATAAATTAGTTTCCAAAAGGTTTTATATTTTTTTAAAAAATAATAATTTATAAAAGATAATTTCCTGAAAAAATTAATTTATAAGATATTTTAAAATTATTTCTCCTCTAAATGTACATTATTTGGTGTTACTCATTACCTATACGAGATATTATCCATGATTAAATTAAATTTATTTCTACTAATGTCTTATGATTTTATGTAATAACATTCAAGAAACCCACTGTTATTTCACTGGTTATATGTTTATAAAATCGGTTTCTATTTCATAGTTTTGATGTTAATGAAATCTGTTTCCCATTAATGGGTTCATTTTTACGAAATATTTTTATATTTTATATGTTATATAACTATGAAACCCGTTTATTTTATTGGTTTATGATTTTATGAAATAATTACAAAACAGTCCTATTTTCTATGGGTTATGTAATGCCAAAACCATTGTTACCCAGAGTCAGTACATTATTTTATTACATTTTCATGATCACTAGAAATCAAATCATGAATCATTAATCAGTTTGGTAGCTATCAAAAAAACTATATACTAATATATATTTTACATAACACCATGTAATGAAAAACAATAAATTAAATCCTTTTAAAGAACCCACATCCCTTATGCTATCACTATAGGTTAGTCATAATATACATTTTCACATCTTAGGAAAAAATTAAAACTAATAAATAGATGAGCTCAGATGATTTGTAATGGTAAACAATATAGTGTATGGAACCATAAAAAAAGAATAATCTTTTACGTAATGGCATAAAACTAAAACACAAGAATTTTGAACAGATATTCATTATAATATGAAAATTAAATATCAAAAAATGTCTTTTAAAAATTCACATGGCTATTATGCTAGTTGAATAAACATATGTAACATTTATAACTAATATCATAATGTGGTAATTCATGATGACATACATCATAACCATACAGTAAATGCCTCAAGAAAAGAACATCCTTAAATGGGTTAAAATGCAATCTTGTTTTTCTCAGGAATCCTAAAGATACGTTGAAGGGCTATATAGTTCTCTTCCCATCACATACTATGTCCAATGTATTCCTCATATGAAAAGGGCCCAACATAACATAAACATTCATTTTAAAACTATAATACAAAATGATAATACATTTTCCATAAGCAGTTAATGGTATAAAACCAACACATCCACAATAAAAAATATTAAGAAAACAACGAAATAATACGGAAGATTGTTTAATAATAAATCACACTAAATGAAGTATAAAAAATGGATATTGATATATAGAAAATAAACTATCCAAATCATTGAAACTATTTCAAGGAGATATCACTTTTTTACTTTTAATAAATTTAGAAGCCATGAAATTATAAAAGAAAATATTACTTTTTAAAAATGAACTTGTAATATTGTTATAGAATCATCAAAATGTCATTGCGTTATAATGGAGGAAAATACACACTCTCACAATAAAAGTTAACAAGATATTCCTTCCATAATTTTTCAAAGAGGTTTCAATGTACCTTGTTTAGAAAAACGATGAATAGATTCATTTAAAAACATTTTAATGAAATTAAAATATGGTAAAAATTACTTTAAACAATTGAAGATAATATCTGTAAATACATGTTAATAAAAATATACAAGGATGATAAAGATGATCTAGTAGATACATATATATAAACAACCTCAGATAATAATGAGATTATGAAAATAACCTTTACCTTATACTTTCCATTAGTAGAGGGTGTATTAATATCCTTTATAATGGTTAAAACATGTTATTAAATTATTCCAATACCACTTTAAGGTTTATTATATAATATATGATCCTCTTACATCATTGTTTCAATAATATTTCAGTATTACCATTCATTTCTGTGTTAACTACTTTGTTTTCCAATGCATGTTTTGTTGTGTAGGACATGTTTTTTATGAATAGGGTATAAATATTATATCCAAAATTGTATTTTGTTTATAATTTTTATTTTTTCTCATCGTATAAAATTTATAATCATTATTTAATATTAAAAGTTGAGATTGAATCTCACTGCATCGTGGTGACTGTTGACACTACGTACGCACAAGTGACAATATCATTCCAATAATATATAAATGGGTCAATATTTGATGTTATATTAATTTAAAATAATAATTATAATGTTATATTCATTATTTATAAAAATTTAAACTTATCATTATACAAATCCATATAATTTAGTGTTGAATAAAAAATTAAACCACGGTGCGGAGACATGTAATCATATATACGCATGCATGTTGATATCGTTATTTACATGATATATAAATGGAGAAATATGGTTGTTTCATAATTATAATTACACATAATCATGTATTTTATAATGGATATATTACATTAATATGGAAAAATATAGGAATAATAAGTAGAAGAAGAAAGAAACATTGAAAGAGATGACAAAACAATTACCTCTTTTTCGGGTATCTCGTTTTAATTTAAACAAAATGAATCTATAAGAAGACATTAATCCCAATTTATGGATACATGGAGTAATTTAGGGATGTTGGATGGATAATTTTTTAGGATTTTGTTGAACTAAACGGATTTTTAGGTGTGAATAATAGAAGGAGAGGTTCAATTTTTTAATAGAGTGGTGGAGAACTTTTGAAAAACTACAAAACTATTAATATGTTACAAACTTATTTTAATATTAAAATAACTCCAAAGTGATTTATTTTTAGAATACTATTATTATTTTTCTATATAATCTCATCAAAGTATTTTTTAGACAACTTTAGGTTACAAAAGTAACATTATCTTTTGGAATTAACCATTAGTTAATGTGTTTAACCATTAACGTGCCTACTTGTCTTTTGTTACTATATGGTTAAGATAGTTACAGTAAATATTAAAACTAACCCCAATTGGATAATTTATGAAATATTTTAAAAATTAATTGTCATTTTTATGAACCCTATATTTATTAATTTCATAACATTTAATATAATAATATTTATTTGAAAGTATCATTTATGTCAATTTTGAAACTATTAAGCATTTCTATCTTCAAAAATATCAAAGAAACATTAAAACATCACCATAATACTCCCAATATGTCACAAACATGTATATGTTTACTATAAAATAATTATATTTCATTACATAAAATTATTATATTTCATTATATATTTTTAATAACATTTATTTTCTATTTCTATTAATAAAATATATTTTTTCACTATTGTGTAATCATTAATTTTATTCATTTAATATATAAAATGTATAATAAAATTACTATTATGTATATTATTATTTTATATTTCTAAATAATACTCAGAGTCCTCTATTTAACTTATATTGCCTAATATAAAAATCATATAATTATTAAAATTTCAATAGAACATTTTAACTCTTTATTAAATAAAATATAATAAATGTCATAATCTAAGACATGTGGAATAATAAGGATCGTATTTTCAACCAATGGTTTATTTTAGTATAAACACACTTATATAATAAAATTTTGAAAAATCATAGGGCAATTTTATATTATTATAAAATTATTTTTAATTTTAATATCCATATTTAACATTAATTATTTTAAATAAAATTAAAAATTTAATATTCCCAAAAAATAATTTTGATCCAATTTGACAACATTATTCATAATGATTAAAGCTATGTATTCTTATTTTTTAAAACTCAATTCACATATATGGTAAATTTATGTTTAATTCTAATCTACATATGTGGTTATAAGGTGGGTGAAAGAGACCTTCAAAAGTTCAATAATGTATTTATATCTAATTATGTTATAAGGATATTTCCAATTAACAAAATAAAATTAAAATATTTAATATTCATCTATTGTTAATTTGAAATAAATTAAAATTGAAAATTCATTTTTTAATAATAATGGATTACTTTTCATTCTTCATAAAAAAATGAAACTCTTCAAAATATTAACAAAATTTCATCACAAAATAAATTTTATATTCGAAATTGAAATATGATATCTATTTTTGAAAATAAAATTTATAAATTAGGTATGTCTTTAACACTATTAATAACAGGTTTCCAATTGGCTAGTTTGATAGGTTGTGATGTGATCAAACTCGTTATTGCAAATAGTGTTTGATATTGAATTATTTAAAAGGAACTGTACTATAGAATATTAGGGTGTTGTATTCTTCCCTAATTCAAAAAATTTCCCATCTAAGTTTCTAGAATATTACATCATAAAAATATTCTGGTGGTTCTTCATCATTAGTTCCTCGGGTTCCCACATCACCTCTAACATTTTATAGTTTTTTCCAAGAACATTTACCAAATGAGTATTAAGATTCATTAACACGTGTTCTATAGTATTAATAATCTAGAAAATATCATCATAATATGACAAAACAAGTTCTAGTTATATGTCATTATAGGTGGGTACATGTATTGGGTCAAGAAATTATTTCTTCATTAGTGATATGGGGAAAACAAACTGAAAATTGGAGATACTTGGCAGCGTTTCCAAACGGTATGCTACCTCTCAAATTAATTCCGAAATCTCAAAAGATCTAATGTACCTGGGAATTAATTTACCCTTATTTCCAACTCATATAACACCCTTCCATAGATATCCCTTCATTAAAATGTGATCTATTACTTGAAATTTGAAATTATTCTTTTATTTATCGACATAAATATTTATCCTACAATGAGGTTTTTTATGGGTTTGAATAATATTCAAATTTTCCATTGTTCCCTAAATATTTTTTGGGCCTACAAGTTTTTTTAACCAAAATCATTCCAACATGTTGGGGTACGAAATTTCATTTCATATAATGCATTATATAGGAAAATTTTAATACTTGAATGAAAGCTATTGTAATAATAAAATTATAATAGATGTAAATATTGATCCCAAAAAACATGAATGTCAGGTGTGAAATATCTCAGCATGTCTTATAATGTTTGAATAGTCTTTTCTCATTGTCCCTCATCTTGAGGGAGATAGGGAGTTCTCAAATGAAGCTAAGTATCTAGGGCCTTCTGAAAACATTTCCTAAATTGGGATGAATAACGGGGATCACAAAAAAAAAATCTATAGTGGTACAATATTAAGTCTTAAAACATCATTAATATATAGTCTTTTTAAAAGGTCATATGGTAAATCATCTCTTATAGGAGGAAAATGTGATGATTTGTTACAAAGATCCACACAAACCCATATTCCATAATTTCTTATAGTAGTCTCATGTATTCCCATGACAATGTCCATCGTAATATCATCCCATCTCCACATAGGAATATAAATAGGTTTCATGACACCACAAGGATGATTTCTTCCAGTTCTTCATTTCTTGAAAAACCAAACATCTCGACACATAATCCATAATATCCCACTTCATTTTATCGCCCAAAAAAATCCTTAAAATTTATATATATATATATTTTATATTATAGTTTATAGTGAAATTGGATGTTTTTGAATCATCCAATTATTCTACTTTTAGCTAAGGTATAGTGGTAACACAATGAGTCATCCCAAATTTCAAAATTACATCTTCATATATGAAGTCAATAAACATCCAGTCATTCAAAACATTAGTTTTTTTTAAAAAAACTCAATGTTTTTCTAATAACATTATATCAATTCCATTAATTATTCTTTGGATAAAATTTAAGATATTAGTTATGTTTCACCTTCAATTATAATTTCTATATCCATGTTTACCAGATTCAAGAACATTTCATACCTTGTAACTCTCATCTTGATTAAACTCCTTGGTACTTCCTACATAAATCATCTTATACCATAATTTCCTTCTCTATGTTCTAGAGTATTATGAAATCATAATCCTTTAGTAGATCAATCCTTCTCCTTTGTGTCCTATTGAGTTGTTTTTTTTGGAAAATATATTTCAAACTCTTTTGATCAGTACATATCTAACTTGTTTCACCATAGAGATAGCGTCTCCATATATTTACTAATAATATTATTGAAGGTAAGTCAAGATCTTGAAATGAATAGTTTTTTCATCAATTTTTTAATTCATATATGTATAATAAATAACTCAATCATTCGTTATAAGAACAAAACCAAGTCATTTCATTAATGCATCATTATATATCACAAACCGAACATTTCAAAATGTTATAATCAATAAATGATAGTTGATTGGTCTTCTATTTTATTCATCAATCAATTCTTTAAAAACTTTATTCCAAACTAATTTAACATATTTACATGTATATACAGTTAACGGGCTACCCAATCATGATTTTTTATAAAATAAACACTGATAGTAACCTGCAAAACTAATTAAACCTCTTAACGTAGTCATACTAGTCAGTGATGGACAATCAAGGATTTCCGTTTTATATCCAGGATCAATAAAGATTAATTCCTTTGAGGAAATAAGTATAGGAAAAGAAATTTCCCGAATCTAGAATTAAAACTTTCAAAACATCCCATATAATTCTTTTATTATAAGAATCTTCAGAACAATACTAAATTGGTTCTCCTGGACTTCATATATTTTTGAGTATATCATGATATAATGAAAAAATACAATGGAAAAATCATCATGATATTCCAGGAACACTTTATTCATTAGATCCATGAAAATGGAGGGTTCATTAGTCTTTTTGAACAACATTACTATAAAATAAAAAGTCATATTCATGGTTAAAAAAGATTCCATTGGAATATATTCCTTCATTGAACCAATTTAATGATATCCAACGTTATGATCAATCGTCGAAAATTATTTATCTCCATGAATTTGATCAAAAAAATATATAATGCGAGGATGTGGATACCTTTTCTTCATTGTAATAGCCTTGATAACTCATTAGTTAATGAAAAGCCTCCTAGATCTATATTTCTTCTTAACAATAAGGATTATGGATCCCCATGGAGAAATACTAAGGGATTAAGTCCATTATTAATAAACTCCATTAATTTTTTTTCATCTCTACTAATTCCATAGTGGCCATTTTATAACGTGTCTTTTATATTTTCCTTAAATCGCAGATTAAATCAATATAAAACTCTACATCAGACTCTGGGGGTGTCCCAGTAAATCATCAGGAAAAATCAAGGCATTATTTTAGAATAGATAAATCCTCAATTTTGAAATTACATTCTTCATACCATGATGTAATATTAACCCCCCTAAATAATATCATTAAATAAATCTAATGGGGTTGATTTTTATAAAAAACACTTGATATTCTTTTTGATTTAATGATAAAGATTCTTCTTCTTCCCCATATATCAAAATTTACTTTTTGAGGAAATAAATTATTTCATAATATTTTTATATTCATATCATACCATGGATTCTATCAAAGATGAACATAGTTATGATGATAATGTCAGTAGATAAATAACATTTATATTATGTAATGGGAACATCCTGAGACCTCATTGTTGCAATATGACTTGCCTTATGGGGATTGAAAAAAATAAATGTTAATGTGAATTGGAAATATCTAATTTTTGAGTAATAATGGGATGATATAAATTAATTCAAGGATATATATACAAATAATACTTTGGCTAACTTTCAGAAAATGATTACATTAGTTCCCACCACATCATTAGGATCTTCAACCTTTATAGTTGTAATTGAAAAAGAATGTCCTTTCACCCTTGGCCTTTTCTGAGGAAAATTTTATTGATGATTAGGACAATAGTTTTCATAATTTCTAATATATTAAAAATTATATGAATGTAGATTGGTATCTTTTTTCAACCACTTGAAATCACAAGCTTTGTGGCCTTTTTCTCCACACATCTAATAGTGTCCAATACTATTTAGGCAAGAACCGAGGACTTTCTTCACACAATTACTATAGAGAGAAAAGTCAAAATTTACCATCTCCCCCTTATCACCGTTCCTAGTGTTTTCAATGTCCCTCTTCTTATATTTATATACATTAATGTCATAAGACCTAGGTAAATACATTTCCATATTGATATCTCCTGAGACAATTTCACTGTTTTATGAGAATGATTGTGTGAAAAAATTCCATTAAAGGAATGGATTTAACACATAAAATAACTGATAAATATTGCATCATGAGATATATATTTATTCATCTGTATTCAATGAAAACCCCGTGAAGCTAGCATCATACTCTGCAACATTCTCATCCTCACTTTTCCTCAAACTCTGAAATTGCCTTTCCATATCATCTTGTAGATCACGATGAAAGTATTTTTCAAAGAATAGGTATTTAAACACTAAAAATTATGGATTTGATACTACTTTTTCTCCCACATTTGTTTTAAATTAATTACCACCACTTTTTCACATCTCTTGAGAGACGTCAAATATCCATGACATCGTTTTCTCTTTCATTACTCTCCAATGAAAGAAATATTTTTCTTAATTAAGTTATCCAATTTGGACTATTTAGGGATTTTTAATTCCATTGAATATAAGGGGTTTTCCCTCATAAAGTTGTTTAACATTGATCAATGACATTGTCGATCAGATTACTCCATACAAGTATGGTTATATTTTATAATCCGAGTCAATAAGTTGTTCAGCACCAGCTGAATATGCTTCTCCAACATTATTATCATGAATAGTAGTTAAATCCCAACATAGACTACATGAATTGATATGATTTAAATTTCTTCAAGTAGTACCCATTTCTAAAAAACAAAATTTTCTAGATTAGGTTATAGATCATAATGCATAACATCAAAATACTTAACCAAAATTGAGAAATTTATACATATCTAATCTAATAATCTTAAAAATGTTTTCATTTGGGATATATTTAATTATAAAATGTTTAATGTTTCATAATCAAAATTTGAGTTAGACTAAGTATATTACCATGTAGTGTCAAATTAGGTGTATATTAAAGGCATTTTCATGTACCATGTGACCCTTATTCAAGCCAAGAACACAATTTCAGATTTATTACTCTTAGGTATATCTACGCTAGAACAAGCCACACTTTTTGTATTAAGATATAAATGTATTTTCTAGGAATACACACACAATTTTTATTTTACAAATATTATATGAGGGTGTTCTATACATTTCTTCATAGTCTATCTTCAGGTAGTATTCCGGAATCAATGTTTATCTAAATCTTTTTTCTAATGATTATACTAAACTTCCTTTGATACCAACTATAAAACCCCAACCATAGTTACCTAGAGTTAGTGTATTATTTTAAAAAAAATTCATAATCACAAAAAAATAAATTCCCAAAACATTGTTAATGATAATATCTTAGTAAAACTAGATACAAAAATATGTTTTATATTACGTTATGAAATATAAAATAACATATTAAATCATTTTAAACACCCATATCACATAGACTATCCTTGAAGATCAACTATAATATGCATATTATCATCTTAGGGAAAAATAACACCAAATAAAGGGGTGAAATCAAATTTTAAGTAAGGGTAAAGAATATAGATGAAGGTATATAAATAAGAATACACATTTATGTCACTATGTAAAGCCGAATCACACGCCTTTTAAACAAATATTAAGAATTACATGGTAAGAATAAATAAATTAATGTCATTTAAACATTCACATTGATATTATACTATATGAATATTATTATGTAATATCAATAAATAATCTCATAATGAGACGATTCATAATGCAAATCATCATAAACAAACTTTTAAAGACTCATTCCAAGACCATAAATAAACGGGTAAAAACCCAAACTAGTTTGTCTCAAGAGACATTCATAGGAAACTAGGTCTTATATATGGTTTTTCCCATCACATACTTAGTATAACGCATTCCTCATATGAAAAGGGTGAAATAGAACATATATATTCTTATTAAAACTAGCATATAAAATGTTAATAAGTTAACAATAAACAATGAAGGTTAAAAAATTATCACATCCACTATAAAACATACCATAAAACCATAAATATAATGTTGAAGTATATATCATAATAAATCATCACCAATTAAGCATAAAATCTAAAAAAAGGATGATGAATTTTATGAAAATAAACTATTAAAATCATAAATATTATTTGAGAGAGATATCAATTTTTTTACATTGAAATCATTTAATTGTCACAAAATTATTAAATAAAAAAACAATTCTGAAAAAAATATTTTAAGAATATAATGTTTTCTTAAAAATTTTATGGAATCATAATGGATAAAAATATCCAATCATTCCATATAAGTTAAAAAAACATCCATTCCTTAATTTTTTTAAAAAGGACATAAAATTCCACATTTGGAAAATGACTGAAAGAATCATTTCAAAATATTTCAAAAAAATACAATCATGTGTAAAAATATATTTAACTTTTTTACTATGATATTTTTATCTACATTTTATGAACCAATAATAGGGATTAATATGATTTTGTAGTAGATACGTACATATAAATATCCTCATAAAATAATGAGATTGTGAAATTGACACTCACATTATACATTAGTTTAGTATATGGTGTGTTAAATTATATTATGATAATAAAAACATGTTATTAAATTATAATATATCCATATTTATATTAATTATATCACATATTATCCTTTTATATCGTTTTGTTAATAAAATATCTATATTACTATTGTCTCGGGTGTTAACTGCTTCATTTTTTATGCATGTTTTGAATTATAAGTAATGTTTGTTATGAATTTTACATACATTATTCATATATATATATTAATATTATGTTAATATTTTTATTTTAAACAACCATATAAATTTTATAATTTTTATTTTAATGGTATACATGGGGAATGAATCTCGTCGTGTCGTGGAGACAAAAGGGCGTACGAACGCACGAGCGACAATGTCATTCTATTAATGGAAAAATGTTATCTAATTGGATGGTATATAAATTGTAAGGAATAATACTCATGTTATATTAATTATTTATATACATTATACACATCATTATACCCATCCAAATTAATTACCTTTGAATAACAAAATACGTTACATTGTGGAGACAGTAAGTAGTACGTAAACAAACATGGTGATATTGTTATTCACATGAAGGATAAATGGATGAATATGGTTATACAATATTTATAAAAACATCTCATCTCTTACATTATACTGTATTTATTACATTTTTATTGAAAAAATAGGATGTAGAATTATAAGAACAGAAGGACTCTGAAAGAGTTGATAAATTTGTTCCATATTTTTCAGGTATATCATTTTGATTTCAAAAAAAGAACTCCATAAGATTACTATCTTCCAAACGAATTACCTATAGGATGAAGTTAGAGATTTTTTTAAGATATTTGGGAATATTTTTTATGAGAAAAATGGCATTATAGGTGTGAATAAATAAGAAAGCGAAGTTCCTTTTAATATTAGATGGGGTGGGGCACTTTTTAAAATCCAAATGTATAAATTTATCATAAATTTATTTTTAGATTGAAATATCCCCAAAGTGAGTTATTTGGAGGATAAGATGTTTATGGGTCGAAATTATCTCAACCAATTTTTTTATACATGTCTAGGCTAGACAAATTATCCATATCTTTTGGGTTTAACCCTTAGTTAATCAGTTTAATAATTACTATGCTTACATGTCTTTTTATATTATATGGTTAATATTGATACAATAAAATTCCAAAATAACCATAATTAGGTCATTCAAAAAATATGTAGCACTTTCCTAGTTATTTTGATGATCTTTATATTTTTAGTAATTTTATAACCATTAATAAAATATTATTTATTTTAAATTATCATTTTTTTCTTTCTGATACTTTTTAGTATTTTTATTTTTTAAAAAATTAAAACAACTTGATATATTCAATCAAATACTAAAAATATATGACTAACATGTCAATGTTATCAATAAAATTCGTTTATTTAATTAATTAAGTCAAATTATATTTATTTTAATATTTTTAACATCGTTTATTTGTATTTCAATTAATAAAACAATTTATGGTTCAATATTATGTCCTCATTATTTAATGTTTTTTAATATTTAAAATTTAAAAATTAATTTTTATGATAGATATAATTTTTTAATCTATCTAAAAAATAAATATAGTTTTCCATATAACTTATAATACCTAATATTAAAATTTATATACTTATTGAAATTTGAATATGACATTTTCAACTATCCTTTAAACAGAATATCATTAATGACCTAATCTTACACAATTTGATTAAAAAGATCATAATTTAATGTAACTAATATTTTTTCAAAACACACTTATAAAATTAAATTAGGCCATTTTTATGGTAATTTTATATTATTGTAATTTTTTTACCTTTAATTAACCTATTTACCAATAACTACGATAAATAAAATAAAAATATACTATTCACAAAAAATTTATTTTGATCCTAATAGAAAAATATTTTCATACTTATTACAACCATTTATGTCCATTTTTTGAAATTCAATTCATAGAAGAAATAATAGTTCATTTAATGCTAATTTGCAGATGTTGTTGAAATGATAGTAAAAGAGACGTTCAAAAATATATTAAATTTTTTATATCTAATTCAATTATAAATATCAATTCCAATGACCTACATTGGACTAATATAATTATTAAGTATATATTTTATAATTATAATAAAATTCCTTATGAAATAATTAATTAAATGAATAAGTTGGGTTTTTAATAAAAATGTTGTATTTTTCAGTATTCATCAAAAAGTGATTCTTTTGAGAAAATCACCAAAATATCAACCTAAGCTAATTTTGATAATATAAATTCAAAAATAGAGACTAATATTAAAAATATATATATAAATTTTTCAAGGTGGTCAACACTATTCTTGCCTTCTTTTCAAACAACTAGTCTGATGGGTAATGGTGTGATCAAACTCCTTGTTGTGTATAGTAAAAGCTATTGAATTATTTAAAACGATGTGTAATGTGGAAGAAATGGGTGTTACATGTTAGCATAAGATTACATTTTTATGATACCGATTTTATTTTGTGGTTTATATTATGATTAATTATTATGACCTCATAGAACACTAATATATGATATCATTATGAAGTGAGTCGGACCTATATCTCCCTTTAATATATAGGGTAATGGTTTATATCTCAATAGATTAATTAATATGGTCTTGGGAGTTATCTTTGACGAATATGATTTCCAGGGCAGTGAATCATGAGTACCACGATTTCATGAGGAGTTAACTCATAATACTATGACTCCCTTTGGATTGATCCCTGACTACAAATATAGTTTAGCGAGTTACCCATTCTTATAATATGGCCTTGTAAGAAATGCCTTGACTACTATGGAAAACATTTATATGGTTATGCGCCTTCTATAATTCAATGACTTATTCCTATGTTATTCTATCATTACTTATGATATTTATTTCATTAGTATTCACGTCTCATGAACTGTAAAACATTATAGAATGATACATGTTTATGATCTTAGATATGGTGGGAATGATCTTCTAATGTTATGATCAAATTATCAAACCCCGGTTATCATGTTTATAGATACATATGTCATTTTATCTCTTATTGAGCATCTGTGATCACAACTATTTATGTTTCCTTCCCCATGTAATGATTATTTTTATTACGTATTATGTGAATATGATTGGTGATAGAATGATGAACCTATTGAGAGGTAATATAAATCACTTATGTAGCAGTATTTATACTTTTATTAATAAAAACAAACTAAACAAATATGGATTGGCGCTGTTTTTTGGTATTATTTTATTTATTCTCCAAAAATGGTGTATTGTATATTTATATCAATATTATGTTGTTATAGTTTGTATTAGAGAAATGGTATAGTTACTATTTAGAATCAAGGATGACATTACCATTGATATAACCCTAAGCAAACATCTAAGGATACGTCTAAGGATAAGGAAATGTACATGAAATTGTCCTACAATCTTGGTAAAATATAGAAAGATTTTTTTCATATATATATATCATTCTCTATATATTATAGTTTGATGTGGCACTGGAAAAGATGTATGTAGGTGTAAAAACTCCATCAAGGTCCATTTTTCCTAACTTTGTATGACATGGTACATGAAAATGGTCCTTACTATGCAACCAGTATAACACTCTAGGGTGATATGTATTAAAATTTCCAAAAGAATTTATGAACAACCATTTTGGTTTTGAAAATAATATGACTAGGAATAACCTAGGACAAACCTATTATGTAATCAATCAAAAATTTGGTGCCAGGATTGAGAAATCCTATAAGTAATTTTTAATGACTATTTGGTTTTCATATATGATATGTGTTATTGACCCTCAGTTTTCTAGTTTTATACAGTGGATATAAGTATAAGGAACATTTTTATCATTTAAATTATAAGATGCAGAATGTATGGAAATTATGGAAATCAATTTCCCATGTGGATGTCTAATAAATCGAATATAAAACACAAAATTATTATTGTTCATACTTATGAATATAAAATGATCAGAAACATCAGGTGAATGTTATGTGATGTTATTCCAATATATATTATGTTAAACATAAGAGGCATTATTAGATATAAGTTGAGTAAATTTAATACTTGATTGAAATTTCATATTCTAGGGAATATGTAATAAAGAATATGTTAATCAAGACAGATTTAATGACCCATATTTTGTAGGTTTTATTTTTATAACATTTAATGGAAAAATATGATACTAGTTGATGAGACGACATGTGGTTCTGTGGCCCATTGGGCCTGAAATTTTCCATTAGTAAATGATAAATTTTAAATTGCATGGATGAGTGATTTTCCTAAAAACGTAGAATAGATATTAAATGGATGCACAGACCAGATATCTGGGAGGACCGTTGCCTTCATGATTGTTGATTTACCTTTGGAGTGACATCACTTTAGTCATCACATGCCTTCAATGTAAAACCTAGAAAATATAATAATCGTAATTAAATTAATTAAATAAAGTTTTATTGTTTTTCAAATCCTTATAACTCAAGATCAGTGATTCAGATTGAAAATATGATACCACGGTTGAACTCATGAGGGTGTTGTTCCCTCAAGCGAAGCCTATCATTGGACAACATGAGCAAACAAAAAAAGTATTTTTTGGGACGTGATATTAAATAAAATAATTAAACTAATATAATTTTAATTTTTAATAAGTTAACTCATAAATGGTAACTTAGAATTGGATTCCAAGAGTACAGTTGATCTCATGAGGGTGTTATTCCATAGGGTAGGATGTAACCTCACTCCAAACAAGTCATGTGTAAAAGTTAATTTTTAGTTGTTTTAAGGGAAAGTATAATAAAAATAAAAATGAATATTTTATTTGAAAATATTTCACTGCAACTTAACGATGAAGAAACTATTTCTATTTATAATTTTAACTCTGTAATGATGTGACAACTAACAAAACAGAAATGATAAAATGCATTTCCTCCATTTATTTGATTAACAAAGATACATGATCAAGTGGAAAATATTGGAGTTTTCTTTGATAATTTGAGGAAATTCATTTTGGTATAACAAGAAGAGACGAATGAATAATGACGACATATAAATGAATGGATTCAGATCAGAGGTCGGTGGATTAATGAAGCATAAATTCGTTATTCACCCTTCTTCACTGATTGATACAAAACTAGGTAGGGTTTTTTAATTTCTTTTCACAGTGTTTTTCATTCAAAACGATTAACATGGTTCAACAATAGAATAGGTTGATATGGTGGTCATTCAGTCATGTGTGATGGGTTGTCTATAGTGGGGTTTTTAGGGTTTAAAACATAATTTTTATCATGTTATTGTCTTACCATTTATCTAATGGGGTAAATAAAGGTCGAACGAACACGAATGATGTATATACCTCAGGTTTTCATGGTGCCTTTCCTTCATCCATGAGCATGTCTTCTTTACCAATGGACCCACATGCTCACTTAATCATTTTCAGGAGGTTCCAAATGAGACCTAAACTCTAGGGTTAGGGAAGGATTATTCAGACATCACCACAGATATTAATGAAAAAAAAGTATCCCAGAGGTTATCACGGTTCAGAAAATGTACCACCAGAGTGAGTACAGTGGCTAGAAGAATAACCTTCTAGCACACCGTGATAATGGCGGTCATGACCAGGTGGGCTGTGGCGGTGCGGAACAACAGTGCTAGAAGGGAACTATGTTAGGTATGAAAACCCGCGGATGGAACATAGGACCACATGTGGGGGAAGAGGGTGACCAACTGTCATCCGTGTGATACGAAAAGAGTGGGATCCCTTCCCCTGGGCATCCCGGCTAGGAAAAATCTAGCACGACAGTCGAGGTTGACTGTTTGGTGGTACAATAGACTGGACTCACAGCCCAACAGGCCTATTCCAGTATACTAATTGGGTCTTGAACGTTGGACAGGCCAGACAGGGCCTATCCAGACATAACTAGGTTAGGTCGTCCAAACCGTGTTGGGTTGGGTCAGTCTGACTTTGTCAAACCAGGCCCAGACCCAACCGGTCCCTTTTTAGTAACACACCCATAACTTCCAAACAATATGTCCAATTGGAAATCTTTTTACAGATTTGGGACCCTCACAATGAGATGCTACTTTTGGTATACACTAATTGGAAATTAGTGGAATTTAGGATATGACTGAGGGCTTGAGGATTTTATTATCATGGAATCAATCATGAAATGAGCAGGAACTGGGCGGCTGGATGTGATGAGAACGAAATGACTTGCGAACCACATTGGCCTGGAAGACCTCAATGATGTGCAGATCTATGTGCCATAGAAGAACATAGTGACATGCATAACTCCTTGTCCGAGAATAAATCAATGATGAGCATACCTCAGTGGCCTAGTATACCATAGTGACATGCAGACCTCAGTGGCCCATCAGACCTCAGTAACAATCATACCTTTGTAGCCTATAAGTCCTTAGTGATGAGAGGACCCCAGTGGCCCAGCAGACCACAATGTCACATCAAGGATGTGTCTCTCAGAAGTAGAATTATTTAATCATTACTACTGATATTAATGACTTTTATAATTCAAATTAAACCCATGTGAGCTACTATAGTCACTCTCTTTACTGTGCTTCTTATAGGATGCACATCATGTACCTGTTTGGTAGTCATTTTTTGTATGTATTTGTGGTATAACTTTGTGTTTTTTCCCTATTGAGTAATATTGTAATCTCCCTTGAACAGTCTTTGCATGTACATGTCGTGTCTTGTGTAGACGATCGATGTTTTGAAAGAGTCTTTAGTGACCAGGTCTTGGTGGTTCTCAGAGTTACCAGAAAAATGAGATGTGTTTCTATGGTGCCCAAATGTTGTTTCTGTACCTACCCAATAGGTATTGTTTTCACTATAGAAGTTCTAGGGACATGTAATTTTACATTTCTGTTTCAAAGGGTCTTGCATTCTAGTTCCATTTACATTCTGTTTCATACTATCATACCTTGTGAAATTTTTCCTATTGTTTTCACCTTTCAACATCTCTAGATTGGAGTCATTTGTTTGTGTATAAATAATTAGGAAAATTAATTCCAATTGGTGGGGTATTCATACTCAGTTCTATTCTCTATCCTATTTCCTATGGGATGCGAGCTTCAGGTAGTCGTGGGGAGGGCATTGGGTAATGGGTTGTGAGAGAGTGGTATCAGAGGAGGTTGATTCTACCTTAAAAATCCAATGTCTATGAGTTAGATTTGTGGAATATAGTTAAGTGTTTTGAGATTATCTTCCATGCTAGGGAATCCAGTGATGGTGTGATGGCCAACATATGTACACACCAGTACCATGAATACTTCTTTTAGACACTATACATGAAAATACTATTTGAAGGGAAAAATTATAGTACAAGAACCATATAGAAATGGGATGAGTTCTCCATGTCCTTCAGGAGTAAGATCACCAGGTATAATCTATTGATCATGGTACATATTATTTTTTTCATGATGCTTCAACATAAACAGCCATCATGGATTCCACCATGTGATCACGAGGATGAATTGTGAGGCGACGATATGGGAACACGAGTTCATAGAAGAGGAAGCACCACTATGTGTTGTACTATCTATACCACCATCTATGGAGTATCACATGGTACTCGTAATACTAGAAGATGTGATTTGTTTCCTGGTCACACTTCACGAGTTTCACTGACAATGACCCCTTTGGTTTTGAGGCAATCCCTACTCACAGGTGGCTATAAACTGGCTTGAGGTGGGTTCTAGGTTTTCCTTCTTTTCCGCACACCATTATATCTAATGTTGGTTCTAATAATGAGTCATCTATATGGATCACGAGGATGATTCTAGGGTTTATATTACCATATCATAAGATGAGGTGACTCATCCATTGACAGAGCTTTGGAACCATTCTCATAGATGGGGATCTCTCCCTAAAATCTAAGGCTTATGCAATCCCACAAGATTCTATAGATTTAGTAGAATGATATGTTGGCAGTTGAGTTTTCATCAAGGTGTACTAAGAACTCCATGTACTCAATGAATATGATTTGACTAGTTCTCTATGGCTCAAACCTATGAGCAAGTTGTTTTTAGGGCAATCTGATGTAGCACTATTAATATCTGCACTACTACATATTATATGGTCCTAGAGAGAACCTTTTAAGTTAAAAGTACCTTGGATGAGCAGATATAACCATTGGATTTCAGTATTTGGAAAGAATAAGTATTGACCTTGGATGTATGAAGATGTTTTCAGCCTCAAGGAGTAATACGTGTGAGACGTTCCAAGAGGATATCCTAGGATATAGGATTTATAGATTAGATTTCATATGGTGAGTTCATTCATCCTAGAAACAGGAAATTATTTTCAAAATATGGCATGAAAATCATGCTAGAGATAGTACATCCCATCGTTCTAAATGTAAAATTATGGGTGGGTCATTGGGGTAGTGATAATGAAAGGAATAGATGAATCTGTTGGGCAACAAAAATGGCAGAGAAACTTGGATGGAAGAAGGAGGTAGTATATCCTTCGATATGATACAACCACCACAACAATGTGGTCTACAACAAGCTCATGGAGTTGGGGGATATCGAAATTTTATTGCTATATGCAGTCATGGAATATGACCAATGGTATCTAGGAATGATTAAAGATATGATCTGTGTCTATTCATAATTTCTGTAATAATAGACACATGTTGAAAAATTTCTTCTTGTTCATGAATCTTCTTCAATACCCTGATGTTTCTAGATAAACCATTGATGTAACCCTTATATCTGGTGAAACATAAGGGGGGAGACTCTATAATCATACTTATACTGACAGTGTGATCTGACCCTTGAAGAGAGAGTTTCGGTTGGAACATCTTGGTGTTAGAGTCAAGGCCTTATGACTCCATTATTGTTATCGATAGGTTATCGATACTCCATCCCCAAACATACTATTTTTTGAAAAAAGGGATGCAATATGTCTATAGCAATGTAAATGGGTTTTATTTAGTTAGAAAAAAGGAAACCTAGGTAGAACGAGATAGACTCATGGATTGGAGGGTGCAACCAATAACTCTTTAGCTAGCTAGAATGAATCTCAGTGTGGTGGATGAGACGAGTCCTCAGTTTCATGCTTTGGTGGACAAGTACTAGGACAATTTCATGGATGATGTTACAAGACTACCAACTCATTGGGATGTACACTTCTACATTGACATGTTCCTCGTGATGACACTGATATCTACACCAATTTATTTGATGGATCCCCCATAGCTTTGTTAATTGGCGGTACAGTTGGAGGACTTCCAGATGAAGCGCATTGGTAGACCCAATGTTTCACTACAGGAATCTCCAGTATTTTTTTCCATGGAATAAGAAGGGAGAATGAGGTTATGTGTGGAATTAAAACTCTTGAATCATGTGGCCATGAAGAAGAATTATCCACTACTAAGGATCTATGATCTATTATATTATATGGGGGTAGTAAGATGGTTCCCATTAGTTGAGACCACATGATCTGAACTACGTGATCAACAATCTTGAGTTGGCAGTGGTAGTCTTCACATTGCTGATCTGGAGACAGTACCCAATTGGCCAATAGTTTAAAATCTAGTTTAACCACAATATTCTAAACAAATATGTTCTCTCGTATGTATTTTAACTTCATAAAGGTATGATTTCTAGACATCATTCATGACTATGAATTCGAAGTAGTCTATTCTCATGGTAAGGGAAACATAGTAGCAGGTGCCCCCAATAGGATATCTAGTTCATAGTTTTGGAACTAGAAAACAAATGAGTGTTCCTTTTTACAGTTATCCTAATTGGATGGAGATGATGCAGCTTACCTCCAAAGGGTGGTTTCTTCTCCTTTACTCATAAATTGAGCCAGGGAGTCCCAAATCGATGATACCAATAGTGATACATTAATTTCTTATTTTTTTTATAAGGAATTCCATTAATGGATATTAAAAATGTGGGGAACATATCATTCATTTTAGTGGATACACGGTAGTGGTAGTAAATTCCTAGAGTTGTGAGATGCATTAATATATGCATGTGGGTGTCAAGGCAGACATTAGGGATGTTGAAATAGGTTGAAGTTGAGCTTACCTATTTATATAAGAGGTGAGAACTTGTTTAATCAGTTTTTTGATTGTCAATACACTGTGTCAAGACCCTGTGGTTGGATGGGGGTTCCTTTTCCTTCCTTGGGATGACAATAATGGAGTGGGAAATGAGATCGATGGACTTCATGAAGGGTTTATCAGATACGTCTAGGGGACATATAACCATCTGTGCGATTGCTGACCGACTCACCATGTCAACCACTTCATAGATTTTTGGGGAAAAATTCCCACATAGAGATTGGGATTCCTCTACGTGTAAGAGATAGTTCAAATACATGGTTTCCAATCAACAGAAGTCTCTAATTGAGGTGCACACATTGTATCCCCATTTTGGATGGGATTGGAAGAGGTGTTTGGGACTCAAATGTGCTTGATAATGCATTTCACCTATAGATAGATATCCAGAGAGAGTTGACCATTTATATCCTTGAGTACATGAAACGTTCCTGCATCCTTGAATTTGGCCAAATTTATTGAGGATCACCTACCTCTAGTATATTTTTCACACAAAAACTGGTACCAATCCACCATCATTATGGAACCACTCAAGGATTTGTATGGGTGACCCATTAGGTCACCACATTACGGGACTAACCCTAGAGAGAATTCTCTAATGAGATGTGGGTTGGTATAGGCTACTATAAATAATGTTCAATTCATCCAATATCTGATAAAGACTTCACAATTCCATCATAATTCCCATGCATATAAAAAACAAACACCATTGGTATTAGAAGTGGGAGACCATGTGTTTCCTCAGGTCTCTCCATGGAATTAGATAAATATATTGGGTCAAAAATGGATGTTATCTCCAAGGATTATTAGAAATTTTCTTATACTGAGTAAAGTTGGTGATGCGGCGTACCTATTGGATCTACCTCAGTAGTAGGAGAAGGTGAGTGTCACCTTCCACATATCTTAGTTGATGATATAAGTTCAAAACCCATCACATGTAATTGAATGGGGATAGTTGTATGTAAATGATGGAGAATCTATTGTGGAGTTTCTGATGGATATTGAGGATCGACATTTTAAAAAGGAACGCTAGATACATAACTGATACCCAAATAACTCTTCACCGAGTTTCCACATTGGAGAACATAGGTGAAAATATGGATATAGAGGAGAAATCTAACCATCATGTTCTGATGGGGAGTGGTAGAGGACATGACTATGAAAAATCCATTAATCACAAAGCCATGAATATGTGATGATTTACGGTATCATCTGATTCATCGGATATAAGGGCACTAGGACAACATTTTTGGTTGTCAAGATGATTTCCCTAATGTTGAAGAAATTGGAATTAGAAGAAATACTTTCTTGATTTTGGTATAGTCTCACCGTTGGTCGTTCCATGGACAATTTCCACTACATATTTTAAAGAAATGAAGTTGAATTTATCATTCTTGAAGTTTTAGTATATCATATGATAGAATGTTGGGTCATTCCAACTGTCTCAAACAAATGTTTAGAAAACGATATCAAAAATACATAAGTCCACCTATAGTTAGATTAATCATATATGGTTCCTAAAATGGACTTATACTTCATATATCAAACTGCTTAATATAATAAAACTAGTATTTACTAAACATGGACTTCATGTTGGCCAGTGGTAGGTGAAAATGTCCTGCCGCACATCAGTTTTGGGTTCGATTCCCACAGCCATGTACGTTGCGACGGGTTTTCGCCCATCCTGCAGGATGTCCTTTTTCTAAAATTACATCATTATGACATTCCATCAATAATAACAAAAACAGTTCTAGCCTTAAACAATAATAACTTATGTCCAACATAATCCATTTCAAATCTTTAGGCTTATCGAAAATACTTATGTCCATGCTTATAGTATAAAGAAAACAATTACTAGAAATTTCATCTACCGAGCATTTGAATACCATCATTTATCCCTGATATATCTATTTAATCACATTCTAATCATGTGAATACCTTAATCATGTATTCTCTTGAAAAATGAATACCCATTTAACCATAGTAAAAACATGAATGACATCAATAGTTAACTCTTTCCACATACCAAAATCCAAAAATTTCTATATACTCAAACCATGATATCACTTTGTCCTTATATTAGTCATGAGATCATGATTACTATCATACATATTATTTTCTCCTTATCCCTTCATTATGTGAATTTCAGCTGCTTTCCAAAAATATTTCAATCACTTTTTCATGGTTACCAGTACGATATAATTATTGAAAACCAATACATAGATATTCCAAAATTCCACAATACCATAAATGAGATTCCATGATACTATTTTGAAATCCCATTACATAAAAAATTAATCATTACGCAACATCATTTTCATACTCAACATCACAAATAGTGGTCACTTGAGACTTTCCCTTATCCTTTTCCAAAAGAGGTTTCTCAGGTTGATCATCATTAACCCGTGGATTAGGGAATTTATTAGAATAATTCCCCATTTCATTGCACTAGATGCATTGAAGTGTTGGTGGTGCGTTCTCTGTAGAAATTTCTTTATTCACATCATTAGAAACCTTTTTTCGATTACTTCGACCCTCTGTTGATCGATGACTTTCTTTTCCACACTTAAAAACATTTTCTAGTCTGTTTAATACAATATCCACCATTCTTATTTCCACACATTGAGCATAAAGAAACATTCATCTTATTTTCACAATTATTCTGAGATTTCTCCTTGAAATCCATGTTTCGTTTCTTATCAAAAATATGAGATGGTTATGTAACACCAACTTTCATTTCTACCTTGATAGCACAAAAAACAATTTCATTATAGCTTCTAAAGTCTCTAATAGCTAATTCCCATTCGGAGACTCGCTTTTCTGCCACTGAATAATCGATCAACTTTACATTCAGGTTGGATGATAAAACCAGATGTATACCTTGGAAGTCTTGTAAAATTATATTTGTATATACCAATAGATTCATCATCCTTCTGTTTAAGCTCAAGGATCTCCTTTTCCATCTTTCTTCAAAGAATATGAGGGAAGTAATTACTGAAAAACAAATTCTTGAACTCATCCCATTCTATGGATTCAATTTCATCTTGGGGCCTTGTATTCTTAATTAGAGTCCACCACTAGTCTACTTCACCTTCTAAACAGTAAAAAACTTGAATGCATTTATCATGTTTCGAACAACGAATTATGGAAAATATCTTTTCAATGGTACTGATCCATTGTTCAGCATCAAGTAAATCAAAAGACCCATTGAAAAAAGATGGGTGTTGCCTCATGAAGGACTCAATAGAATATTGTTCCCTCCTCTACTCATTTGGATGTCCAGAATTATTCATACCTCATGTAAGTGTAGAAATAATATTTTTCACTCCATCTCCCATAATGTTCATTTGTTCAGTAGGACAATCATTTCATCATACATTACATTGATCAACATGGTTCCTTCGGGTTCTAGCCATCGTCTAAAACCCAAAAATAATAGTGTGAGAGGAATAAATCAAGCTTGTGAAAACAACATAATAAAGGTGGAGTGCCTTCAATATATAACATCTTAGGTTTAATTCTATGTCTGTTACCGTAATACTAGGACTATGGCCTATACTTATACTTATCCTTAGGGACAACCTTAGACATACCTTATAAATATCTCTATGAATCTCACTAAAGTTTTCGCATCCTAATTTCAAAAGATTAACTAAACATTTCCTCTGATACCAATTGTAGAGACCTGTAGCTTGACGTACATGAACACTACATTACTTTTGCGGAATACTTAATACATAATAAGAACCAACACTCAAGGACCGTAACAGTTTATTATCATTGGAAACTCAGAACATAATCTTCTTATCGTGGTGAAAGATCTTCAACATCTCCCATAAATATCTTCCACTTTTGTTTTCTTACCTAAATCCATTCTTCAAATCCTGGGGAAAAGAAAACATATTAAGGGTGAGCTCAAATTCTCAGTAAAGGTATGCATGGATAAAATAAAAAAAATCATATACATTTGAACTTCAAAAAATGAACCTAATATTTAAACATCAAAATCTTGAGTAATGACATAAATCATAGTAGGATGTAAGGAATAGATCACAAAGAAACATTAATCATGATAAAATAGCATGGGAATAAAACTTGTAATTGTGGAAAACCATTAAACACATGTTATTATTTCCATAGTAGCCAAGGAATTTCTGCCAAGACCATCTTAGTGGATAATGTCCCTTTCTGAATCGAGTTCACTCTTCGTTCGAGTCCTGTATTAGTGAACTGGTTTAACTTTCCATTCCAGCCATGTCTATCTCATGAGATATAAATCATTACCCAATGAATTGTAGGGAGATATAGGTCCCACCCATCTCATAATGAAATCATTCTTACTTGTTCCACAAAATAAACATACATCATTCATAATAACCCAATGAATAAAATGGGTTTCATAAACATCATCCCATCATCACATAATCCATATAAATGAAATGGATATCATTTTATAATAAAAAGTGAAACCACGAAAATCATAGAGACATTATACTTGAAACATAAACTTATTAAATAATGTCATCTTAGATGGATGATGGTTTTGATAAAATACTTGAAATGAATTCTTGAGGAAAATATCCTTTCTCTTCAAAATCATTTTCTTTTCACAAAATGCCATGAAATTTTGAAAAAAATGGTTTTTTAAATATAATCATGCGATATTGTGGAGAAATGTTTATGAAAATAATGAGTTATAAAAACATAAAAATACTTTCATGTCGTATAAGTTAAAAATACATTCTCCTCGTACTTTTGTCGGAAAAGTAAAAATGTACCTTGTAACGTAAACAAAAGAAAGATTCCTTAAATACCATGTAATTAAAGTCAAAATGGGTAAAAAGGACATTAAAAATACATAAAAACTCTTTTAGAATACAAGTACATGGATGATAAATATAACCCCAGTAAATACTTACGTGTAAGAAATCTCAGATAAAAATGTGATTTGCAAAATTATCCCTTACCTTATGTCTGATATGCTTCATATGGATCCTAAACTCATGTATAATTATTTAAATAATGTCATTTACTTATTACATAATCATAATCCTTGTTATGATATCATATATGGTTCACTTATGACTTTATATTACCGGTTCTTTTGTAAATTAATGGTAAAGTAGTGTTTTGGGTAAAATCGTTTCATTTGTCGTTCGTGTTTTAAATTGTAATTATTCATATGATTACTTAGATCATGATTAATTAAATTCATAATGTAAAACATGATTTATATATAATATATATTCAGAATATACATATATAAAATAGATCGACAAATAGAATGAAATACACTGTTCATGGAGACGGTAGGCCATACGTAAGCATGAACATTGTTTTCGTTTCCTTATTGAATTGAATGGAATTTAGTAGATGACATACATATATATATATATACAAAAATCCAGTATCATTATTATGTCATATATTTCATTATTACTTATTATATATACTTTATAATCATTCATGAATGGTTAATCATTGAGAATGAATCTCATCGCGTCGTGGAGACGGTAGTTCGTACGTACGCATGAGCGATGATACCTTTCCCATGATTGTGGAATTGTATTTAAGTGTATGTATAATATTTCAGAATCAATATAACTTTAAAATAATAGTATATATTTATTTATTTACACAATTATACCCATCCTATTAAGGTGGTGGTCGAAAACAAATTACACCACAGCGTGGAGACGGTATTCCGTACGTACGCACGCGCGGTGATTTCGTTTTCCATAGGATTGGATAAAAGGTGAAATAGGGTTGTTTCATATTTATAATAAATTACCATTATATTAGTGATACTTATGTTATTACTTCATAATTAAACAATTAAATAAGATGAAGTAGAAGAACAAATAATTTTTAATGAATCGGTAACTGATATTAACTCTTTTTTCAACACGCCTCTTTGAAACCTCCTCTTAGGGCACTAAAATCGGTCTTTGAAGAAGACCTGGACCTATAAAATATTTCTAGGGAAGTTGAGAAGAGAAATGGAGATGGTTTGGATGATCTTGAAGGGTCAATGTTGTGTAAAGATGAGAGGGAGGAGGTGTCCTTTTCTAATGGAGGAGAGGGGCACCTTTGGAAATCTAAAAAATATAAATTTCTAATAAATATAAACCAACATAAAACATCCAAAAATGACTCATATTCGAATATTAGATGACATAGGTCTGTAATCTCATCAAACAATAAAATTTAGACACTTAAGGAATTTATTTTAAACATTATAATTTTGATTTATCCTTATTTAATATATTAAATTTTAATTGTGGTAAAAAAAATCTAAATTTTAAATTGTTATAAATAATTACTTATGTGATATTAATTATCCATAATTAGATAATTTATTACATTTTAGACTATATAAATTTAAATTTATAATTTTTAAATATTTTTCTGATTTTAAAAAATTTAATAATATGTTATTTTTATAAAATAACAATTGTGTCAATTTTTACAATAGTCATTTATTTGAATTTAAATAAAATCCACAAAAAGGATATATTTGAACAAAAATATTTAATAGGTTCCTAACATGTCATAATAGTCTATAAAAGTAGTGGATCACATTAAATAGTTCATATAATATTTATTTTACTATTTTTAAAACCATTTATTTGATATTTCTTTTAATAAAATAATTACTACAACATCATTGTATAATTATTGAATATACTTATTTGTTGCATAATAATTAAAAATAAAATCCTAGGATTAAGATAAATCATATATATTTCATAATTATAAATTTAGTTGGATTTAACTTCTAAAACACCCAACTTTTAAAATGTTATATTTATTAAATTATGAAGGTGACAACTTTGACATTATCTAAAATAAAATAATATTAGTGTTATATTCACTTTTATAAGACTCCAAACGGTTATATATTAGGTCATTGGATGATTATGGTGTAGGTATACACTACCAATAAGATTTGGTCAGGTTTTTGGGCCTTTTAAAGGGAATTATTATTTAAATAAAAACTAAATTACTGAATTTTCACTTAGTAAATAATTTCTCCATCATTAATGTATCACCATTAATGAAAATTATTTAATCCCTAAAAATTCTAAATAAATTATCATGATTTATATAATTTTATTTTCTTTTGGGAGACTATTCATGTTCAAAGTTTTATGAAGTTTATCACTAAATAAAAATTATTATACTTATAGGATTTAAGAGACTGACAAGTTGTCACTTTCATTGGTTTTAATAATAATTAAATTATTTTCATGGTCAAAAGTCCATAAAATGAATCTAATACGACCCTTACGTGATATGGGTCAACTTTTAGCCATCCAATAGATTCTTGGCATGTGTTAGGGTAATTTTATAATATTATATTTACCTTAATTACCTGATTTACCTTTAACTATGGTAATTAAAAATTATCGTGGTTACTATTCATAATTCCCAAAAATAAAAAGTAGCATATTAACATAATTTGGACCCACTAATTCCAAATATGGAATCTATTTTTTCAAATTCAATACACAGAAGTTGCAGAAATTAAATTAAAATTAATCCCATTGTCGAATGAAAATGGGTTTTTGTTTAAAACATTGCAAAAGATCGAATTGATTTAACATACGAATTGAATGTAAAATCAATGATAATGAAATAAATTATATTGAATGGTAAAAATATATTATATTTATACTTTAAAACCATTCAATATTATAATTTATCCATAAAAATTATTATGATGAAAAAAGTGGTTTTTAATTAAAATATAGCGTGTTTTTACTATTAATTAAAATATGAAAGGTATTAGAAAAATATCAAAACATTATCCAATGTAAATTTTTATATCGTAATTCAAAAGAATAAGTTTATTTTGTAATATTTAACTTATAAAAGTTTCAAAAATTATATTTAAAATGGGTGCACCATCAAAATGTGACAAACATCATTTTTATAAAAATACTTATTGTACCCAAAAAAATTTATTTTTTTCTCATACCATGTTCTAGAAAATGTGTAAGATGAATAATAATGTTATAAAATTCAAAATGTAGTTAATACTATTCATACCAGCTAGTTTATAATAATATTATAATCATATATCGTTTTTTAGTAAAACCCGGTATTGCGTACAACACACACTATCGTGGAATGTCGCGATTGCGTGTAATGCAAGCCAAGTCAGGGTTGTGTGTAGTGAATACACTTCTTTTTTGTTGCATATAAAAAAATCCAAATATATTCCATTTATACATTGAATATATAAATATATATATATAAATAAACTCAATGTTCCGTAGAGTAACTTCTATCAAAAAAACTTGAAATTGTGTGTAACACGATAAAAGATTAGTGTTGCATATACTGCAAGCTAATACGGCGTTGGTTATAGCGCAATATAATCTTGGTGTAGTGTACAATAGAAGATATGAAAGAAATTAAAAGGAATATATCTTATAAAATCTCGGGTTGTTACATATCTTCTCTTAGAAGGACGTGAACCTGTGACAATGACGTTGTCTTGAGTTCCTCTAGGACTATGAAACTGAGATAGTATATACTCTTGGGAAGTGTAACGTTTTATCAAATTCACTTAGTATGAGATCTGGAATATAATTTCTAGGTGAGGCGACGAAGCAGCTAGCAGCTTTGAAGATATCATTTCTAGATCATGATGGAGTAGTTTTTCTTCTATCTCTTACTGTCACTCCCCCACTTCTTCAGCGAGTTAGTGAGGAGTACTGTGGGTACCCTAACTAAGAGACATGGCATGCTCAGATATCCAGAAGACATGAACCTAATGGATTTTATGAAGGTGGGGAGCATGTCATCCTCTACAGAGGACGTACCATGGTACCAGTGTCAATTTGGGAGGAAGTGTTGATGGAGTTCCAAACGTCTCCTATAACGGTACATCCAGGTGTGGCGAATATGTACCACGACCTATGAAGATAGAACTGGTGGTCAGGACTGAAGAAAGAGTAGCAGAGTTTGTCTCTATGTGCCTAACATGTCAGCAAATGAAGGAGGAGCATCAGGTTCCAACAGGATTAGTTAAACATTTAGATGTCCCAGAGTGGAAGTGGGATGGGATATCCACGTACTTCATTATATTACATCTACATACATCCAAGGGTAATGATTCTATTTGGATGATCGTCAACTGACTCACCAAGTCGGCCCAGATCATATCGATCAGAGTGAAGGGTTTATTAGAGAGCTTGGGAAACCTCTATTTGCAGGAGATTGTGCGAATACATGGAGTACCCTCGATTAGTAACTCTGATCAAGATGCTTGTTTCACATCTCGAATATGGATGGGGTTACAGGAGGCATTCTGTAATGCCCCAACCCCAGTTACCCAGATTCGGGGCATTATTTTAATACCTTGTTAAGATTACAAGGAATCAAGTCCCGAAATACCGATCTGTTTAGCAGTATTGAAAAATAGATTAAATGCATGGATGTTATATTACAATTTAGAAAATAAAACACAATATAAATGATCCTTTGAGAACTCCATTAATCCCCTAGATTAACCCTTCTTATCAATCATAATAAACATCTTTAAATCCTGAGTAAATTAAAACATAGAAAGTGATGAGCTCAGATGCCCAGTAAGGATAAAAATATATTCAAAACATTCAGAAATAAGCATAAACATTTAAGGCAGTGGATAAATAAAACAAAATCCTTTTAAACATCAACTTCAGCATAATATGGAAAAAATGAAATGAAATAATTCCATTTAAATATTTACATGGATATTCTACTAGTTGAAAAAAACATGAAATATCAATAACCACTTTCATAATGATGGAATGCATAATTCCAGACTATCATAACCACATAGTCAAGGCCTTGTGCCAAGACTACAAATAAGATTTTGTGAATGCCTTTTTCCCAGACACTAGTTTGTTTCATGAGACCTACCGATGCATCGAGGAGATATAACGGGCTCCACCCGTCACTTACTAAGTCCAATGAATTCCTCATATTAATAGGTTTAAACATAACATAAACATTCGTATTAAAACGAGCATACAAAATATCAATACATTATCCATAAACCATTAAAGGTATAAAAATAACACATCCACAGTCAAACATATCACAAATCCATCAATACAATATGGATGTTTTGTATCATAATAAATCAACTTCAAATAAGTTTAAAATCCATCAAAGGATGTTGACATAGATGAAATCAAAACAATTTGAGAGAAATATATATTTTTTAAATCATTGGAAAGTCACACATTTATAAAGGAAGTAATTTAAAAGAGATTTTTCAATAAAAGTGTCCCATACCACTTTGATACTTTTTAAAAGAATTATCATTTCAAAAAATTCATGTCCATATAAATAAATCCTTAAAATCATTTTGAAAACATGGACATTAATAAGAAAGATTTAGAAAGATAAATTTTTAAAACATTTAAAATTTTGATCTTGATAAAGAGTACCACTAAAAAATCCTTAAAATATGCATTTTGAAATAATTTTTATGAAAAATTGGCATGGATGATAAAAATTTTCTAGTAAATACTTACACATAAACAATCTCAGATAATAATGAGATTAAGGAATTAACCCATACCTTGCACTTTCCCTTGGTCGAGGGTATGTTTAACATCCTATATTAAGATCATAGTATGTTATTAAATTGTACCAGAACCATAATAATATTTATTATATCATACATGATTAATTTATTACATTATACTACCCATTTAATAATAATTTCCATGTTAAATTAACATTTTGCGTAATAATCACTTTCTTTATCGTACGTGTTTTAAATTATTACTCTTGATTATATCACATAGACCAAGATTTAAATACTTATGTAAAAAATGATTTATATATCATATATATTTAGAATATAAATATGTATAATATACATATATATGAAATGAAAAACACTTTTTTTGGAGACGATAATCCGTATGTACGCAAAAACCATGTTTCTGTTTTCATATCGTGTTGAACGGAACTAAGTGAATAAGATATATGTAATTAAACATATATATATAAATATATATATATATCAAGTAGCACAATTATGTCATATATTACAAACTTATTAGTAATATATATATTTTTGTAATTTTTTATGAATGATGAACATGGAAATGAATATCATCGCGCCGTGGAGACGGTAATCCGTACGTACGCACAAGAGACAATATAATTTCCTCAAAGGTGAGGAATTGGATGGTATATTAATTTTACTGAGAAATTAGCATGTTATTTTCATTATTGATATACATATTACTCATCATTAGGTCCATCCAAATAACATATTGTTGAATAAAAAATTACACCACGATGTGGATACGGTATGCCGTACGTATGCACGCATGGAGACATTATCATTCATAAGATAGATAGAATAATGAATTAAGTTGTTACATATTTATAATAACATCACATTATATAGAAAATAATGTAGTTATTTAAGAATAGAAATAAAAAAGAATGAATAAGTGGAAGAAGAAAAGAACATGAAAGACGGTGGTGAAATTATTACATCTTCTTCGGGTTCTTTCTTTTGATTTGATCAAAAGGTCTACATAAGATGACTTTGTGACTAAAGGAGGGCCTCTAAGATGAAGGTAGGATATTTGAGAGAGTATTTGGGAAGATTTTGGAAAATCCAAAAGTCATTGAAGCTGTGAATTAGAGAAAAGGGGGAGTTCCCTTTTATAAGAGGGGTGAGGGGCACCTTAGAAAAAACATAATATATTATATTATAATAAATTCATATTCGTTTTATAATGGATCAAAAGTGACTTATTTTGAGTCTATGGTGGATATGGGTTGCAATCCTCTCAACCAATAGGTTTTAAAAAACATTAGGTTACCATTTTAACCTTATCATTTAGATTTAAATCTAAGTTAAATAATATAACTTTTACCTTGTCATCTTGTATTCTTACACTATATTGTTAATAATCTTACTATAAACTACCAATATAACCCAAATTTGTTAATTAATGTTATATATATTATAATATAAGTCTTTTGGCCGAACCTTATATTTTTATGACCATTATATCCATTAATTATATAATATTTGTTTTAAAAACTATTTGATGTCAATTTTGAAACTATTTGTTATTTGTTTTTTGTTAAAATCATAAAAGAATTATTACTTCGATAAAAATTAATCTAACCAACCCTAACATATCATATTAACCTATAATATTTTTTTAATTCATAAAAATAATCAAATTAAATTTATTTGGATATTTATAATATCAATTAGTTTAATATTCCATTATTTAGGTAATTACTGCATCACCATTATGTCATCAATAAATTAAATTATTTAATGTCTAAAAATTATAAATTAACTACAATTATATAGTAAATTTTTTTAAATTTTCATTTAATATTTATAATTTATTTTATCTTATGTATGACCCTATATTCAAAATCTTTTAGAAATTAAACATTGATTTTAACTCTTTTAACTCTTCTTTGAATTAAATAATAATAAATGTCCTAGTCTAATCCATGTTGAGCAAAGTGGTTCAAATTTTATTCCTATGGTTTTTTTGGTCGAATTATACTTATCCAATAGAATTATGAAATGAGTTAGGCTGATAATAAAATCATTTTTACCCTTAATTACCCTATTTACTTTTAACTATGGTAAATAAAAGTAAAAAGTTAATAATCACCAAAAATTAGTTTTTTCTTATTTTACAAAATTTTACTCATTGATATTAACTGTGTATCTAGAATTTTTTAAATTCCACTCACAGAATAGGTAAAATTATGTATTATTTGAAATTGCAAATTCTCCTACGTGGTGGGTATAAGACGGTGAAAAGTTCAATAAAATTTTATATATATAATATTATTACAAAATGAATCCATTGAATTACATTTAATTTATATAGGTATTTTTTATCTATTTTGACCTAATATAAATTTAAATAAAATAAATAATTATTTAAATAAAAACCCGGTTTTAAACAATAACTAAGTGTTTTCACTATTCATAAAAAATTGAAGGTTTTCAGAAAAATACAAAAAATATACACTAAGATAATTTTGATATTCCAAATTTAAAAATGAATTTTATTTTACCAATTAAAAAACTTATATTTTGAATTAATTAATTTAAAATTAATTCCTGTTGTCAAAACCAAGAAGCATATTTTTAAAAAATAAATATCAAAAGATTGACACTTGTTTATGTCCAATTTCAAAGTGAAATTACATAAAATGACCATCAATGGATTAAATGGTAAAAATATAATCTATTTATACATCCAAACCATTAAAATGTATAATTTAACACTATAAATTATTTTGAATAAAAATATATTTTCAGTTAAAATATAGTATTTTTCACTATTCACACAAATATGAAAGTTATCAGAAAATCACCAAAACATTATTGAAACTAAATTTGTATGTCTTGATTATAAAGAAAAATTTTATTTTTTCAAATTGATTATATAAAATTTTCAAATATTGGATTTAAAAATGGTTCACTATTAAAAGGCAGTAAAAGTATATTTTTTAAAAAATACTTCTTTTATCTGAAAAAAATGAATTAGTTCTTACTTTATGTCTATGAAACTCATAATACAGATTCTAAAATTATAAATATTATATATAGTTCAAGATTCAGTTAATACAATTCATAACTGCTTTTGAAAAACTAGTTTGGTATGTCGTGGTGCACTTAAACTCTATGTATCATGTAGTGCAAGATATTGATTTACATTGAAGAAATAACGTACTATGAAATTTTGGGGTGTTACATTCTTCCCTCCTTCAATAAATTGTGTCCTCTCAATTTTTAAATTGTTCATTGAAAATAAAACGTTGAAAATAGAAAATACCTTTTAGGGAAAACCCACATCGGAAATTGGGTTAATAAAATATAGTCATAATATGAGGAAATAAATTATATATATAAACACACTTGAAAAGTAGAGTTTCATCCTTCAACTAATTCCTACCACATCTCATTATTCACTCAAATATATTTAAAAAAATTATATTTATCCTAATCGTATAGGGCTCCAAAAATAATGAATTTATAATTCATTTATAAGACTATTTAAAAAAAGATAAATTATAAAAACCATTACATCATGTAGTCCAGTCGTAGGTGATGCCCCCTTGTCGCTTTTCAGTTTTGGGTTCAAGTCTCACGGCCTTGCTGGATGCAACTAGTAGTCGTCGAACCTCTGGGTTGTCCTTTTTATAACAATCCAAAAATAACCATAATAGTAGCATACAATTTCAAACTTAATCTATTCAAACGTTTAGACTTATCCAAATTACATATTTCCAAACTCTCTGTCTAAAATTTCTAAATAAATTTAACACAATGAATATACTTTTTTCCAGGTAATAACATGTGAACGGCTTCATCATGTATTATTTTAACACACCACAAAATCCGGAATTACAATAAAACCTTATTGATTATATTCATTCCCCCTTATTCCTTATAGAATACTGGATATACTCCTTCTATAAAAAAAATGTTGAAAAATCCAACAATGATGGAATATAAAAAACATTAATTAGTTTCATGGAAGTCAAGAATATCCAATATAATTTATCCAAATCAACCATCACTTATTCCAAAATCACTACCTCATTATCATGACCATATTAAGGATTACCTTTCCTTCAACCATATTTTTTCCAAAAATTATGGCTTAATATTAAGTCACTTTTGTTGAAATTATATAATCTCAAATCCTCAATAAAATAGTATTGCAGTACAATCCTTATTTATCACCATAATTCATATAACCAGTATATTATTGATACAACACTCAATTGAAAAAATTCTATATTAACAACATAAGAACAGTAGTCATTCCTATTCACATGAGGTTGTATCATAACATAATTGTTATCCAATAGCATCATTTAAGGTATACTCTGGTGATTGGAACATTGATTCGCATAGTGTCCCAACACCTTACAGATGAAGCATTGTACATTTAAATGAATGAAAATTCTTACCCTTGCAATCACGTACTTGGTTCCCTTTTTCTCCAAAATTATAACAAAATCCCATTTCATTCAATCATTTACCAAGGTGAATCTTTCAACATTTACCAAATAGTGGAAAATACATTTTCCCATCTTCCCTTTTTCAATCTTTCTCTCTTCCGTCCTTTTCTTCTCTTGCTTTCATTCAAATCCATAGGACTCAGAGAATTCGTTACTTATCTTATTAACACATGATAATATTTCTTCATAAGGTGAGAATACATGGGAGACTATTTCCCTTCTAAATGTTTTGTTAATACTATGAAAGATATGATCCTTCTTACTCTTTGGATCATACATATTGTTGAAGTTCTCATTCCTTCAACTGGGTGCCATTTTAAAACATTGGCATACACTAGGCCAGTTTATGAATCGTACTGAATAATTTGAAACTTTTTAAATACCTAACATAAATTGAACTATTTATGGATATATGTCACGACCCGCCTTCGACAAGACGATGGAAGGGGAAACAAAGATCCCGAACCTTCCTTCCTCATGTCTAAGACAAGATAATGACCCCCGAGTCCCGCCTCCCGTAGGCCCTGTAGTAGAGACTAGCACCAAGGGTATAACATTTTCACAATATGGGAGGCATTTCCCTTTTTAGTTAACCAGGATTGGGAGAAAGAATGAGTCAACACCAAACACCACCACGTATAGAAAAATTAAAAGATAACCAAACTACATGCATGATTTAATAATAAAACTGAACAAAGTACAAGAACTTCAAAGTACAAAACCAAACCGGAAGGAAAAAGGTGAAGCAGAAACCAACAACGACCAACAGCAACTTCAACGTCCAGACTAGTATGGTCCCGCACGGCCTCCAAAGTATTCCTGGAAAAATGAAAGTAAACGTATGTTGATCATACAATGTATACTCAGTAGGAAAACCTATATCTCTCGTGCACAAGTGGGGACACGCCCTAAAGTATCGTGAGATACAGAAGAACCAACATCTATAAAAGAAAACTATCCATCCCACCTCACCTACCACACTCACCAAATAACACAAGCAGTAATGTAATAGTAATTAACAAAACATTTGGGTAACCCACACCACCATTTCCCACACTAGCTAGCTGCTCATCCCTAACGGCAAACGTCATGACGCTACCACGCTCTTCTTTCCCGCACACACCTGGGCCTCACAACCATCCACATCCCTGCCCGCACACACCTGGGCCTCAAAACCATCCACATCCCTACCCGCAAACACCTGGCCTCATCCTGAAGAAACATAGGAAAACAAACCGTAACCAGAACCCCTTCCCGAAAACACCTGGGCCTTATCCCAAAGATTCATGGGAAAATAACCTTCCCGAAGAGTCTTGGGCTAAAAACACACGAATCGAAACCTAACCAAAGATTCTTGGGTGTAAGGTATCCTCCAGCCATCACAGCAGAGGGAAGAGGGAGAATAAATGAGAGTAACTAAGGGGAAACGCCCTTCCCCATAAGATGGGGTGTCCGACACTAAGTGCCCGACGCGGCTATGGTTTTACTAAACACAAAACAAACAGTTACACACACACACACACACACACATATATATATATATCAAAACACAGCCCATCCCATGGCTTCTCAAATAGATACAATAAGTTAAACAAGAACTCTGCCTCAGAAAACAGGCACACAACAAACAGTTCTTGGATTCCCTATTCAAGTTATAATTTCATAATAGTTCAGTATGAGTTAATCCCATCATTACTGGGAAACTAACAGGAATAATAATAGATGAAACAACAATAAATAAGGAAGGAAACCCATTAGGAAATTTAAGCATTCACACCTGGTTCTCTTATAAATAATAACATCAAAGTGGGATCAGTGGAATCCCTCAAAAAACTGGAACCATAGAAAAACCCAACAAACCATTTGTTGTCCCCACATTAATTAATGACAATTCCAACCATTTCATTATTAACATTACACTTATTCATGTTCACAACCAAACCTGCATCCCTACTACCAAACACCACCTCATCCACACAACAACTCATGCCATTCCGACTACACCATTCACAGCCCTGCTGTTTACCCATCCACAATTGATCTAGCCCAACATTCATATTTCATTATTTTTTTATTATTTAGTTCAACTGGGGTGATCACAGAAGGTTATGGGAATTCATATTCAAAAGCTCAGTTTAAGTGTTTAAACAATTCATACATGATTCCCAAACACCAGAAAAACCATAAAATAGAGAATAGCATAGGTGCATAAACAAAGGCCCCCAACAACCGTGATTTTCAGTAGTCATAATCCCATTTAATTCATGACAACATCATTGGGAAAGCATGGATAAAAACATGTAACCACATTAACAAGAATCCTCATCCTTGTTCTTTAACAAATTATTATATTCATTACAGAATTGATTAACTGCCTCGTGGGAACCGTAGAACACCCACCCTGCATGATACACAAGTAGGACAGACAAATGTAATATTCCTACATGATTGATCAAGGATCGACCTTATGTCCTCCTGTGGAAACTAGAAATTAGGAGTAGAAGGAATTCCAGGGAATTCGATCAAGGAAAACATTGAAACGGGGGTACAACTCTTGGGGAGGAAGGTAACTACGAGCACAGGGTGAGAATAAGAGAAAACTAGCGAGAAGAGAAGACTTTAGGTTATAAAGGATGAGATACAACATTCCCAAGACGGTTATGATATGGATAGAAAAACTCGAAACCACTGAAGAAACTGTATCGTTGGTTGACCACATCGTTGGGCCACCCCACACATCCAACATAAAAGGTCCCCGACCTTCAGGGTGGTTAAAACTGACGTACACCTCCTTAACCAAGGAAGTACTCCTCACAGGATTCCCTACAGGCGTTTTTGAAAACGTGGTTAAAGGCATGAACAACGCATGGTTTTTCATATAAGTTGGGTACCTCACCAATCATTTAATTAATCATCATTAATGGGCTTTAAAACAGGCTTAAAGGGGTCAAAACATGGTTTAAAAACCAATTTTTGCAAAAAGGAGGTGCTACTGGAAAAACCCGTGGAGGTAGGCAAGAGCTACCGGTAGGCGAGAGCTACCGGTAGGCAATAACTATCGGTAGACCAAGTCTACCGGTAATGGACCCCAAAACCTCAGGCCGTTACATCAGAAACTTATCAAACTATTATCGTCCCTATGAATATAATAACAATCCAGAAAGGGGAAAACATGTGTCCAAACAACCACCCTTTAACGATACTTCTTAGGGGAAAACCCCTGAGTTGTTTGAAAGTTGGAACAGAACCCCCTTACACCAAACAATACTCCCACAAGAGTTATCAACCCCAAAAATTCACAACGAGCACAAGGATCACATTGTCCAACCCACGAGTCAGGGAGTCCCTTCCTATATGTTATGATATTATCCGCTTTGGGCGGCACTGACTCGCCCACATCAGTTTATTCGCATCCACATTAATGTGTCCTGATTAGCAGTCAGGTTTTCCCATCATTACATATTAAGACACACACATAGAGAATAGGTAAAATATCATCCAAAAGCTTATCAAAACAATAATTTCATATATTAAAGCACAAGTTAAAACATCTCAACAAAACTCAGATCAAAAACAACAGCGAAGTCAAAATATATATGGGTAATGAACACGTAACTGGGCCTCCCTCTCCCAAGTGCTCTCCTCAAGGCCACCATTCCTCCACAACACACGAACGAAGGTGATGGTTCATCCACGAAGCACATTATCTTTACTATCCTCGATCTAGATCGGTCGTTCTATGAAGGTCACATCGTTTTTGACATCTAACTCTCACCAATCGATGACATGAGAGTTGTCGTGTAGATATCGACGAATCTGGGAGTCGTGAAGGACGTTGTGAACATTCTTCAACTGAGGTGGCAACGTCAGCTAATACGCCACCTCACCAACTCGTCCCAGCACCTCAAAAGGTCTGATGAACCTAGGGGAGATCTTAATCTCCTTCTCAAACCATCGCTACCCACGTCGAGGGGAAAATTCAATAACACATGATTTCCATCCTAGAACTCCAAGGGCCTCCTCCTATGATCAGCATAAGTCTTCTTCCGATCCTAGGCTACCTTCATCCTCTCACGCATGAGCTGAACCTTCTCAGTGGTGACATGCGCCACTTGTATCCCACGAACAGCTACTTCCCCATTCTCTGTCCACTAAACGGGTGAACAACACTACATTCCATAAAAGGCCTCAAATAGTGTCATGCCAATTGTGGAGTGAAAGATATTCTTATAATCAAAACACACAAGGGACAAGTGTCATACCCATGATACACAAAAATCTTGGACACATTCCCATAGCATGTCTTCCAATGTATGGATTGTTCGTTATGTCTGCCCATCTTTATGGGGGTGGAAAGCAGTGCTAAGGCGTAGCTGGGTGCCAAAGGCATGCTATAATCCCCTCCAGACTCGTGAGGTAAACCGTGCGTCTCAATCGGAGACAATACATCTCGGAATCTCGTGTGACCGCACCACCTCATCGATGTACCTCTGGGCTAAGGTACTCACCAGGATCGACTCCTTAATCGCCAAGAAGTGAGATGATTTTGTCAACAGATCCACCACTACCCAGATTGCATCAAAGACTCCCTGATACCTAGGTAGCCCTATAACGATGTCCATCGAGATGTCATCCCACTTCCACTCAGGAATATCTAAAGGCTGTAACAACCCTCTAGGAAAACAATGTTCAGCCTTCACTTGCTGACACACTAGGAACATAGTCACAAACTCTGCCACTGCCCGCTTTACCCTGGGCCACCAAAACTGCCCCATCAAGCATTGGTTCATCTTTGAGACACCAGGATGTACCGCTAATGCCTAGACATGTAACTCATGGAGAACTCCATTACGCATCATATCCGAAAATACATCCTCCCATGAAAAATCATCTGATGCTGTCCATCCTTAGAGATTCCCTCAGAAGCATTTCCCTAATAAACACGATCCCACATCACTTCTACCTCCGAGTCCACCCACTAAGACTCTTCCACCTGCACCACTAAAGAGGAATCTATAGTCATCTGAAATAGATATCCTCTTCCACCTTCCAACCATGCATCCAAATTCAAGGCCACTAACTCTTCCATCGCTCTCCAAGCATCTACAGATTCCCAAACTACTTCCTTCTACGATTTCCTGCTCAGGGCATCAACCACAACATTACCATATCCCTCAATATAAGAGATCTCGAAGTCATAGTCTTGGAGGAGCTCAACCCATATCCATTTCCGCAAGTTCAGATCTCGTTGGGAAAAGACATAATGCCAGCTCTTGTGATCTGAGAATACCACAAAGCTCTCTCCAATGAGATAAAGCCACCATAAATTCAATGCAAACACCACATCTTCAAGCTCCAGATCGTGGGTGGAATAGTTACGTTCATGAGGATGTAACTGCCTAGACCCATAAGAGATCACACCTCGTTGTTGCATTAGCCCACATCCCAACCCAAGGGCAGAAGCATCATAGAACACTTCAAACAACACCCCTTCATCTGGTAATCTAAGTACTGGAGCACTAACCAGCTTCTCCTTTAGGTAGCCAAAATATGTCATGGAATGGTCTCTCCACACGAAGGCCTGGTCCTTCCTAGTCAAAGCTGTCAATGGAGCTGCAACTCGAGAGAAGGCAGCCACAAACCTCTGGTAATAGCCTGCCAAACCCAAGAAACTAAGAACTTCTGCAACATTCTTAGGTGCTGCCCATGAAACGACTTCCACAACCATCTATGGGCCTACTGCTATTCCTTATTGAGACACTATGTGTCCATGTAATTGAACTTATCGCACCATGAACTTGCACTTAGACAGTTTCCCATTCAGATGGTGGTGTCGAAGGACTCCCAAAACTGACATGAGATGCTCAACATGCTCTTCCTCTGATCTTCAGTAGATAAGGATGTCGTTGAAGAACACCACAACGAACTGGTCTAGAAACACCAAGAATACAGAGCTTATGAGGATCATGAACATAGCTGGTGTGTTCGAAACTCCAAACGGCATGGCCATGAACTGAAAGTTTCCATATCTGCACCTGAAATCCATATTTGAAATATCATGTTCCTTCACTCTCAACTGGGGGTATCCAGACCGAAGATCGATCTTAGAGACCTACATACTCCCCTCAGCTGATCGAATAGATCGTATATCCTTGAGAGGGGGTAACAATTCTTGACTTCCACCTGGTTCAACCTCCGGTAGTCTATACACAGTTGTAGACTACCATATTCTTTCTTTAAAAAAAACTAGAGCACCCCATGGTGACACGCTGTGTCGAACAAATCCCTTCTCAATCAGATCATAAATTAGAATCCGCAACTCTGAAAACTCAGAAGGTGCCATCCGATAAGGATCCATTGAGATCAAGCGGGCAGTAGGCTGTAAGTCTATCCCAAACTCAATGTTACGTCGAGGGGGTAGAGTCACAACCTCCCCGGGAAATACACCAGGGAATTCTATTACGACCTCTAGGACATCCATCATTCCTGTGTCTACCGACTCCATTGACACCCTGTCTAGCATATAAAGGAGTGGCTCTACATGACGACCACCCACCTGATAACACCGCTCCCCAAAAAAAGCCACACACCGTCCGTCCCCGTTGTAGTATTCAATCATTCTCCAATATCAGTTGATGATGGCATGCACGAAGAATAACCAGTCGATGCCTATAATGACATCGTATTGTTGCATTTGCAATTAAATAAAGTCTCCACTGGACTTATGTTGTCCCAACATCAGTCTACATCCCCGTAAAAAGTAAGATAAATTGGTCTAACCCCGAACTAGTGTTATCAACACTAGGGGAAAAACGTCTCTCGGATTACCGACCCAGAGCATGGGATAATTCTGGCGTAACAAAGGATTGTAAAGCTCCCGAATCAAACAAGAGAGAACCAAGAGTGCTGAAAAGATAGATCGTGCCTAAAACAACCTATGGTCCTTCCGGAGCTACTAACTCTGCGGCGTGCTACTGTCCACGCCCATCTCCTCTTCCTCACTGCTGTTGACCACCTACCCAACCACACGCTGGTTGAGGTCCCTGAGGAGCACCCTGGTGTCGGTCTCCTCCCACATGTCATCCATCGGAGGGCCATGGGCCTTCTGCTGCTGATGCTGGAAAAGCCTCACTAGCAATGAATTTTGCTGAGGTGAGTGATGAAACTTCCCACCTACACCATATGGAGCTCGAGTTAGACACCTGCTCTAGATGTACCTGAAAACTCTGCAAGAGAAACACTTTGGTCATGGCCCTGTGGAAAGGGGCGAGGGACGGAAGTTCGGAACTAGAACTGATGAGGCCTACTAACTGCTTGTCAAAACCTAGAAGGCCCTGTTGCTGTAGACCTGTTGCTGACCAACTTCCCCTTTGATGAACCCAGATGGTTCCCCTCTCTTGGTGTGCCACCCTTCGAGTTAATCCTCTCTACTATCTTGAACTTCTTCTGTTCTACTAGTTACATCGAAATGGTGAAGGGAGTGACAACGTACTGAAGAGAAGGACGTAGTGACTCCTCTAACCATCATGCCAAAGACTCCTCATTCAGAAAGAGATCTGGGGAAAAGCGCAAGATATATTTGAACATGATCCCCATCTCCCTCACTGACATGTTTCCCTGCTGAAGAGAGATCTACTCATGTCTCTTCTCAACCATCTCCATAGAGGAGAGAAACACCTCACAAAATTCCTTCTTGAAACCGGTCCATGAAACCTATGCCTCTGTCTTCTCTCCCAGGAAAAGCATCCACCACTAATGCACAGCTCTTCCCAGCTGGCTGACGGCCAACAGAACCCATTATTCCCTCCGAGCAGGTATCAAATAGAAGGTGATGGCTAGCTCCTCGAGCCATCCTTCCATTACTGAGTCAGAATTGATTCCCTTGTACATATTGAGGGTTTGTCACTTGAAAGAGCATAGATTCCTCTTCCACATGTCATCCTCCTCATCTCAGTCAACCCTCTTCTGGTCAACTAACTCGATTCGCTGGGCCTCAACAACCCTAGTCGCTCGTGGAAAATGTTTGGGTGCCATAACTGCAAGGTAAACAAGGAATGCATATGCCCAAGTAGTGTAAAATATTTCTCTTAAAGTTTCTTAGACTTCTTATTCATTTTAATTCCCCAACACACCCATGAAACAGAAGAACACAAGTCATTATGATGCATGTACCTTTCCTAGGGTCTCTACCCTGCAAACCGTGTAGCCTCAGCTGGTCGTTCGGTAGGTCCAGAGTCATTGCATTAGATCACAGGGGGCCCTAAAACCCTGTGTCCTAGATGGTCCTCCTTGTTCTATTTCACGAACCAAGATCACCTAACATTGTTTCCCTACCATCTCATGAAATTCTCACTGTGCCTAACTCCAGACTTCATACTATCCCTCAACCTCACCTCTGATATCATTATTTCACGACCCACCTTCGGAAAGACGATGTAAAGGGTGAAAAAGGTCCCCACCCTTCCTTCCTCAAGTAGAAGATGAGATAATGACCCCCCGAGTCCCGCCTCCAATAGGACCTGGAGTGGCAACTAGCACCAATTTTATACCATTTTTACAATATGTGAGGCATTACCCTTTTTAGTTAACCAGGATTGGGAGAAAGAATGAGTCAACATCAAACACCACCATGTATAGAAAACTCAAATGAAAACCAAACTAACTGAATGATTTAAAAATAAAACTGAACAAAGTATAGGAACACCAAAGTACAAAACCAAATAGGAAGGAACAAGGCTATGCAGAAACCAACAACGACCAACAGAAACTAAAACGTCCAGACTAGTATGGTCCCGCACAGCCTCTAAAGTCTTCCTAGAAACCATAATGTAAATGTAGGGTGGGCATACAAAGTATACTTAGTAGGAAAACCTATAGCTCTCATGCACAAGTGAGGAGACGTCATAAAGTCTCGTGAGAAGAATAAGAACCAAATTCTATCAAGGAAACTATCAATCCCACCTCCACGGCCACACTCACCAAATAACACAAGAAATTATGTAATAGTAAATAACAAAATATTTGGGTACCACACACCACCATTTACCCTACTATCTATCTGCTCATCCCTAACGAAAAACATCCTGATGATACAACGCTCTTCCTGCCCGCACACACCTGGGCCTCACAACCATCCAAATCCATGCCCGAACAAACCTGGGCCTCATCCCGAAGACACCTGGGAAAACAAACCGTAACAAGAACCCCTGCCCGAAAACACCTGGGCCTCATCCCGAAGATTGATTGGAAAACAACCTTCCCAAAGAGTCCTGGGATGAACACACACCAATCGAATCCTACCCGATGATTCTTGGGTGTCAGGTCACCTCTAGCCATCACAACCAAGGGAAGAGGGAGCCGAAAGGAGAGTAACTAGGGGGAAACACCCTTCCCCATAAGATGGGGTGTCCGACACTAAGTTCCCAACATGGGTGGGGTGCGACTAAACACAAATCATACAGTTAAAGATATATATATATCAACACATAGCCCAACCTATGGATCCTCAAACAGATACAAGTTTGTGCAGAAGCACTGCTTCCTCAGAAAACAGGCACACAACAAATAGTTCTTGGATTCCCTATTCATGTTTTAATTTTATAACCGTTCAGTATAAGTTAATCCCTTCACTACTGGGAATATAACATGCACAATCACATATGAAATAACAATAAACCAGGAAGGAAAACCATCAGGTAATTTAAGAATTAACACCCAGTTCTCTTGTAAATAATAACATCAAAGTGGTAACTGTGGAATCCCTTGAAAAACTAGAACCAATGAAAAACCCAACAAACCATTGGTTATCCCCACATTAATTCACGACTGTTCCACCCAGTTCATTATTAACTTTCAAATTATTCTTTTTCACAACCCAACCTAAAACCCTGCTACCAAACACCACCATATCCATGCAACAACTCATGTCATTCCAACCACACCATTCATAGCCCCGCTCTTCACCCATACACAACTAAACCAGCCCAACCTACTTAATTCACTCTTTTATATTATTTAGTTCAACTAGGGTGATCACAAAAGGTTATGGGAATTCATATTCAACAGTCGAGTTTAAGTGTTTAACCAATTCATATATGATTCCCAAACACCAGAAAAAGCATAAAATAGAGCATAGCATAGGGGCACAAACAAAGGACCCCAATGGCCGTGATTTTCAGTAGTCCTAATCGAATTAAATTCATAACAACATCATAGGAAAACCATAGAATAAAACATATAACAACATTAACAGCCATCCTCGTCCCCGTTCTTTAACCAATTATTATCTTCATTAAATAATTGATTAACTTCCTCATGGGAATCATAGAACACCCAACCCGCATGATACATAAGTAGGAGAGAAGAAGTTATGATTCCTAGAAGATTAATCAGGGTATGACGTTATGTCCTCCCATGGAAACTTTAAATCAGGGGTAGTAAGAATTCCATGGAATGTGATCAAGGAAAACTTCGCAACAGGGGTACAACTCAATGGGAGGAAGGGTATTCCAAGAACATTGTGAGAAAAAGTGAAAACCAGCAATAATATAATCCTTTAGGTTATCAAGGCTATGATACTACATTCTTAGGATGGTTAAGATATCGAGAGAAAAACTCGTAACCATGGGAGAAGCAGGATCGTGGGTTGACCACGCGGCTGATCTTCCCTACACATCCAACAGAAAAGGTCCCTGCCCTTCGAGGCAGTTAAAACTGATGCACACCTCCTTAACCAAGGAAGGAATCCTCACAGGATGCCCTATATGAGTTTTTAAAAACATGGTTAATGGAATGACCAACACATGGTTTTTCATTTAAGGAGGTTACCTCACCAATAATTTAATTAATCTTCACTAATGGGATTTCGAACAGGCTTAAAGGGGTCAAAACACGGTTTAAAAACCAATTTGCGCAATAAGGAGGCGCTATAGGAAAAACACGTGGAGGCAGGCTGGGGCTACCGTTAGGTCATGGCTACTAGTAGGCCAAGGCTACCAGTAGGCCGAGGCTACCGCTAGGAGTCTTAAGCTTCACCGAGAAGCTGTGAGGACCATCCAGACCACCCAGAACACCTCAAACATCATATTTTTAACATGTAATGGACCCCAAAACCTCGGGCCATTACAATATAATCCATAATAATAATAAAAATTCATTGAGAAGTATTTAGTCCTAAATCCTTCATTATAATTTTTAATGAAAATGAGAATTATTGTAACGCCCCGACCCCAGCTACCCAGAGTCGGTGCATTACTTCGTAACATTGGCATGATCACAAAAGATCAAGTCTCGAAAGACCGATTAGTTTAGTAGCCTTGGAAACACTAGATACATTCATAAGTCTTTCATTACATCAAAATTAAACAAACTAAAATAACATGGTCTTCATAGTCCACACTCATATCTCCACTGACTATTCTTGCAAGTCAGTCATAATACACTTCTTCACATCCTGGAAAATATTTAAACATTGAAAGGGGTGAGCTCAGATGCTCAGTAAGGATAACAATATTGCGGAAGCTTTTATAAGAAAACATAAGCATTTAAGGCAATGTATAACTGAAACAAAAGCCTTATTGAACTTGAACTTCAGCATAATATGGAAAAAGTAAAATAAAATAATTCCATTACATACTCTCATGGTTATTCTACTAGATGAATAATCACTTGAAATATCAATAACCACTTTCATAATGAGGGAATGTATAATGCCAGACATTCTGAAACACTTTGTCAAGGCCTCGGCTAAGACGTCTAAAATGATTAAGGCCTCGGCCAAAACCATAAATCAAATTGGGAAATGGCCTCGGCCAATTCCACGTCTAGTTGTCTCATGAGACCTACTGATGCATCGAGGAGCTATAGAGGGCTCCACCCGTCACATATTAAGTCCAATACATTCCTCATATGAATAGGTTTAAATATAACATAAATATTCGTATTAAAACTAGCATACGAAATGTCAACAATTTCTCCATAAACTATGGATGGAATAAAATAACACATCCATAGTCAAATATTTCACAAAATGTTCAATGGAAGTTTTGTATCATAAATCAATTACAATTAAATTTAAAACCCATCAAAGGATGTTGACATGGATGAAATCAAAGCTATTTGAGAGAAATATCTCTCCTTTTTGAAATCATTTAAAAGTCCCATAATTATAAAATAATACATTTAATTTGAAAATATTCTTATAAGCTTTTTAGGGAAGCTTCGACGAAGTTATAATGGCGGAAAATAGCTGCACCGGCCGTATAAGTAAAAAAAAACATTCTTACCTTAAATTTTTCAAAAAGGTCAAAAAGTACATTGTTTGGAAAACGACGGTAAGATTTCTTTCAAAAACGTATAAGGGTATAAATGACTTTAAACCATTTTCCATTTAATAGTAAAAATGTTTTGAAAGACATTTTTAAGAAACATGGATGTGGATGATAACGAGGTCCCAGTAGATAATTATGTATAAACTACCTTGGATAATGAAGAGGTTGTGAAGTAAACCCTTACCTTGTACTTTTCTTTGGTTGGGGTAGGTTAACCTCCTCTTCTTCGGGTTCTTCCTTTTGATTTGATTAAAAGGACTCCTTAGGATGGCTTTCTGACTAAAGTAAAGCTTCTAGGATGACGAGAGAGAAGTTGGGAGAGTATTTGGGCAGGGGTTGGCCGAACCAAAAGGCTTGGAAGTGTGAATAATGTGGTAGAGGTGGGGGGCTTTTATAAGAGGAGAGGAGGGGCACTTTTGGATAGATTGAAATGATACATTATTTCACAATGCTTTTCGGATTCTAAAGGTCCCACACTTATATAATTCGAGGATAAGTTGATAAGGTTTCTAAATCTCCTCATCCAATAGGCTTTGGACAAGTGTAAGCCTTGGATTTTGCATTATCTTCTCATTTTATTTAAATCGTTAAATAATGAGGTCATCGCTGTATCATAATGATGTCATAAATAATTTAATTTATTTAATGTCTAAAAATGATAAAAAAAATACTATGATGTAGGAAATCTTTTTAGCTTTCTAATGAATATTTATAGTCAAAATTTGGACTTGTGTAACCCCACTTAAATGCTATTTTAGTAAAATAACTCATGTTTGTGTCAATTTAATTTTAACATTAAATAAATATATATTAATGTCATTTTCCAACAATAGTGGCTCCATGGGGTCCCCAAGTTGACCCATGGGTTGTCTTGGTCGGCCATGACTCATCCAATAGGAGTAGGACAAGTGTCATGCTCATCTCATATTATTAAAACATTATTTTAATCTCATTGAACCACATTTTACTTCTTAATGACAACCATGTATGTCGGATTTTTGAAAATCAAAACACAGAAGTGGTAATATTTCATTTTAACGAAAAATCAGTTTTTAACAACCACTTAGTGGTTTCACTATTCATCAAAAATTGAAGTTTTTCAGAATAAGGCCAAAATTTCACCCTAAGCTATAATTGATATTCCGAATTCAAAAATGATGTCTATTTTACAAAATTCCAAACATATAAGTTGTATTAATTAATTTTATAATTAATTCCTGCTGTTACAACAAATAGCGTGTTTTTAAGAAACAATTTATATCAAAAGATTGGCAATTGTTTATGTCCAATTTCAATGTTAAATTAATTCTAATGACCACCATTGGATAAAATGGTAAAAATATATTCTAATTATACTTTAAAACCACTAAATATTATAATTTATCACTATAAATTATTTTGATTAAAAAAGTTGTTTTTAAGTATTTTTCACTATTAATAAAAATTTAGAAGTTCTCAGAAAAATACCAAAAATTCAACATAGGCTAATTTCAATATTCCGAATCCAAAAATGAAGTCCATTTTGATAAATAAAATTTATAAAATTTCAAAAATTAGGTATTACTATTCACAACGGCTAGTTTAATTAGTTGTGGTGTGTGTTAGAGCTCGAGGTTGCGTACAACACACGCCATTTCATTATTCGAAGGGAAACGTACAGTGGAAGCTTGGGGTGTTACATTCTCCCCTCCTTCAAATAATTGCGTCCTCGCAATTTCTAGGGTATTACTGCATAAAAAGACTCGTGGGGTTTTTCATCATAAATTCCTCAGGTTCCCACGTTGCCTCTTCCATTTTATGATTTCTCCACAAAACCTTCACCTGACGAGTCGTCCGGTTTCTCAGCACCTGCTCCCTCACATCAAGAATCCTGACAGGCTCTTCACAATAGGAAAGATCGGGTTCCAGTTCTAATTCCTCATAGGTGAGTACATGCGTTGGGTCAGGCATGTATTTCCTCAACAGAGATACGTGGAACACATTGTGAACTTTGGAGAGACTTGGCGGCATTGCCAAACGGTAAGCTACAGCCCCAATTCGTTCTAGAATTTCGAAAGGTCCGATGTACCTGGGACACAATTTACCTTTCTTACCAAAACGTATGACTCCCTTCCATGGAGATACCTTCAGGAAAACATGATCACCGACTTGAAATTCCAAATCCTTCCTTCAATTATCGGCATATCTCTTCTGCCTACTTTGAGCTGCTTTGATGTGATTTTGGATTACTTTCACCTTTTCCACCGTTTCCTCCACCAGTTCTGGGCCTACATGTTTTCTTTCACCAACGTCATCCCAACAGGTTGGTGTACGACATCTCTTTCCGTATAACGCTTCATATGGTGCCATATGAATACTCGAATGGAAGCTATTGTTATAGGAAAATTCTACCAGTGGTAAATATTGATCCCACATACCCTGAAAGTCAAGAGAGCATGATCTCAACATGTCTTCTAAGGTTTGAATAGTCCGTTCTGATTGTCCATCTGTTTGAGGGTGATAGGCAGTGCTCAAACGAAGTTCAGTATCCAAGGCCTTTTGAATACTTTTCCAGAATCTTGAAGTAAAACGAGGATCACGATCAGAAACAATCGATAGGGGTACTCAATGAAGTCTTACAACTTCATTAATATATAGTCTTGCTAGACGTTCAAGTGGTAGATCCTCCCGTATAGCCAGAAAATGTGCTGACTTAGTAAGTCGATCAACAATGACCCATATTGCATCATTCCTTCTAGGAGTCTTTGGTAGTCCCATGACAAAGTCCATCGTAATATTATCCCATTTCCACTCAGGTATGGGAAGAGGTTGACATACTCCACCAGGATGTTGCCTTCCAGCTTTCACTTGTTGACAAACCATACACCTCGACACAAAATCCGCAATCTCCCTCTTCATATTGTCCCACCAAAAATGTTCCTTCAAATCTCTATACATTTTGGTGCTCTCAGGGTGTATAGAGAAGTTGGAACTATGAGCATCATCCAGCAATTCCCTTTTTAGATCAGGTATATCGGGAACACAAAGTCTCTTACCGAATTTCAAAATTCCATCCTTATACACAAAGTCCCTCAATCTTCCATCATTCACACCTTTAATCTTCTTCTGAAATTATTCATCACTAGTCTGAGAACTCTTAATCCTTTCTAGTTATGATGGTTTGGCAACCATTTGAAAAAGCATTGATGTTTCACCTTCCCTAGTTATTCCCATGTCCATCTTCACTAGATCCAAGAAAATTGGATCCCTTTCAATTCACATCACATTCAAAACTCCATGGTCTTTTCTACTCAAAGCATCTGCCACCTTGTTTGCCTTCCCCGGGTGGTAATGTATCGTGCAATCATAATCCTTGAGTAGTTCAAGCCATCGCCTTTGCCTCAGGTTGAGTTCTTTTTGTGTGAAAATATACTTCAAACTCTTGTGATCAGTATAAATCTCACATTTTTCACCATAGAGGTAATGTCTCCATATCTTTAAAGCAAAGATCACAGCTGCTAACTCAAGATCATGAGTAGGATAGTTTTTCTAATGAATTTTTAGCTGTCGTGATGCATAGGCAATGACCTTATCATTCTGCATAAGGACACAACCAAGTCCATTCTTCGATGCATCACTATAAATAACAAACCCATCATTCCCCGATGGTAGAGTCAATACAGGGGCATTGACTAATCTTCTCTTTAGTTCTTCAAAACATTCTTCACACTCTTTTGTCCAGACAAATTTAATCCCTTTACGTGTGAGCTTTGTCAATGGGTTAGCCAATCTGGCAAAATTCTGGACGAAACGTCGATAATAACCTGCTAAACCAATAAAACTGCGTACCTCAGCTATACTTGTCGGTGCTGGACATTCTTGGATTGCCTTGGTTTTAGAAGGATCAATGGAAATTCCATCCTTAGAGACAATATGGCCAAGAAAAGAAATCTCATGAAGCCAGAATTCACACTTGCTAAATTTCCCATATAATTCATGTCTTCTAAGAGTCTTCAGGATAATGTGTAAGTGATTTTCATGATCTTCGTGGCTTTTGGAGTATACCAAGATATCATCAATAAATACCACTACAAATTCATCAAGATATTCCTTGAAAACTCTATTCATTAGATCCATGAAAATAGAGGGTGCATTAGTCAATCCAAAAGGCATTACTGTAAACTCGTAATGCCCGTACCTTGTTCGAAATGCTGTATTTGGAACGTCCTCCTTCTTCACACACAACTGATGGTATCCAGACCGAAGGTCAATCTTTGAAAAGTATTGAGCTCCATGCAGTTGGTCAAACAAATCATCAATGCGAGGTAGGGGATACTTATTCTTTATTGTTATAGCATTGATCTCCCTATAATCAATGCACAACCTCACAGATCCATCTTTATTCTTAACAAAAAGAACAGGGGCTCCCCAAGGAGAAACACTAGGGCGAATAAATCCCTTATTACTCAATTCCTCTAGTTGTTTCTTTAGTTCAACTAATTCCATAGTGTCCATTATATAAGGGGTCTTCGATATGGGCCTTGATCCAGGAATTAAATCAGTGGAAAACTCAACTTCTCGTTCTGGAGGATGTCCAGGTAAATCTTCCGGAAACACATCAACATATTCTCTCACAATAGGTACATCCTCTATTTGAATATTCCTTTCCTCATCCTCAGTAATTTCCTTCTCGTCCTCCCCAATAATTGAATTTAGTTGAGCTTCTGGGGGTGGATCTAGATAAGAATTATATGGCGACGATTCTGCTCTAAAGATAAGGTGTTCCTTATCATCATCATCAAGAATCGTAACCTCTTTCCTCTTACAATAAATTTTTGCATCATGGTCCGAAAGCCAATCCATACCGAGGATTATATCAAATTCAATCATGGGTATGACGATGAGATCAGCAGGTAGAGAACATTTAGGTGCTCTAATGGGAACTAATCGACAAAACATTGTTGCAGCAATACTTCCCTTAGGGGTTTTGACCGACAACTCCCTTGTTAAATCAAATTGCAAATATCTAATTTTCTTAGAAAACTGGGAATATATGAAACAATGCGATGATCCAGAATCAAATAATGCATTTGCTAAACTTGAGGAAACCATTAAATTACCTGCCACCATGTCTTTCGGAGCTTCCACCTCAGCAGTAGTGATAGCATAAGCCTGGCCTTGATCCCTTGGCCTCTTCTGAGGTATGTTCCCCGGACGCTTAGGACATTCATTTGCATAATGTCCCTTCTCTCTACAATTATAAAATTCCACGTTGACAGCCACTTTCTTTCCCTTGCATTCATGAGCTTGGTGTCCTTTTTCACCACACTTGTAACATACTTCTTTTCCTTTTAGACAGGCACTAGGGTACTTCCTACCACAATTATCACAGGGTGGAAATTCATTTCTACCCTTCTTACCTGTTTCCTTATTTCCTTTCCCAGAGTTTTCAGCGGATCTCTTCTTATCTTGCTTTGATTTAAATTCATAAGACTTAGAGAATTCCTTTTCCATCTTGATAGCGCACGAGACAATACCTTCGTATGAAGAGAAGGTTTGTGATACTAAAGCTCGATGGAGAAATGGTTTCAACCCATCAAAGAAACTATCAGTCTTACTTCTTGGGTTACGTATGTAATCTGCAGCATACCTTGCTAACCTTGTAAAGATAACCTCATACATTGCGACATTCTCATCCTCCTTCTACCTTAGACTCAGAAATTGCCTTTCCATATCCGCTCGATGGTCTCGAGGAAAGTATTTTTCTATGAAAAACTCTTTTAACTCCTGTCATTCCATGTTTGTTAATTCATCATCTTCCTTTGTGTTTTGAATTAGTGACCACCATTGATCGACATCTCCAGTGAGGCGGTAAACTGCCATGACAACATTCTCCCTTTCACTACTCCCCAAGGCATGGAATATTTTCTCCAAAGAATTTATCCATTTCTCAGCTACTATAGGATTTGTACTCCCATTGAAGGTTGGCGGTTGTTGCCTCATGAAACGGTCTAGCATTGATCCTCCACGTTGCGGATCAGGGTGCTCCAGACGAGTAAGGTTGTTATTCATAACCTGCGTGAGTTGTCCCAGTACGGTGAGAAGCTGATCAGCACCAGTTGTATCACTAGCTCCACCATAATTATCCTGAGCAGGAGGGAATCCCTACACGGAGTGCGTGCATTGATACGGTCTCCATTCCTTCCAATAGGCGCCATTTCTAAATAATGGCATAAACTAGATTAGTTCATGAATCAAAATACATAATTCCATACTTGTAAAACACTTAACATAAACTGAACTAATTATGGATATAATCCATAATTATAAAAAAAAATTCTTTGAGGAAGTATATACTCGTAACCCTTCATAGTGGTTTGTAAAGAAAATGGGAATTATCCAAAGCATATCCCCTGGGAGTGTCGTATCCAAGAGTGCAGCAAGGCCCGTTGTCGTGCACCAGTTCCCGTTCGAGTCTAGCTCAAAGCGGTGTTTTCGGGTTTTACCCCTAGGTACATCTGTGCCAGAGCCGCCTCTACCTGCTCATATCCAGACAGGGATGTATTGCTCGGAAAACTAACAACATCTCTACAATACCATAATTCTAGGAAGTTCTTCTATACTAATACTCAAAGTCTATCTTCCGGATATGTGCTCTAATCAGAGTTTATCTAAATCTAGCTTCCAAGGATAGTACTAAACTGCCTCTGATACCAACTGTAACGCCCCGACCCCAGCTACCCAGAGTCGGTGCATTACTTCGTAACATTGGCATGATCAAAAAAGATCAAGTCTCGAAAGACCGATTAGTTTAGTAGCCTTGGAAACACTAGATACATTCATAAGTATTTCATTACCTCAAAATTAAACAAACTACAATAACATGGTCTTCATATTCCACACTCATATCTCCACTGACTATTCTTGCAAGTCAGTCATAATACACTGCTTCACATCCTGGAAAATATTTAAACATTGAAAGGGGTGAGCTCAGATGCTCAGTAAGGATAACAATATTGCGGAAGCTTTTATAAGAAAACATATGCATTTAAGGCAATGTATAACTGAAACAAAATCCTTATTGAACTTGAACTTCAGCATAATATGGAAAAAGTAAAATAAAATAATGCCATTACTTACTCTCATGGTTATTCTACTAGACGAATAATCACATGAAATATCAATAACCACTTTCATAATGAGGGAATGTATAATTCCAGACATTCTGAAACACTTTGTCAAGGCCTCGGCCAAGACGTCTAAAATGATTAAGGCCTCGGCCAAAACCATAAATCAAATTGGGATAGGGCCTCAGCCAATTCCACGTCTAGTTGTCTCATGAGACCTACCGATGCATCGAGGAGCTATAGCGGGCTCCACCCGTCACATATTAAGTCCAATACATTCCTCATATGAATAGGTTTAAACATAACATAAATATTCGTATTAAAACTAGCATACGAAATGTCAACAATTTCTCCATAAACAATGGATGGTATAAAATAACACATCCACAGTCAAATATTTCACAAAATGTTCAATGGAAGTTTTGTATCATAAATCAATTACAATTAAACTTAAAACCCATCAAAGGATGTTGACATGGATGAAATCAAAGCTATTTGAGAGAAATATCTCTTCTTTTTGAAATCATTTAAAAGTCCCATAATTATAAAATAATACATTTAATTTGAAAATATTCTTATAAGCTTTTTAGGGAAGCTTCGACGAAGTTATAATGGCGGAAAATAGCCGCACCCGCCGTATAAGTAAATAAAACATTCTTACCTTAAATTTGTCAAAAAGGTAAAAAAGTACATTGTTTGGAAAACAACGGTAAGATTTCTTTCAAAAACGTATAGGGGTATAAATGACTTTAACCGATTTTCCATTTAATAGTAAAAATGTTTTGAAAGACATTTTTAAGAAACATGGATATGGATGATAACGAGGTCCCAGTAGATAATTATGTATAAACAACCTTGGATAATGAAGAGGTTGTGAAGTAAACCCTTACCTTTTACTTTTCCTTGGTTGGGGTAGGTTAACATCTTCTTCTTCGGGTTCTTCCTTTTGATTTGATCAAAAGGACTCCTTAGGATGGCTTTATGACTAAAGTAAAGCTTCTAGGATGAAGGGAGAGAAGTTGGGAGAGTATTTGGGTAGGGTTTGGCCGAACCAAAAGGCTTGGAAGTGTGAATAATGTGGTAGAGGTGGGGGCCTTTTATAAGAGGAGAGGAGGGGCACTTTTGGAAAGATTGAAATGTTACATTATTTCACAATGCTTTTCGGATTCTAAAGGTCCCACACTTATATAATTCGATGCTACGGTGATAAGGTTTCTATCTATCCTCATCCAATAGGCTTTGGACAAGTGTAAGCCTTGGATTTTGCATTATCTTCTCATTTTATTTAAATCGTTAAATAATGAGGTCATCGCTGCATCATAATGATGTCATAAATAATTTAATTTATATAATGTCTAAAAATTATAAAAAAAATACTATGATGTAGGAAATCCTTTTAGCTTTCTAATGAATATTTATAGTCAAAATTTGGACTTGTGTAACCCCACTTAAAAACTGTTTTAGTAAAATAACTCATGTTTGTGTCAATTTAATTTTAACATTAAATAAATATATATTAATGTCATTTTCCAACTATATTGGCTCCATGGGGTCCCCAAGTTGACCCATGGGTTGTCTTGGTCGACCATGACTCATCCAATAGGAGTAGGACAAGTGTCATGCTCATCTCACATTATTAAAACATTATTTGTACCTTAAACTACACTAATTACCTCTAATCGCGATTAAGAACTTAAAAGTTACTATTCACCAAAAAATTATTTTAATCTCATTGAACCACATTTTACTTCTTAATGACAACCATGTATGTCGGATTTTTGAAAATCATAACACAGAAGTGGTAATATTTCATTTTAACGAAAAATCAGTTTTTAACAACCACTTAGTGGTTTCACTATTCATCAAAAATTGAAGTTTTTCAGAATAAGGCCAAAATTTCACCCTAAGCTATAATTGATATTCAGAATTCAAAAATGATGTCTATTTTACAAAATTCCAAACATATAAGTTGTATTAATTAATTTTATAATTAATTCCTGCTGTTACAACAAATAGCGTGTTTTTAAGAAACAATTTATATCAAAAGATTGGCAATTGTTTTTGTCCAATTTCAATGTTAAATTAATTCTAATGACCACCATTGGATAAAATGGTAAAAATATATTATAATTATACTTTAAAACCACTAAATATTATAATTTATCACTATAAATTATTTTGAATAAAAAAGTAGTTTTTAAGTATTTTTCACTATTCATAAAAATTTAGAAGTTCTCAGAAAAATACCAAAAATTCAACATAGGCTAATTTAAATATTCCGAATCCAAAAATGAAGTCCATTTTGATAAATAAAATTTATAAAATTTCAAAAATTAGGTATTACTATTCACAACGGCTAGTTTAATTAGTTGTGGTGTGTGTTAGAGCTCGAGGTTGCGTACAACACACACCATTGCATTATTCGAATGGAAACGTATAGTGGAAGATTGGGGTGTTACAATTATCCTAAGAATATCCCCTGGGAGTGTCGTTACCAAGAGTGCATCAAGGACCATTGTCGTGCATTAGTTCCCGTTCGAGTCTAGCTTAAAGAGGTGTTCTTGGGTTATTCTATACTAATCCTCAACGTCTATCTTAGGGTGATGTGACCTAATCAGAGTTTATCTAAATCTAGTTTCCAAGGTTACTGCTAAAATTCCTCTAATACCAAATTTAATACCCCAAACCTAGTTACCTAGAGTCGGTGCATTATTTTAATACATTAGCATGATTACAGGGAATAATGTTTCGAAAGACCGATCAGTTTAGCAGTCTTGGAAAATAGATTACATACGTGGACGCTACAATACACTTTATAAATCAAAACAAAATATAAATGATCCTTTGAGAACACCATTAATTCCCTAGAATAACCCTTATTATCAATCATTATACACTTCTTGAAATCCTGAGAAAATAAAAACATAAAAAGGGGTGAGCTCAGATACCCAGTATGGATAAAAATATAGCAGAAAAATTCATAAATAATCATAAACTTTTAAGGTAGTGTATAACTAAAACCAAAGACTTTTAAACATGAACTTCAACATAAAATGTATAACAATTGAAATAATTCCATTTACTTATTCACATGGATATTCTTCTAGTTGAATAATCACACGCAATATAAATAACTACATTCATAATGATGGAATGCATAATGCCAGACTATCATAACCACATAGTCAAGGCCTTGAGCCAAGACTACAAATAAGAGTTTTTCAAGGCCTTGTGGCAAAACACTAGTTTGTCACATGAGACCTACTGATGCATCGAGGAGCTATAACGGGCTCCACCAATCAGTTACTAACTCCAATTCATTCCTCATTTGAACAGGGTTAAACATAACATAATAACATTCATATTAAAACTATCTTACGAAATCTCAAAACTTTCTCTTTAAACCAAGAATTGTATAAAAACAACACATCCATAGTCAAACATATCAGAAAACCATCAATACAATATGGATGTTTCGTATCATAATAAATAAACTTCAAATAAGCTTAAAATCCATCAAAGGATGTTGACATAGATGAAATCAAAACAATTTGAGAGAAATATATGTTTTTTTTTGAAATCCTTGAAAAGTCATACATTCATAAATGAAGTGATTTAAAAGAGATTTTTTAATAAAAGTTTTCCATTCCACTTCGAAACTTTTAAAAATATTTATCATTTCAAAAAATCAATGTCCAATTAAATAAATACATAAAATCATTTTGAAAACATGGACATTAATTAAAAAAATTAGAAAGATAATTCTTTAAAACATTTAAAATTATGATCTTGGTAAATATTACCATTCAAAAATCCTTAAAATAAAATTTTTTAAATCATTTTTTTTGAAAAATGGGCATGGATGATAAAAATGTCCTAGTAAATACTTACACATAAACAATCTCGGATAATAATGAGATTGAGGAATTAACCCTACCTTGCACTTTCCTTTGGTTGAGGGTATGTTTAAACTCCTGTATGAAGATCATAGTATGTTATTAAATTATACCAGAACCATATAAATATTTATGAAATCATACATGATTCATTTATGACTTTATACTACCGATTTAATAATTATTTCCATTTTCAAAAAATATATTGGGTAATAATCACTTTCTTTATATTACATGTTTTAACTTGTGACTCTTGATTGTATCACATAGACCAAGATATAAATACTTCCATAATGTAAAAAATGATTTATATATCATATATATTAAGAATATAAATATGTCTAATAGACATATATATGAAATAGAAAACACTGTTTATGGAGACGGTAGTCCGTACGTACGCGTAAACACTGTTTCCGTTTTCATATCGTGTTGAACGGAACTAAGTGAATAAGATATATTTAATTACATATATATATATATATATATATATCCAGTAGAATTATTATGTCATATATTACATACTTATTAGTAATATATATATATATATATATATATATTTATAATTGTCTATGAATGGTGAAGGTGGAAATGAATCTCATCGCGTCGTGGAGATGATAATATGTACGTATGCACATGCGACAATATCATTTACCTAGAAATGTGTAATTGGATTGTATATTAATTTTACAGAGATATTATTATGTTATTTTCATTATTTATATACATATTACTCATCATTATGTCCTCCAAATAACATAGTGTTGAATAACAAATTACACCACGATGTGAAGACGGTAAGCCGTACATACGCATGCATGGGGACATTATCATTCATAAGATAGATAGAATAATGAATAATGTTGTGAAATATTTATAATAACATCACAGTATATATAATATACTAGATTTATTATTTTACAATAGAAACAACAAAGAAAGAATAAGTGGAAGAAGAAGAGAACTTGAAAGAGGGTGGTGAAATTATTACCTCTTCTTCGGGTTCTTCCTTTTGATATGATCATTAGGGATTTTTAAGATGGAATTATGAACAAATAAGGGACTCTAAGATGAATTTAGGATAGTTGAGAGAGTAATTGGGTTGAGTTTGGTCGAGAAAAAATTTATTTGATGATGTGAATTAGAGAAAAGGGGGAATTCCCTTTTATAAGAGGGGTGAGGGGAACCATAGAAAAAACATAAAATATTATTTTATAATAAATTAATATTAGGTTTATAATGGCAAAAAAGTGACTTATTTCACGTCTAGGGTGGGGATGGGTCGAAATAATCAAAATCAATAGGTTTTAGACAAGTTTAGGATACAATTTTAACATTATCATTTAGATTTAACCCTAAGTTAAATAATTTCACTTTTACCGTGTCTTCTTGTATTCTTACACTATATGGTTAATAAACATACTATAAAATGCCAATAGAACCCCAATTGGTTATTTAATGTCATATATATTATTATATAAGTCTTTTGGCCGATCCATATATTTTTAAGACCATTATATAAATTAATATTATAATATTTGTTTTAAAAACTATTTTATGTCAATTTTGACACTATTTGGTATTTGTTTTTTTACAATTGTAAAAGCATTATTAATTCGCAAAAAAATCTTGTAACCAACCCTAACATATCATATTATGCAATAAAATTTGTTTAATTAATATATTTATTTGGATATTTATAATATCAATTAGTTATATATTCCTTTAATTAGGTAATTACAACATCACCATTGTGTCATAAATAAATTATATTATTTAATTTCTAAAAATTATAAATATAATACCATTATATAGGAAATCATTTTTTATTGCTAATAAATATTTATAAATGAATTTATCTTATGTATTACCCTATATTAAAAATATATTAGAAATTAAACATTGATTTTAACTCTTTTAACTCTTCTTTGAATTAAATAATAATAAATGTCCAAATATAATCTATGTGGACCGAAGTGGTTCATATTTTATTACTAAAGTTTTTGTTTGTTGAATTATACTTATAAAATAGAATTAGGAAAAGTGTTTGGGTAATTATAATATGATTTTTACCCATAATTACCCTTTTTACTTTTAACGATGGTAAATAAAAGTAAAAAGTTATTAATCACCAGAAATTATTTTTATCTAATTGACCCACATTTTACTCCTTGATATTAACCATGTCTCTCAAAATTTTGAAATTCCACTCACAGAAGTGGTAAACTTATGTATTATTTGAATTTACAAATTCTCCTACGAGGTGGGTAAAAGACGGTGAAAAATACAATAAAATTTTATATATCAAATATTATTACAAAATGAATCCAATTAATGAAATTGAATTTATATATGTATTATGTTTCTATTTTTATCTAAAATAAAATTAAATAAAATAATTAATTATTTAAATAAAAAGCCGGTCTTAAATAGTAACTGAGTGATTTTTACTATTCATCCATAATTGAAGGTTTTTAGAAAAATACAAAAAATTCACCCTAAGCTAATTTTTATATTCAGAATAAAAAAATTAATTATATTTTACCAATTTCAAAACATAGATGTTGAATTAATTAATTTAAAATTAATTCCACGGACAAAACCAAGAAGTGTATTTTTAAGAAATAAGTATCAAAATATTGACACTTGTTTATATCCAATTTCAATGTAAAATTACATACAATGACCATCAGTGGATTAAATGGTAAAAATATAATCGATTTATACATCTAAATCATTAAAATTTATAATTTAACACTATAAATTATTTTGATTAAAAAGTTTTTTTCAGTTAAAATACAGTATTTTTCAATATTCACACTAATAAAAAAGTTATCAAAAAATAACCAAAAATTTATTGAAACTAAATTATTATGTCCATATTCTATAAAAGAAGTTTATTTTTATAAAATAAGTATATAAAAGATTCAAATATTGGATTTAAAAAGTGTTTACCATTAAAAGGAGATAAAAGTATATTTTTTGAAAAATACTTCTTTTATCTGAAAAAAATGTATTAGCACATACATTATGTCTAAGAAACTCATAATATGGATTCTAAAATTATAAATATTATATATAGTTCAAAATTAAGTTAATACTATTCATAACTGCTTTTGAATGGCTAGTTTGGTATGTCGGGGTGCACTTGAACTCGGTGTTGCGTGTAGGGCATGTTATTGAATTACTTCAAAGAAATAACGTACTATGAAATCATGGGGTGTTACACATTCAGGATGAATCTTAGTTGATGCCACCATTAATCCTAAGACCGATGGCCATACTGAGTGGACCATTTAGACCCTCGAGGACATGTTGTGTGATTGTGTCCTTGGCTTCGGTCACAGCTAGGAGAATAAATTTCCCTTAGTGGAGTTTTAATACAACAAAATATATCACTCCACCATTAGGATGGCATCATTAGAGGCCTTCTACGACCGACAATGCAGATCGCCTTTGTGCTGGACTGACCCAGGGGAGTCAGCACTCATGGGACTAGATATGATATGGGCTACCATAGAGAAGTTCCAGATTATCCGGGAGCAGATGATGACTACAAAGAAAATGTAGAAGTATTATGCTTATAGGATATGGAGACCTCTAGAGTACGAGGGTGGTGACCACGTCTTTCTATGGGTCTCACCTCGATGAGGTTTGCAGAGATTTGGACAGGGGTGAATGTTATCTCCATGATTAATCGAACCCTTTCTGGTTCTCAGCAAAGTTGGTGAGGTGGATTAATTCTTAGCTCTTCCACCTCAGTTACACCGGGTGCAGGATGTCTTCCACGTATCCCAGCTGAGGAGATATTTGCATGACCCATCTAACGCCTTCGACCACGATGAGATGGACATCGACGATGGGGTGATGTTTATAGAGGATCCAACAGAAATTGAGGATCAACGTGAGTGGGTCCTTCATGGGTAGTCGATTCCTTTGGTGCGAATTTTCTGGAAGCACAGGAACCTCTAGGAGAGCACATTGGAGCAGGAGGCTCAGATACATACTCAGTATCCCCACGTGTTTCTCTAGTTTATGTTGTGTCATTCAGGGATGCAAAGCCCTAAGGTGGGGAGAATTTAAAGACCCAGAAATTACATGTAATTTTTTTAATATATAGTAATTTTATGAGACTGAAAAAATTGACAGCGCATGATTCCGAGGCTCATTGTCGCCATAAAGAATTTCTAATATTTTTTCTGGAACATTCAGTAAACGTGCAAGCATGTTTGTGTAACTTTTGAAAAAATGCTCGGAATTGAAATCTGAGGACACAGTTGATATCGCAGCGCCAATATTCACTTAAGGGGACCTTCAAATCGACAGCAGTCAGTCGAGGGTTAAAGATAGTATTCGTGATTTTCATGGAAGAAGAAAAATAAAATGAATAATTTTTTTGAAACCTCTGGTTTATTTATTGAGGTGGGGACCACATACCTTTAATCCTACAAATTTTAAATTCAATGGGGGAGACCACCTGAACTCTTAATTAATGTGGGAAATAAACCTCTCAACTCCCCAACATTAATTATGGCAATATGACTTAAATAATGAGCCAACTCTAAATGTTTAATTAATAAACATAACACATTAAATTGGCTCTTATTTCATTTGGGGGTGTAAATTGTTGGAAAAAGGGGGATTTGGGGAGATCCTTGGGGATCAGCGATGAACTCTTCAACTTCGATGAACTTTTCTATAATGACGAACAATCCGACGATCGAGGGAATGCCGACGTCACCAATATCATCATCTTCCTCGAAACCTCCTCTAATGATCGACAAGGTACAGTTTATTTTTTGAATACCAGTTACCTATTCTTGAATTTCATCATGATTCTAGATTTATTGATCCGCTTTATATCGCCCAAACGCGGATGGTGCGAGCTAGGTGGACATGGAAGGAACTCTCCGCAACCTTATGATTTTTGACGTGTTCTTAATGGTGGAGGTGGATGGTGACCAGTGCTGGAAATTAGCACCCGTGAGACTTGAGAGCAGTGGCTAGAACCACGGTCGACAGAGTTGAAGGTGGTGCGTGACCACACTACCAGGGAAGGGTCATGAATCATCGACCATGATGGAGCTAGGGCGGTGTCTGGTGGAGGCCGACCTCATGATGGGGACGACAGTGCGTGTTAGAGCCACCTGGAATGCAGGAGCCACAAATTTTTGTTGCGGTGGTGAAGGAAGGACGACCTGCCAAGCCGGCCACCGACAGAGGTGTGGAGCGTGACCCCGCCGCACTACGAGCTTCCCAGCACGGGCCAGGCTGCACCCCATGGGCCGGGTCGCGTCGGTGGGTTGGGTCGGGCCGCACCGCAGGCTAGGATAGACCCTTTGGGCTGGGTCAACCCGAACCGGGCCGGGTCGACCTAGGCCAGGATAGTCTGGGTTGGTCTGATCAGGTCGGGCGGGGTCGGTCCGACTGATTCCGATCGGTCTGGTACAAGCTACGAGGTTTTTGCTCTTTCGGGAATATCTTGAGCTACGAGCGTCCTTTTGAGGATCCATCTATAGTGCCAGAATCCTTGGAGCGAGACAGTCCTTTTGGTATTCCCCACTTGAGATTTTGATAAATTTTGGATATAGTTGGGTTGGATCGAGCACGAATCCAACCGGGCCCTTGTGACTAAAAGGCCAATAACTTATAGACTCGACGTCCATTTGATGCACAGTCTACTGCGTTGAGAACCCTTTTTCATGGTGGTCCTTTGGGAAACATCTTCAGTGGTCTTCGTGGATGTTGGAAATTTTGACCTGAGGCTTGAGAAGAGGACCCTCCTAGAATCAAGGGAGCTTAGTGTGGGACCCCTATAGCTGGTTGTAACATGGGAAAGTGATTCAATGTGGGTTTGTGCTTTTAGAATCCATTATGGGTCTCTGATTGAGGGTCCCACATGGATCTGCTCTCAGAATCCATGTGGGATGACTCTAGGATCTTTCATGTGTCTAATGTACTATAATCCTATGTGGGTATGATGATGTACTTGGAGATTATGTGGGTCTGATGTTGTACTAGGATCCTATGTGGTTCTGATGATGTACTATGATCTTATGTGGGTCTGATGATGATTTATGACCCTTCTCAGGTCTTCCTTTTAACAGAGTTAGATTATTTAGTAGTTACATCTAATCATATTTACTATCATACATATGTTATACGTTGTTTTAGCTAAGTCATTACCTTTTTGGTAATCTTCTTTGTGGCGTACCTTTCTGGTACATACTGTCATGGAGATATCATGTGGTATTCTTCTATGTGGAATACCGTTGTGGTACTTACCGTCGTGGTGGTTACAATTGTGTTATTATTTTATTCGTGGAACAGTCGTACATTGGATATGGTTTGGGCCTTGTTTTGAGATGGGTTTACTTGATAACATTGGAATATGTAAGGGAATATACCTAAGAATGGTTTTTAGTTGTTTAAATGCATTTTCGTTTATCCTTTGTGGATTTTATGAGACCTTTGACGGTATCGGGGTCTCTACTAAGTATCATTATACTCGACGGCTCAAGGGATACGCTCGCGCCTTGTTGTGTTTGGTGCAGACGAAGGACATCTCTAACTGAGGATGAGGGTACCTGGATTGGAGGTATATCGGTTGTGGACCTCAGAAGAGGCGTACCACAGAGAAAATCATTCGAGAGCTGTACCAACCCTTTAGGTAGGATCCTTGCAGGGTGTTCACATGAGCTGCTTAGTTTACCGGTACACTCTAGTTTTCTTGTACATTCTAGTTTGGGATTGTATTCTGGAACCTTTTAATTACTGTAGACATACTTTTTACGGTTCAGTTTACTCATGATCATATCTTGAGGTGTTCTTGGTTGCGTGAGTTTATAGTGTTTAAAGGAAATTCCTTCCCAGTTTTAGGGAATACACCTTCGGTGATAGTCTCCTTCCCATGGCCTATGCATGTCAGGCATGGGGTAGTCATGACATGGGCCTCATGGGACGGGTCATGACAGATAATGTATGAACAGTAATGGTAACAATACTGTTATTGTATGAACCAAGTATAAGTGAGTATAATATATTATGCTAGTGGGGATTTGAATAAATTTTTTTATGTATGTAATAAGACCATCAATGATGTACTTTTTACTAATCTATTATTTCTACATGTGTATTTTTTATATTATTATCCATCGGGGGATCAATATTTGGTTTAATGACTAGTTTGTTGTAGTATTACTGAGTTTATTGCAATATGGTGTATGATATTTTTCATGGTTGGATTCCATAGTAATTTTATATTATGTGATTTTTACCTATATTATGAATGTTTCTATTTTAATTTATTGTAATTCTTTATTATACAAAGGGAATATCCTCCCATGAGATATTATCAATCCCTCTCAACTAGTCGACCTGCTCTGACATATGGGGATGTGTGCTTGATGTCATGTGGTGTCACAATATAGGATGTATGATGTTTAAACGTGAAAGGATGAAAACAATCATAACAAATAATTGTTTTTTGGTTCCATACAATTTTTCATAGGGTGTTTTAATATTTAAAAGGTTATAAAATCATATGGAATCAATATTTATACCTATAAAACAAAAGTATTTTCATAAATCCATGTTTCTAGATATTTGACATTGTTGTTAGTTTTTTTATTACCACAATATTATTATATTTCATAAATTATGAATTTTTTTATGAATAATTATTTTTCTCTCATATCACGAAGGAAATAGGAATGAATTTTAGCATCATAGATTTCACACCGGTTCACATGACATGTTTTTTCTTATTTTTTATTGAGAAAAATGTTTTAAAATAATCTTCTATAATTTTAAATATTAGTAATAGAATATTCAATGATTTATTAAATTACATGATTCTACAAAAATACATAAAAATAAATTGTGAATATTTCCATGATATGGATTTTAGAATAGAGATTTCAACAAAATGAATATTAATTTGACATTTTTTATCCCTTGAGTGAGTATTTATGTATTTTTATGAACTAATATGGGTGAGTTCTTATACAAGATTCATTTTAGTATATGTTATCATGAATTATGTGAAATGAGATCTAATATATTTCATTATGGGTTTAAATTTATATCGGTGGAATATTCGGTAAAAATAATACAAGGAATTTTGGTAATTACATAGGACTCATGGTATAGTTAGTCGACTACATTAAAAATATATGTTGGTGTGTTTAATGGTTGTTTCTTGATATGTATGGTGATATATGAGGGTAACCATGTGAGATTTTCTAGATACGTTATATTAATGAAACAAGGTATATAATTCATCATAATATAATTTTTTAGTTGTAACTGAATGTGGGTGATGTGTGACTAAGTAATTAGAATAGAAATAAGGATTTACTTAAATAGATGTGTCTTAAAAATAGATCTATCACTTCTTGAGGTAGAATATTTACATTAGGGGGATAAATGTTTATTTAGTTATGAGATTTATCTTAGAATGAATGTATAAATCTATGAACATAATTAACCAAGATGAAAACAAAGGTAACTCTATGGTGTACACTAGCATAAGAAAGTGATTTGATAGACAACAGTTGAAAATATACAATGTTGTGTGTCAAGAACAAGATTTCTATACTTTTAGGGGGGAAAGGGAATTTTTATGCTATATCGATGGTATTAATGGGAATTCATAATCATTATGTGATATAATATCCATTGTGTAGTGGATACTTAATCAAATATAAGGTTTATCCATGATTGAATTTGAGAAGGCATAAAATTTTATATTTTAATATTTTCTAATATGTTAGATATCCTTATATTAGATTTGAGTTTGATCCTTTGACAATAATGTGAAGTGTTTGATACTGATAGGAGTTGTTATAATGTGATGGATTATAGGACTAGTCAAAATTATCAAATTTTTGGACCTATATTATGGGATTATAATGAGTTTAAATGTGTGATCATACTAGGGGGATCATTTGGGTATGGTGGAATATATGGATATGTGTGAGAACTATTTTTTATCATATGAATCGTTGATGGTGATAACCAATTTACACTATGATATTTATAATCTAATGATGAGGTTTCTAAAGGACAGTGTACTATAAATTGATATGTAATGATCCATAAAATTTGTTATGATTTGTATAACAGAGGAGATGTCCTTGGTTCTATTGTGTAATGTTCTTTGGGACAAAAGGATAATGATCTACCTAGGATTTTCATATTATTTGGGTGATTACATATGACGCAATTAATAATGTGAACAATAAAGGGATATCAAAATAGTGTAAAAAATAATGAGGAACTAGTAGTTCAGTGTGATTTTCGAGGAATCAAAAATGTACATCAACATTGGTTTGTTGGGAACCAATGATATTATCTATTATTTTAATTATGTAATGAGTTTTATAAATGGATGTGTTTTAGAAACATTTAGATTAATAGTGTTAAATGATTGTAATAATCAGGGTAAAAAGTAACATGTAAGAAGAAGAATAAGAACCCAATGAATTATGCAGTTTTTATATTATCACTATAAAATATATGCATTAAAAATCACTAATATGGGGATAATATGTAAAAATTATAATCTCAAATAATTACACCAATGGAAAACCTATCTCAAAATATCTTGTAAATAATATGATGAAAATATTCCAATAACCACATAGTAAGTGTACTAATCTTCAGTAAATATTGGATTGATTTCTCTGGATATATAGTGACCTATTAATATCACCATTAACATTATACAACTATACAATAAGGATTTCTTCACCATCAGTTTCCTCAGTCATCTCATATGTAGAGATCAATTATTGAGAAATTATCTCAAAATTTAGGTTTGGGGGCCTTAAACCCCTAACCCCTGAGTTGGGGTGTGCTACAACAACAACCCATGTAGTCCCCATTACAAATTTCGCCATACGATTTGAATATGAGTTTTTAGTATTGAAATCTATAACATTTCCAAAATTTATTCAGTAAATAAGCTACAGTTGTGGAATAATATCACACATGGATCCAAATATTATATGATGCTATGGTTTGGTTATAATGACATGCGAAACTTACAAATTCTTATCTCCTCGTATTTATCACTCCCCAATTGGTTCTTACCACTAACACATCAATTTCTAGATGATGATTCCTAAAACAAAACCTACTTCCAATTCTATTCCCGCACTGTGTTCATCCAAATTCGGTATATAGTCATATGTTTATTAGTGAGTACCAAAAGTTGCACATCAATTCCTCAACATCTCTATTAGAAATTACTATGTCAATATGTCTACCATATTGTTTGTTCCATGATTTTTCTTCCATCTAAATAGCCTAAACTATATCAATACTATTATAAAATGGAAATTCAATATAATATTCTTCATCCAGAAATGAAATATAGGGTTATATTAATGATATAGGGAACAATTATTATCTCAATGTAATATAGTTTCCTCTATCTCACTACACATGAGATCAATATAGTTTTTCATATAAATTGTCTCCTTTTCATGTTATGTTATAACAATATATTTTCAATTATAGTGGTCATATACACCACATTCTACTACTAAAATATCTAAATTTTTATAGTTTTTCCATCGGAAAGAACATAACCTATGGAACTACTCCTGTTATACAAATCACATATATGTTCAGAATCTATATACTTCTATAATGATTTCCATTCCACAAATAATTGAGATACTACATTTATTTAACTCAAATACATCAATAAACACTTTATTGCTTACCAATGTAACTATTCTTGATTTTCCATGTACCTTCTGACAACTCCAATTATATGACATATATTTATTTAGGTATATACAATGTAATAAATTAGGCTTATTATGAAGGATTATTATATAAAATTTTCCATATACTCATCCTATTCCTCTATCATTTTTTCTTTCTCCATTGATAATTTTTAATGGATTTCTAGTGAAATAGAAAATTACATGTTATATATCATAAGAAATATTATCCAAACAATTACAATGCATTAATATTTCGATAAAATCATGGTTCAAAAATTACAATCTCTATGAATCTTCATCACCAAAATATTTCCATCTTCTCGATGATTAATCTTCTCAAACTCCTTATTCAAATTCCCATTCAAATTTTCAATCCCATACGTAAATTATACTATAATTTACATTTCATCAAAACAAATAGTAAATATAATGTACCCATTAATAAATTTATTATAAATAAATGAATGATAAACATCACATGTTTTTAAAAAAAATCTCATCAATGTATCAATCTTCTTAGTCTGATAATTGCGTTAATACATTATCCCAATAAATAATTTCTTTAGAATTTACACTAGTCATTTATTTTAAGCCTCAACATATCTATCTAAATTTTCTATATTAATACCCACCTATAGTTCTATATGAAAAAACTCAATCATTATGTTAGGGTGTGGAGGATTTTGTATATCTGCAGCAACAATACAAATAATTTCCCATATAGTTGTTAGATTGAGTACCTGTGTGAAATATCTTCGTAATTCCACACATTCCTTCTATTGAAAACCTTTCACAATTATCTTTACCTTGTATATCCTATTACTGTTTTTCTCATAAATAACAAAATAGATTTTTTTTTCTAAAATTCATTATTTCTTGTATAAATTTTTAAGATCCATATTATATTTTTCACCTAATTAAGCAATAATATCTTTCATAGACATGTCCACCTATCTCGACTTATGTATATATTTTTTAATCAAGATGTTATATCACTTGGGTTATATTATAAAATAATAATTTATCTTTGTTGAATAAATCTACATTGGACAACTCACCATTCATGATATCCTAAGCACAACTAGATGAGCATGCTCTACTAGTTTCGATGTAACATTCCCGTGTGCACCTACACTCTCCAATTATTCTTAGCACTCTTATTCTTCTTTGAAAATATTCATATATTTTTTATTAGGGTCCTAATGCAGGAAAATATATTTAAATAGAATGTTTTATAATCTGGTGATTATATTTTTTTATTGTCCTATAAGAAATGACCAAACTCCCCACCAATATAAAAAAGTTTAAAATAGGATTTCAAAAATGAATAATGCCTTTACCATTGATCAAAATCTTTATATAAATATTCAAAATATTTAAATTCAAATAAATATGTGATTCTACCTACATTATAGACTAGTCCTCTTTGAGTATAAAATCTTCAATTATAAAAAATGGCCTCATATTGATGATATATGGTTCAATTATAAACATATCTATACATAAATTCTAGGTTAATACCAATTATAGTGTTAGGATTATGGAAGGATCATTCATTTTCCTATTCATAATTTCGAATAGATAGTTGTTTTAATGGTTACCTTGAAGTATATCCTACCAATAAATTTCATTATTATTTCAGAATTACATATCCGTTTGTCAAATGTACTCTCCTATATTTTTAAAACATTAATTTTCTATATTTGATTCAGACCCATTATCCATAAGCTTCGTCCACTTCTAAACATGTTAATCACATAAAACATTATATTAAAAAAGTAAACAAATACCTTCATTATATGTTCATTGAAAATGCTATATAATATTGTGAACCTCTTATTGAATTTACATGTTTTCTTCACAAAACATCAGGGTGCACCAAATCGTGCTAACCCACCTTCTGCGAACTGCATCCTTTTAAAATGGACATATTTTTATTCATTTTGAATATATAATCTTCAAAATATTTTACTTCCACTACTTTCAAATTTGGTAATGTTATTTTATAGTACCTTCATCCCCTTAATATTCATATTTCATAACCTATAATTCCATTTTCTTAATTTCCTAATGGAATTTTATTTGCAAGAATGTCTATACCATTATCTAATGTAATGTATAGGGTTTTAATATATTCACACTATTATATTATAGTCTCACCCTTTCTAATCCCCCACACAGAATAAGGGAATGTGATAATATAACCTACATCATCGATTTTTGGGGAAAAATATCTGTATTCTAGGGATACAACGTAAATTCTTCAAAATTAGAAAATTTTCTTTATTTTAATTAGTCTATGAATCACCCTTACCAGAATATTCATGTTTTAATCATTAGAAAGATGTACCAGACAAAAATATTTAGGAATATAATTTTTCGAGAAACCGTATGAAATAATGAATTGAATGATTCTAATATGTATAAAATCCAAGATAATAAACTCTCTGTATTATATAACCCCACATCTTATGTTCCATCAGTTGATATTTTTTATGTATTGTTTTATGAGTCATTATATTTTTCACTATAATACCTCTTTACATATACATAATTTTCAAAATTCCATCAAATAGGGTCATTCCAATAGTATGTTCTGAAGTTGTTTTTATTTACATTGATCTTCTTCAATGATTATATCTGTAAACATACTGGAATATTCCTTCAATTTTCATTTCAAAATAGGTGACCATTAAAAATAGTATTCATCAAATATAATAAATTATGATCAATTATATTACAAAAAATAGAACCAATCTTTTATTTCATGATAAAAATCCTCTGACTTCTATATTAGCTTCCCAACAGTTAGGTAATGATGAGTGTAAAATCAAACAACGTTCCTCATCATCGAGTATAATTCAATTGATGAAAAAAAGTTTTGATAGTGTTTAATTTATTTACATAATAAATAAAAATATTCCATTGAATATCCTAATTGAATAATGGTGTAGTTGGTAAATTTTTTTGATGTACATGGACTATTACAAATATTTTTGAGATCATTCTTCAATATTGTAATCATTATATACCCTATGTTTTTAACAAAATTTTTGTATCTAACAAAAGGTTGAATACTCATAGAACCTATAAATAGAGTAAAAGAAACTCTATAATCCACATCTCAATTGGTTTTTCCCACTATGGAGGAAACAAAAAGTACTTTTGGAATTTACAGTGTTCAATGTGCATCCTATATCAACTAAAATTAATTTCATAGAAGTGATCAATAATCACTATACCTACTATTATATCAATCATTAAACTAAAAAAAATAAAAATTGATCTTATAAACTCAAGTTCTAATAATAGTTGTCACATATAATATGAGTATAATGGTGAAAAAAATTCTGGTAATTGGAGTAAAAGGTGAAATAAAAATGAATAAGAAGAACATGAACACATAAAATTTAATGGTTCAAGAAATGACCATAAATAAAGGAATAGGTATAATAAGTCACTAGTTCGCAGAGAATAACTATAGAGTAAAATATTAAAGTATCACACACATGTAATAAAATAATAAAAATAGTTCATAAAAAGAAATTGAAATTTTCTGCGAGACACACAACATTTCTACTTTTTGAAATTGATATGTAGAATTAATTATATAAAGAAATAGTGACATAATGATTTTTGTAGTCAAATGATACAATAGTGATATTTCAAATATCATGTATGTTTATTCCTAGTTTTCATAATGGGAAACTAGTAGTAGGCCAAAAATTTTCCATGAATCGGTCTTACCAAATTCAATAGGTTTGAATGAAAGAGTTGTGTGGTGATTAATTATTTTTTTTATCTTGTTATATATCTATTTGGACTCAAGGGTTGTGTAATTTTATAGATGTATTATATTAAATATGGTGTTGTAGTGAAATTTGATTTTTATTCCCATAGATCAAGGCACATATCATTGTTATAATAGAGTAAAATGGTCATCGCTCATGAGAGATAGTGATTTGGTTATAATTGATTGGGGGTGTTTTAGTGTATATTTATCAAAGGACAGATAAATGTTATAGTATGGAGTAAATCATCGATGGTATATGGGTATTACAATTTTTGAAATAAATATTGATAAATATTGGGATTTTTATATATGATAGATCCAAAATTGTTTTGTTCTGGAGTTTTGGATCTTGATGGAATACAAGAAACCTAGATAGTTTTCTAAAGTGTATAAAATTTAGAGTAATTGCTGTGAATTTTTTATAATCTGTAGAGTTCATTACATTAAATAATTAAAATTTTTTGAGATTTAAAAACATACTTTTATTTTTATTTATGAATTTTAGATATCTATTATCATGGGATACCCTGATTATATTATTTTTGAATAGTTCCATTTTCATAAATCTAGTCTAGGGTGAAATTTTTTGATTTTTAATGTCCTTAATTTGGGAATGTTTGGGTTCTTCTCCAAGAATAAATTTATTGTGGGTACATTTAATGTTAACTATTCGTGCATGAAATCAGAGAATGGTTATATTTTTAATATCCTTGGGATCCGGGAATTATCATTAAGATAATGTATTTAGTCGATGACACTATATATAGGTAACTAAATTTTTCAATTTTACTTATATTGGTGCTGTAAAAATTGGGTTTTTTGGTATTTGAATAATATTTATCTGTTATTTTACATTTTCATTTCAGTTGGGTAATGAATAAAATATATTATTGTTCATAGTATGTTTCATATTGGTATATGTTTTTTTCACTGGTTCAGGTTAGATATGGGCTACAATTTAGACTCCAGAGTATCTAGGGATATAGGGAATAAATTGTGCCTCAATAACTAACACATTTGACGACAAATGAAAAAAATTATTGTTGGAGGATGTATAGTGGATTTTTTAATGAATAAAGCCATATTGTGTAAGTAGAATTGGGTGAAACCTTGATTTATTGGAATAAAACATTATTAGAATTTGAATTATGATATTGTTCCATGGAAATGATAATTTTCATTTCCTCGAGATTTCAAATGGGTGTTTTATGAATGAGAATGTTTATAGAAAATTATAGTGATTAATTATAGCAATGTTTGGAGAAATCAAATTTATTATTTGTAAGAATTATGCCACCAGGACCTTGGTGGAAATTAATTATTAATAATGTGGGCTAGATAATTGTACTTCCCCACAATCCCAACTATTGGACTCCCAATGGAATGGTATGATGACCATGATTATACTGACGTAGAATTAACATACATGTATATTACATCATTATATATGAATAACTAGTACATTATAAAAAACTTGCTTGGGGATCATAAAAGTTTAGTTTCCTTGGAAGAATAGAAACCTAATATTCTATTGTGGTGAAATATCATAAACATATCCCTTTATGATCGTTCCATTTTTTTACTTCTATATAAATCCTTTCATCTTAACATTTTGAAACAAAAAATAAGAAAGTGTTGAGGTTAGATGATCAATAATGGCAAACAAATGAGATGTGTATGAATTAGATGTTATTAATGGAATGTGAGCATGATAATGACAATATATGATCAGACCATGTTTTTAAAATATCATAATTAAGAATCATGGAGAACACATTTGTAGTTATTATATATGAATCACTATTGAATCAATATCACAATCCATGATAGAATAATAATGGATGTAGATATGGAATTTTTTAATAAAAATATGCATGGAAAACTAAATAAAAAGGCTACCTACCATGTTATTCTTAAGATTATAGGCTTGACCTAATCACCACTTTACCTACTTTGGTCATGGGATTCCCTACAATGTACCCTATTGTTTCAAGATCGGGATTCCCTCCTGTGTACCCTATTCTTAATTTCATTGGAATCCCTCCCACATACCCAATTATTTTGGGATTAGTATAGGCTCATGTGTACCCTATTATTTTGGGATTGGGATTACCTATTGTGTACCCTCTTTCTTAGGATATAGATTACCTCTAGTTTACCCTCTTCCTTCAGGAAACAGATTCCCTCCCTTGTCCCCTCTTGTTCCAATCCTGGGACAACCTATCATGTAACATCTTCTTTTGTGATTAGTATTCCCTCTCATGTTCCCTCTTATCTCAACATTGTGAAGTCATACAATGTATCATTGTAGATCATAATAAATTTAAATTTACCCAATTCATTAGATAGTGATATATGTAACACCTATCAGACAATTAAATCATACATGAATCTTCCACCAGATAACAAAACATTCATCATTTCATGACCATAAAAAAAGAAGGGTATCATAAAAATCATATCTCAACACATAAAATGAAATTTTTATTATAACCATATGTCATAACCTAGCATTATAAAATGTTATAGGTGTTATAAGAATTTCACCATATAATATCCCATGAATTAAAGAATGTTTTATAATCGTTTTATCATGGTATAACCCATGGAAGGTAAACATGTTTAACAATAAACAAGTTATATTAAAATAAAAAATACAATGAAATAGAAATAATATTTTAATTGGATCATATTTATAGAAAATAATAAATTATATAAAAGGGTATCAACTTATATGGGGATGTATTTCTAAATATCACTTGGAAAATATGTAAAATAAAAAAATATTTCCTAGAAAATAACATTTAAAACATAAAATAATCTCAAAATTCATTTAATCGAAAACCAAATTAGAAATCATATAATGGAATATTTTAAAAACCTATAAAAACATTCATTAGGAACATATCCATTCCCTATTGATTTTTTTAATATATAATACCTTTTGAAAACCATTTCCTTTGAAATAACCTAGAAAATTTATAATGGAATCTTTAAAACATTTTGAAAATATTTTCATTAAAAAAACATAAAAAATCTATAAAGGAATCTTGAAATGGTTTTGAAAACCAGTTATTTGAAGTTAAATTTTGAAAAATCATCATATTGATTTAAATACATTTTAAAAACCTATTTTCTAAAAAATGGTTTTGTAAGAACATATATTTCTGTCTAAAATTAGAAAGAATGTTTTATTTTTAAAAATATTGTTCCATAATTATATTACGTAAAAAAGACTAGAAAAATGGTTCCATTACCAGAAAAATATAATTAATAACCATAAGAGAATAAACTAATTAACAATTAGTTTCATATGGATCATAACATTTCATCATTTTAAAATAAGATCAAATATAAATAACCAAAATTTAGTTATAATAAAAATATAATAAATTATTTTTCAGTTTATATACCACACAAAATAAACGAGAAGTGAATAATGCATAAGTCTTACATAAATAAATTTGAGACTAGATGTCCGCATACCAATGGGGAAACATTGGAATAATGATATCGATATAAAAATAAAATAAGTTAATGATTTTAATATAATTTAATAAATAAAATTACATATATATATTTATAAATGGAATTATATAAACCAAAAAACACAAATATGTTTTGAATATAACATATTTCTCAGTGAAATAAATGTGAGATGAGAAAACCCTTACCTTAATCCTTAACATTCCTCATACACGTTCAAAAATACAATATAATAAGAATAAGATTATTATTAATATACCAACAGATCATATTATTATATATAATAAGATATATTATTTGAATATAACTTTATATTACCCATTAATTAACAATTTCATGTTACTGTTTTGTTTTATGTAATGTCTGCCTTGTTTTTCATAGATGCTTTGATTTGTTATTCATGATCCTATTAGAAAGATCATTATTTAGTTCCTTAACTAATGTAATAATGATTTAAATATCTGATATAATTTTATATAAATTATTATAAAAATCTATATAATATAGAAATATGAAATTGAATACATCATTTATAGAGACATTAGGCAATACGTATGAATGAACTATGATTCCCTGTTATAGTCGTATTGAATGAAAGAATGATTATAATATACATATATATTTCTATAATATAATTAATTTATAATTATTATTCTATATATGTCATATAAATTCACTAAACTCTTCCATTATACAATTCATGTAATGTGTGAACGAATCATATTGCTTTATGAGGTGGTAGTTCACACATCCAGAAAAGTAGTTATCGCATTAACCCAAAATTTATACCATGTAGTTATGTGTTATGTAATAAATAATAACTAATTTATTCATAATAAAAATTACATATATAATATAAAAATATAATTTCCATCACTATTCAAAATATTTAATGATGGAAATTGAAGAAATAATTACATTGGTTCATGAGGCGGTAGTATCTCACACACAAAAACGATGACTTAATATTATATTTGATGGAAGTGTGTGTTAGTGATGATATAAAAATTAAATTTAAAAATTTAATTTTATTTAGGATATGTATTTTTGTATATAATAATATTATAATAGAAATTTAGTGGGCGGAGAATAAATTTAAAACAATAATGCTTTGTAGAAGGATGTTACATCTTTTTTGGGTAACTCCTCTTTGACTTCACCAAAGTGCTTCCATGGTAGGATTTCATCCCAAAAAAAGCTTATAGGTAGATATGATATAATTTTGAAGGTTATTTTGGTGGGGTTTTAAAGATCCCATGTTCTTGATAGGTATGAGGATGTAAGGTGTGTGAGTGTCCTTTTATAGTGAATGAGGATCTGAGTTCTTGAAAATATTAAAAATGTAAACAATATTTAGAGGTATACCTTACTAAATGTCTCTCAAGTAATTGTCCATTTTTTATATCATGTAATATATGGTCAATGTAATTCAATAAAATGGTTTTGGAACATGTATCAGTGTTATTTTCCTCCTTCAGTTAATTTTAATCCCTTAAAAACTCATTTTTACCTTAATACTTGAAAATGATTTAAATTGATCTCAATAATTATTTTTAAAAAACGGATTTTATCCTTATTATATATTAAAAATTATTAATATTATAAATATGGAATCCATTTTTCTAAATTTTATAAACATTATTGGAAGTTATTATTTCAATATGAATCCCTTAAAATGGATGAAACAACATGTTTTTAATGTAAACCATTTCAAATGATGGAATTGTTTTAACATCAAATTTCAAATTTAAATTGACTAAAATGACCTAAATTATATTAATATACATAAAATTTATCTAAATAACAATTTAAAGTAGCTAAAAATATAATTTAACTATATTATTAAATCATAATAAAATGTAGTTGTTAGATAAAATTTTGTGTTTTTCACTACTAATTAAATAATGAAACCACATTTAAAATACCAAATATTAAACCAATGTAAATTTTGTTTTTTGTACTCCAAAAATGAAGATATTTTTACATATAAAAGTAAAAAAATTTAAAAAAATGTATTTAATATGAGTTCCCCATTATATAGTCATAAATTACATTTTTGAAAAGTGAAATTTTCAGCCATAAAATTGTTTTAATTTTTATTTTTTGTCTTGAAATCATGTAAGATAAACATCAAATTGTTGAATAAATAATATATATATATATCATTTAAAATATTCTCAAAAGTGTTTTTAGTAATTTTTTAATGTAAAATGAGTTTCATTTCACAAATAGAGTTTTTCAGCAAAATATTTTTTATATCTCCAAAAGGGTTTTTTTTATTTCTGGTTAATTTGTCAGAAAAAAATATTATATAATATTTTTATAAACTATAAATAATTAATATTATTCATAACAACCATTCCAACGGATAATTTAAAACAATAATATTTTAATATTATTATTTATAATACATTGCATTTTGGTAAAACTAGGTCATGTTTGTCTTCAATTCATCAATGAAAATATAAATTATGTGAAACACAATCCAAACACAGTGTTTCATTTTCCATATAAAAATAAATGTGTTCCATGTTGTACAATATCATCTTATTGGAGAAGTAGGAATAACATTGTGATTTCATATAACACCAGATATATTATGTGTTGTGTGAAATGAAAAATATCAAAATGATTAACATAATTTGAGAACAAATATTTCTTGAAATATAAATGTGTTACATTATACCACCTAAAAATTGAATTTATCAATCAGAATTCAATTTTGACATTAGAGGATTTATCAATCACAATATTTAAATATATTAAATATTAAGTATATATTTATTAATAATAATCAGTAAAATATATAAATATTAAATTGAATACACTGTTCATGGAGATGGTAAGTCGTACATACTCATGAATGTTATTTATATTTTATTGTTGTATTAGATGAATGAAAGTAAATGGAAAGTATATATACTTATATAATATAATTCCAGTATAATTATTATCCAATATATATTATATAATTTACCTAAACATATAATTAATATATTCTATGTTATGTGTCAATGAATCACATCAAATTTAGTTGGAAGTAGTGCACACACACAAATGAAGTTATTTTATTTACAAACAGAGGTAATCCTAAATATTTGTGTTACATAATAATTTAAGAAGAATAAATAAAACATAATTTTTATATATATCATGTAAAAAATATTTTTTTCATTATTTCACATTATTTATTTGGGAAATGGATTAAACAATGACATTGGTTCGCGAGGCAGTAGTCCGTCATATACACGAATGCTAATTGCATATCCCATTTGATGTATATGTGTACGAGTGTAGATAAACACCATAAAAATAATAATAAAATTATTATATTTATGATACATATGTTATTATATAATCATGCAATTATAATAAATCAGGGGTGGATAATTAATGTAAAACAGAAGTTCTTATGAATGGATGTTACCTCTTCTTTCGATAACTCCTCTTGGTTTTCTCCAAATTACTTCCAAGGTTGGATTTATTCCCTAATTTAGGAATACCTATTGATATGAGTGATTTTTGGAGATTATTTGGACAGGTTTTGGATAATCCAAATGGCTTTATAGGTTTTACTAATTGAGGGTAGTGAGTGACCTTTTATCGCTACACCGAAATCTGTAATTGGAGGATGTTTTTTACAGATAGTTTTTAAAAAACCAATGCTAAAATTATGGTTTGTCAACTAGATAATCATATTCCCCCCACCCCCACCCCCAAAACTGAACACCCCTCCCTCACATCTTCAAACTTGTGAAACACTAGGACCCTCCTGTCGGCACACTTCTCCACAACCTTCTCCTCGATTTCAGTGGCTTCGTCTCCATCTATGTCTCCCCCACCGCGAAATCCCAAGACACGTCCCCCCTATTCTATCAATGATAAAAAAACAAAAATCCCCTCTTTAAATTTCCTTAAACCCCTTGCCTCCACCTACCTATTACCTCTCAATCTTCTTCACGCCCCACATGTCAGCCCCTTTCACCCCTCGCATATATCTGCTTACTCAGTTGACATGCCCTTCATAGCCCCTCATGTCGACACCCTTTTACCCCTCAATTTTACTTATGATCATAATAATTATTAAATATAAATATAAATTTACATATTCATAGAACATAAAATACTATTATGAAAACAAAATAATTCATAATAAAATAGTTTCACTTTTTGAAAATAAATTAAATGGATTTTCCATGAAATCAAAAAGATCCATATAAAGTGTATTTGGATCTATATAAATTAATTAGTTATATCCTGTTATTATTTTTTATCCAACACTTATTTTTATAAATTTATATTGAATTTTAGTTTTGTTTTAATTTGGTACATGGAAGGTTGTCATATATTTCACAAAATTATCTTGATTGTGAAGACCATCATAGTGGGGTTGTATTATTAAATATTCTCTCGTGTTGATTATAATTTTAGAGTATGTTGTTTTTCATTATGGTTTACAACTATAGGATAAATATTGTATGTATTAATAACATATAATTGTCTAATTCATAATTTTACTCTTATCATTTTTCTCCTCTTAGAAATTCATGATTCTTTATTCAATGTTTTGTTGGACATCACCATTGGATGGAACTTCTTGGGTTAAATTTATTGTTGGATAGAAATAGTTAATTACAATCTATTATTAGTGGGATTACCAATTTGAAAATTATAACTCATTACCTAGCATTAGACTATGTTCTTCGGTAGACATGAGTTAATGAATTAGAATACAACTAGTATATGTATTAGTCTTATTATCTTTTAACAACCAACGATTCCAGGGTATTATTCCTTTAAATTAATTCAATAGCTTCTGTTGCACGCAACATCGAGTTAGAGTTCCCCATAACCTATCAAACTAGCCATATAAAAGAAATTTTGACTAGTATTAACTAAATTACGAAATTTATACAATTTAGTTTTCAAAATATACTACATTTTTGATTTCATAATATTAAAATTAGTTAATGTTGAAATTTTATTAATTATATGAATTTATTCAATTTTTGAAGAGCAGTAAAAAATAATTCAACGTTGTAAGAATCCAACTTTTTCTTTTAAATAAAATTTTTACTCTAAAATTAAATTAATGTTATAATATATAAATAATAAATATATTAATCCAATATAGTTTATTTGAATCTTTTTATAATAGAATGAGACATTAATATTTAAAAAACTTTTGAAAGTCTCATTTACCCGCCTTCTAGTCACATCTACATATTTGCATTAAACATAATTTTATCACTTCTGTGAATTGGATTTTGAAAAAAAGAAATACATGGTTGTAATCAGTATGAATAATTTTATCTAATAAGATAAATTTTTTGTGAGTAGTAATTTTTGGATTTTATTTACAACAATTAAAGTGAAAGAGGGTAATTAAAGGTAAAATTAATATTATAATAACATAATATTACCCTAAAAGTTGTCCACATTTCATTCGATATTTTTTTACCATATTTAACCATAGTTAAAAAATGTATTCTTTTTTATTCAAAATGTTTTAGATGGGGGAATTAATTATATTTTATTAAAATTAGTTTTAAAAATATCAAATTCATATTTTACTGACTATATCATTTTTAATATGAGGATATATAACTGATATTGTTGACTAAAAATAGTACATAAAAATATAAAATGATTATATACAAAATTGTAATTTATTTATAAGTCATGTAAATAAATAATTAAATTAAATAGTAACCTAATAATGATGAACTAATTTAATTACTAATGAAAGAATCAATTCAATTATATAAAATATACAAAAATAAATATAATAAGACATAATTAATGATATAAATTAATTTTATTGATAACATATAAATTTTAGTAACATATTATAATTATTGGTTCAATGATATCATGTTGGATTGATATTTTCCAAAATGGTATTTTTGATTAGTATAAAAAATATCATAAATGATGCCTTAAAATAAATAATATTTAATTATACGGTATAAAAATAATAAAATTATAAATTTAATAAAAATATATATTATAGTTTTAAATATGTCATAAATGTTTCAATTTGTTTTTCTTATTTTACTAGTATCAATATTAACCCTATAATGTAAAAATATAAGAACACACAATAATAGTTAAACTCTATAACTAAGGATTAAGCCCAACAAGTAAGGTTACTTTGGTAACCTAAACTAGTCTAAAATTTATTTTATGAGACTATATAAATAAATTAATTATTCATCATTATCCCACCATCACAGGCCGACTCGCACTGATTATTCCTACAGTGGACAATACTCCCCTTCATGAGATGGTTTTGATAGAAAAAACCTCTAACCTAGAAACAAATTGGACAGGTGCGTTCCAATGCCACAATACATGAGAATCTATAAAACGAGTACAATTTCTATCCATAACCATACACAAGAAGGTTCACAGAGCATGCCTCCTGGCTTTACAAAATTATGGATTTTCCAATCCTCTTTATGGCCCAAGAATAACTCCCATAAATTAAGGCCACATCAAGTAGATAGGTTCTTCATGCTCCTCACAACGAAAAATGAGTTCTTTATATGTGATACTTCAATACGTGAAATTTATGTCGTCACCATCCCATCACTGTGGACTTATGTCGCACCAAGATCATCAGACGTTTGACGGGTATTGACTGTGCGCAAGATTCACCCCAAGACCTATGGTTGGGGCCCTGTTGACTGAAGAATCTACCTCCTCGTAGTCATAAGTTTAACACCTCTAAATGGAACATCCTCTGCTGAAAAAGAAACATGCACACTTCTCTTTGTGTCCCAAGAAGCCACTCTGTCCACATACTAACAAGGAATTGCATTGAACGACTTAGAGTGTCTGACTGGCCACACTAGAGGTATGAGATTGATCATTATGTACAACACACATTGCAAAATGATGGAAGGGGAACTCCCCTATAATGTCACTTTGGTTCACACTATTCTTCCATTGAGGAAAATTCACTTAGAATAGTATAAACATGACCAACAACTTGTACGAGTTTTAAACTGATGGTCCTAGACTACCTTTGGGGACCATTGAATGAGCTCATAATAAAGGTCATCACACATCCTTTTCCGCCTGTTGACCGGTTGACCACCTATGAGATCCACCACTATCCCTCACCATCACCCCCTTAGGTATAACCACACAATGAAGTTAGTCTTATGAATCGCTCAATACATCCCCATTCAAAACAGAATAGAATGATCACAGTTCATTGGTTTAGTCCTTCTCCTCAAGATGTACTCAACACAACTTACCCCCACATATCATTTGGACTTCCTCCAAATACCATAGACACATTAATCTTTTCTAAAACATTCAATGATATCTAAACGACCTCGACAACTACAAATAGTCAACACACATGACCAATACCAAATTCCGCCACTCCACTGGGAGCTTTGGCTGAGCTATGAACCAAGAGACCTACTAGAAACCCAATGGATATTTCTATGGGGCTTATCCAAAACAAGAATAAAAAAAATCATTCCACAAATTCAAACACATTACAAAACAAACTTCCTATCATAAGACACAATTCCAGTCATTCATATTTAATACAGCAATTCACTCTGAAAGAAAAACACATGATTGAGAAATCAAAACCAATAAAATAAAACCCAAAAACACTTTTGAAATCATCACTTTCACTCCGGACTTAAAACCATTTTATAATTTCCAAAACCATTTAAACAAAAAAACCCATTATAGAGAGAACCCCACTTTTTACGAAACAAGAAGAAACTTTAAAAATCAATCAATCACCACTGACATTCTTGGATGCCTCATAGATTTTCATTTTTGTGCCACTCACACACCCATACACACAATCCACCAACATTCCATCAATCACGTCCACATGCACATTCGAGCATCCATAGGAATACCACTGGAAAAATCAAGGTTATTCAACTTTAAAAAATAAAATTTTCAATATATTAAAAAATAATATTTTTTTTGAAAAAATCATTTCAAATATTCAAGGTAAATTTTTAAAATTATTTCCATTTATAAAAAAACCCACTTCAATTTCAAAAAACACAAGGCATTTTTTTAGGAATTCAATTTTTCACAAATCAAATGCCAAATTCCAAGAGAAACACACCCCAAAAATAGTGCAAACCACAATCCAAAATAAAATAAGATCAACACCAATGTACGCTTCTTTTTTTAAAAGGAATGTTTTTTTGCGCCAATCCCAAAACAGAAGCAAGACATCACAATCATTAAAATACATGGACAACGGACTAGTAGTCGTGTCTAATCTGGATACACGGTTTAGTAGACCACCACCTAGACAAGAAGCAACCACTAAAAGTTTCGAACCATACTCTCAGGAATCACATGGGTCATTAATCTATGTCAGAACATGCGATGTACTAGTTTACTCCTATCTTTATCCCCCATCCACAATTACCGATGAAAAAATGGAAATCATGGACTATCCCTGGTCACTCAAGGGATGGAATGAGTAAGAGTATACGACTATCTTCTCGCACCTACCTCTTGAGTGCCGAAAATCCTATCTCTGATTTACCTAACAACCCAAATAACAAGAACAAACCTCCTATGATACAATATTGTCATTAATAAGGCTGGGTCTCTATCCAACCTAGTGCCCGACCTGGTCTGTGGAAATGCCAGAAGGGCATTCCCGATCCCCAGGGGCTATCACATGTGCCCGGGTATCAAAAATAAAACATTGGAATGGTTTACTAGAATAAATAAACATAAAAAACAATAAAAAAAAATTCAAAACTACATTCATGAAACCAAACATTCCATTAAACTAGGGTCAAAATTGAAGTTTACAAATCGAACTAAAAACATAAAAGGAATTACAATAATTGAAAAACAAAAAAAATACTAACTAAAACCTCCGAACAACATGAGGTGCAACAACCTCATACCACATTACCCAAACCAACACGAGGACGCCAATGACAACCTGAACAATCATCTCTAAGCTCAATGCCTCAACCTAGAATGAAAAAGAAACAGTAACTACATACACCCAAAGGTGTATGTAGTGTGTGAGGTAGAATCCCAGTAGGATGCCACCGAGAAAAGGTTCCACTTATATTTATTAAATGATAAATACATTTGAAATTTAACGACATAAAAATAAATAATTTATTAAAAACATTTAATGAAAACAACTTTTAAGGGAAAACTACTCTATAAGGATAAAAACTTAAATTAACACAAAACAATTGACACACAAACACACACACACATTCCTGGTAACCCCAAAGTCACACCATGTGACGACGGTGAGTGAAAATAAAAATAGGATCATAATACATTGGAGCGGACCTAAAGATACTAGTGACAAGTGGGACCCTATAACATCACATCTCGGTGAAAAATTCTATAGAGACACAAAAATATATTTTCTCTCGCACGAGCCACTAGTATAGAAACACATCCATAACCTAGTTGTCTCCAAACATCACCCAAAATTTTAGTTACTATTGTAGTCGTCAATCCATCTAAGTGAAACCGGGATGATTCCACTTCTGTGTCAATAACACACTAGTCCTAGTTCTCCTACCTAGTACCATGGCTTCTCTTTTGTGCTCAAGTAGTTTAGAGTTCAAGTATTATTTCATAACCACAAACTCAAAACATAGAAGACACTATGTACACCGAATACCACCCTTTTCACACAAAAAATCCATTTGAAATAATATGCACACTAAAAAAATCCAAAAACGAAATCTACATCACTTACACAACTAATTAAAATGACTGTATAGTCAAAGAATCACTTCCATCATCATACACACCATTAAAAGAATTTATTAAATAGTTTCAACATAGGTTACATGACTTTAATCCCCAAATGAAATTACATAACTCAACAAAAACAATTTTTCACTCTTCATAATTATTTAAATAAAAATTTAGAATTTTCATAAAGAAATTTTAAGGAGCATAACCCCACTGTACTCACCAAACCAACCCACAGTTAAAAATATGATTATTTCTATGGTTAAAAAAGCAGTCTGATAAAATTACCCAACCATTTCAAAGGGACCGCCCAACATTAAATGCCAAAAATCCACTCAAATATTCTTTTATGAAACAACGCATATAGACACTAATCCAAAACACCATTCTCAACATTTTCACATCCTAAAAATTAGTCATCCCAATTTACAAAAAACTATTAAATAGTTCAAAATGGGTATTCCACAAAAATAGTTACCTACATATAGCATAAACATGTTAATACCAAATCTAATTCATAGTATATCTCCACAAAAAACAAATTCACAGAAGGAAAACTAATAAATAAATTTTAAAAACTAATCAAAAACAAAAATTAATTCGTCAAAAAATAAATATATGTTGAAAAAACTACCTCAGTGATGGAATACCCCAAACATCAAAGCCAAGATCCAATTATACACCATATTCACAGAAATCAACTTAAAAAACTATAACATCAAAACGAAAATACAATTACAACAAAATTGAACCAAATAATGATAAATGGACCATAAAAACATTCAAAACATAACCTCAAATATACCAAAAGGATGAAACGACCATTCAAAGAAATATGAACATGTGGCAGGGGTTGTAGAAGGCCAACCGAAGAGAAATGCACCTTCGTAGAGGGTGTCGAAGGCTGGACGAGCAAGACGGGGTGGTGTCGGATGTGTGTTGCATAGGTTGTAGGCTTACCGGAAGGGGGCACAGACAAAGGGGGGGAGGTGCGTCGTGGCTATATGGTGAGGAGTAAATGGTTTTTTTTCATCAGAGATGGGGAGGAGTTGTCTGGCTTGGGTAGCTGGTGCGGTGTGTAGGTGGAGCGAAGGGGGTGTGGGGTCTACTTGAGGGTTCGACTAGTGGGAATATGTAAGGGTGGTCTGGTGAGGGCTCGGTGCGGCATGGATCAGGTTCGCAGGGGGTGGCGTTGTGAGTGGCGAGGGAGGCATGAGTGCGGGACGCCGGAGTGAGGGGCATGAGGGGTGGTGTTGGATAGGAGCAGGCCGAAGGGCTCTGGTCAGCTCGTCGGAGAAAGAGAGCTAGGGAAGGGGGTTGTGCGGTGCGAGTAGGGTTAAGAGGGGAGAGGAGGGGTCTGATGCGCAAAATAGAAGGGAGGGGGAAGAAGTCCATGAGAGAGAGAGAGGGGATATAAAGAGAGAGGTATGAGGAAAAAAAGGGAAGAAGAAAAAATGCAAAAGAAACGGAAAAAGAAATTAAAAAATTGAAATGAAACATTCAAAAACAACTTATATTACCCTAATAATAAAAATAATAGTAATCCAATTAGTTAGTTAATAACTATATAATTGTAACAAAAAATTTAATATTAGAAGCCTATGCAATGAATTAACGAAAATAATAATGATAATTTTTATATTTATACTATTATTATTATTATTAAAACAATACAAAGAAAATATTATTTTATATCCGTGACCACAATTCATTATTAATAACCAAATTAAAATATTTACTTAAATATTAATAATACTAATGATAAAACGAAAATAATATAACTAAATAATGATAATATCATTATTAATTGTGGATGGGAACCGTACATGGTCTCGTGCACAGTCACGCGTACGACCATGTGCCTGTATATGATCCCAATTTATTTCAAAATACTACCGCTTCAAACCAGAACTCAAATGTAAGACCCAAAATAATTAATATAAAATAAATCACTCTTGGGGCACATATCGCTTTATCGAAGCAACACAGATTTGACCGAGCCATGCCTGTGTGGTGACTGCTGCTATGCCAAACATTCATTTACCAGAAAAAAAAAATATCATCATTACCGACATGCACCGCGACAAAAAAATTGAGTCAAATAAAATTATCAGATAATGTTAAATATTATAATCATTACTAATGTGAGAAGTCATGGTGTGACAATATTGCATCGATGATTGGTGTTGAGAAGGTAAATCACACAACCTATAATTCATTTACATAAAAAAATTATTGATTATATGTTTAAATATAAATATATAGTACTATTTAATAATAAATATAACATTTTAATTGGTACCAATTGAAGGAAGTAGAGATAGATATGAAGAAGTAGATAGAGATGGATACGGTGACAATTAGTGTTCATCTAGAAGTGATTAGTTGTCTTTTTGATGTCTTGGACCAATATGGAATGATGTGTTATGTTGACATGTTATTTGTGAAATTTTTTTGAGACCTTTTAATGTTGGATGTAAACTAATTTAATTTTTTCATGGAATGTTTTTATATGTTTGATTTAGTTTTATTCTAATAGGGAATTTGTGTGCTCCTGATAAGCGATACAGTTTTTTTGAATTTTTTTTCAGGGTAGTTATGGGGTTGTAGAATATACAGATGGATATTTTTTTTTGAAATCAATATTTAGCACTAGTTTAAGCTACTGCTAAAGATTTTATATTTTTATTTGGGGTGGTTGAAACCTCTTCTACAAGATGATTTAATTTTCAGTGTTTAAAATTACAGCTAAATAAAAAACACTATTATGTAGTGATAGTTTTAATAATTTTAGCAGTACATTTGTGGGGGAAATTTTTGGGATTTTATGATGGTTTAAACCTACAATAAATCCTTATTATTATTTCCCTGAAAACCCACCGCGAAATAAAAAAAATACAATAAATTTTCTTGTTACCATGTCGACTTGGAACCTCCACTAAATGGAAGAAATATCCACATATAGGATTCTAAAGAAAAAATTAGTAATCATTTTTTAAGTCAATAAAATAACAGTGTAGCAGTTGTTTGAACTACAATTAAATCGATAAAAACCACTAGTGAACGATTTTCCCAAAGTGCATAGTGGTGGTAGAGTGGCATTTTGGTCAATAATATTGTGTGGTCTCCCAAATGTGATATGCCTCAAATTATTTCATTTTTTCATCAATTGGATTATATATTAGAAATATGTATACGCAATGTAATTTGGACATGTTTTAGGGTATTTTTCCACTTAAGTAATAGTTATTCGACAAAATATCTTCATTTTATATTGATCCATGTAATTAATTTTAATTAGTTTTTATTGTATATTGGGCTAAAATTTAGTTTTCCTTATATTCAATTATAAATTTGATTGAATGAAAATATAGAATCTAAATTCAAAAATTCAAAAAATAGATATGGAAAAAAATAATATAAAAGTAAGCCTATAGACATGATGAAACAATGAGGTATTATTGTGAGAATTATCAAAAGTTTGAACTATTTTTATATCCAATTTCATTGTGAAAATTGATTCTAAGGGGCTATATTTTATTATTTTATGTATAATGGGTCTAAATTAACTTTTCATATAGTTATAAATTTAATTTAGAAATACAATTATATTGTAAAAAATTGTTGTTTTCATTTAAAAATCACATCATTTCACTATTCATCATAAAATGAAACTTCATAGAAAAATACAAAAAACTAAACAAAATTATATTTTGATTGTATTTGTTAAAAAAGATGATTATTTTTTGGTCTGAATTTTGTAAAATTTTAAAAAATTATATTTAAAAAGTATTCTCTATTAATAGGTATAGAAATAAAATTTTTGATAATTAAAATTTTTTTATCATGAAAATCTAATTTATTTTAATATATTATCTAGAAAATACATGAGATTAAAGATAAATAATTGAATAAATAATAAAATAAATATATATAATTGAAATCATAATTAATTTTTTAATTAATTTATTAATGTTAGAAATGTTTTATTTCATAAATATATTTTTTCAATAAAATAATATATATATATATTTTAATGGGGAATTATTTTTATTTGTATATAAATTAGTCACCAAATAAATCAACTTATAAACTTTTGTAAACCATATTTAATTAAAATTTATCATTAGAACAATTCCAACAACTATACAACTACTATAATTCATTAATAATCTTATTAATAGTCCATTTCAATTTTCAGAAACTAGGACATGCATGTAATGAACATTATAAATGGAACTCTTATTGTGTGTTATAAAATACCAAATTTTTTTCTGTGTTCCAGAATCAAATATGAGTGATCCATGTACATAAAATTTTAATTTGTGTTGTAAAAAATGTAAGAAAAACATGGTACTTTCATATAAGGGAATCTATATTTAGTGATTCATGAAATGAAATATATATATAATTAAATTAATTGTAAATAAAATTATTTCATATAATTTTGTGGTGTCACACTGCTAGTATCATTGAGATTATAATGAGGTACAAAATATTTTAAAAGGTGATAATTGTTCTTCTATAAAGAGAATATAATAATTTAAATTTCACATTCATACCCCTTGGTAATATGTAGCATGGTGCATACAAGGGAGGATTTTTGGTCAAACATTCCCTCTTTATTTCTTCTAATTTTTTTATTTGTAACCTCATAAATGCAGACTTATTCTAGCGAGTTTTCCATTATGGATTAAGGTGTTTTTATTTTTAATTATATGTAATTTTCCATGAATGTTCTTCTTTGATTTATGTATGAATTATCTATTGATTTAGATATTTTTTTACCATCTCATGGTGATTCTTCACATTGAAAATGTGATTTTTTATTAGATATGTATATGGGAATAATTATGGAGATTTGTTTCTAGATATTTTTTTCATAAGGTATTTCATATAAGTATTTTTAATGAAATTATTTCATATTTTTTAAAAGTAAATATCAATTGATATTAAGGACTTCTGATTTCTTCATCAAATTCATAATTTCATAGATAGATTGATAGGTATCTCATTATATATAAGTTCAATATCTTCATGTTATTCACTAGAAATTTATAAAAATATATGAAATATAGGATTTAATTTGAATTAGTAAATTATTTAATTTAATTTCTAAATTTATAATATATGATGTTCTGGATGATAAATGATTATTTTGTGATTTGGGAGGAATATTGAGAGAATATTATAAATGAGGAAACCCCATATTTATGGTAGGTGGTATTTAATTTTGAAGTTTTTATATAGAGTGTCATATCAATGTTGGGGTAAGTTTTTGAAACTAACATTAGTAACAGAATATGTGCAATGGATGAGTTTAATCAATTAGGTGTGACTTAATGGGATTTCGGGGGGTTAACTTTCACTTGTTGCATTGGAATTGATGTGCTTAGAATCTCTGGTATATTGGTATCTCTATGATAAATAGTAGATGATCATATAAAGCAGACCATGAATTGGGTGATGGAATGAGAGGCCATGTATCTTATTAGGTGTTAATGTGAGAATATATATCGAGATAATTGGTCAATGTATAAATTTGTAGATTGGTTTCTATTATATTCAATATATGAAGTTGGATCATTAGGTTTGTGAAAAATAATTTTTTATGCAAAGTGGCATGTTCTTGAAATTCCAAATCATAATGTGAGGGGATTCATTAAATGAGTAATGTAACATTCCAAATTTTTAGTGTATAATGTATTAAAATTTTTCCCCTAATTTTATAATGTTAATATAATTTTATTTTCCTTTTTTAATGATATTGAATAATAAAATTTTCAAATAATTATCAAATAAGAAGTGTCAAAAATATTTTTTGAAAAATAAAAAATTCATTATCTCTTATAAAAAAATATTGATATAATATCATTATGTTACCATACTTATAAATTATTTTTCATAAAATTAATATTGTATATATATGTTTTTATAATTTATATTTCATTGAATAAATGGAAAAATAGTATTATTAATGTTGTATCATAATGTAATTTTATGAATAATTATTATTTATCAATTTTTTAAAATATATTTTAAGTAATTTTGATTTCTTTTACAGATATTATATTATTTACAACATGACTCTTATTTATTTAATTATTAGCATATGTTAGTTCTAATATTTATTTATTTAGTGGAATTTAATTTTTCATTTAGTATTGGAAATGTTTTTTGCAGTGATATAATATTAGCATGTCACCATATAATGTAATGTTATAATTTTTAATGTCATTTGAAATTTTATGTGAATCATAAGCTAAAATTAATGTTAGATTAATATTTTTACACTAATAGAATAATTTTTATTAAATACTAATTTAATTTATTCATCCATTTAATAATTTAATAAATTCCATTAATTCAATATCAATTTTTGATAAACATAATATTTCCATTTGAAAGTTGAATTAACAACTTTTAACCTAATATAATATTATAATTTATTTTCTATTTTAGAATTTAATTTCTCATACAGATTATGGAATATTCTAAAAATTTTACCAATTTATTTAACTAAAATTTCATTGTAAAAGTATTATGATTATTTACATAGTTCTAAGACCATGATGAATAATGTCAATCTTACGAAATCCATTTTCATAACTAATTATTTAAAAGTAAATAGATATTATTTAAAAAATATTTTTATAAAATGAATTTAATTTTAATAATTAGACCAGTTAAATTATATAGAGGTAATTGTTTTGGTATTTTTCTAAAAAAAATTTGATTGTTATTTTAGTAGTGAAAAAAATAGTTCATGTGGAAAAAAATTGATTTTTGGCCCCATTATGATTAATATAGAACTCAGTAATTTATAAATATTTATGAATAACTAAAAAAAAGTAATTAATGAAAAAATATTTCTTCTACAAATAATTATCATAATTCCCAATCATATAAAAATATCTTCAAATACAATATTATATTTTGTTCTATAAAAACTATATTTCTTTATTTACATTAAATAAAATATTAACAATTTGTATTTCAGTATTAGGATTTCATACTCAAAAATAAAATTTTTAGTTATTAATTAAATATTAATATGGAATGGAATATATATTATTCATAATCATGATCCTAAATAATAAATCAATGAATATTTTTTATTCAATGATCACCCTACCCTTTTCGATATAAAAATTTATTTCCCACACAATTCTCTCCACTTATAAAACTTCTTAAAATTAAATATATCTTCCTAAATCCTTCACTAAACCATTATATAAATTTTTTAACTCATATTTATACCAAATTACCCTCCAAAAATGAATTATAGATCACTTTAACTAAAGTGTATCAAAAATCTCGGTAAGGGTTCACAAGTATCCCCTAATATATCTTATTTGAGAGTAATATCTATTAAAATATAATAAAATACTGATTAATTTGATAAAACTATTATATTATCATGGTATAAATAACTCATTGATCCACTATTAATTGATCAATATCAACTCATTCTCATCGAACGCATTTAACAACTCATTATTATATAATGTTATTGTGTTAAAACATTTATTTTTCATTAAATTATACTCTTAACCATCAAATAAGATAAATAATCATTAATTGTTACATTATAATATTACTTATGATCTATTACATTTTTCTAGAAACAGAAATAATAATTAAATTTTTACATCTTTTTATCTTTTCTAAATACATCCTTAAAACCATATTTGTTTAATAGTACTTAAATTAATGATGATATATTATTTTGTATTATTACATTCATTTATATGCTTATAAATGTATTAGATGTATAAATATAACATTAATTATTAATAATTTATTAATTTTTAACTCTTCAATAACAAAACTACCATGATAATAATGTTAATTAAAGTAGACAATAATTTTCATTTTAATTATCTAAAAAATAATACAAATCTATAATGATTTCTATTTTTATGCTTGAATACATTATATATATATATATGTATGTATTTATTTTGGAGTTCACAGAGTTTTAATAATGGCCCCAGACGATCAGATTGATATGTTGAAAATATTAAATTTTTTAAAAAGTGAACATATTTATTTTCCGAATAAAATATTTTCCTATAGATTGGAGTCTCAAATATAAATATTTATAATAAAATTGAATGTGGAATGTATGTTTTACACATTTAATGAAATATGATTCATTCATTTTGGGCTACACGATGTTTCACATTTGTGGATGAATTAAATTTAACTACTTCATTTAATTAATTTAATTCTTATTAATTTTATATGATAACTTGTCCCATTTATATTATGAATTATATAAAATATCTACAGATATCTACACAACCCATTTATATTGGGAGATATAAGAGAGGTCACTATGGGAAATTAAACTTAATAATCGAAAAAGGACTAATCATTGATAATCATCACATGGTAGTGGAGAATTGAGAAATGAAGGAATAAAACAACATATTATTCAATGAAATCACTTAACACATGTTTTTCACCAATGATCTATCCATTCATAATGTAGTATTAATATTTATGTATTTTTCTACACTGTTATTATTGATTGGTATAGTAGTTTAATTTATTTTCTATGGATTCCAACTATATTTCCACATATTTAAATATCCTTAAAAATTAAAAAATTTAATTTAATTAATTATTAGAAAAATTATGTATTATTTAAAATTTAATGAAAAATGTCGTCTAGAAATGTATCATAAATTTATTTTCTCACATTAATGTTTCATTTGTTTTCTCCCACATTTCTCATGTTCTTCATCATCATCCCCCTTCTAGGTTCTATTTTTAATATTGTATATAGAGTTCAATTTATGATAAAACAAAAAAAAATATACATTTTTTGATTGAACTAGTTCATCACAATGCTCATAGATTCAATTAATGTTAGTTGAAACATTATCTATGTGAGGATTGGAGTTTTTATTCCTATGTCTTATTATATAGTAACAATGATCCTAGAAAGTGATTTCCTTTCCAAGGATGTAATTGTTGGAAATAAATTATTATTGTTGGTGTGTCCATTATTGATGACCATAGAGTTATGTAATATGAGATTCATGGTGGAATTAAGGAGAATGGAAGAATTTTTAGGATCCTAGATCCAATAATTTTCCCTCTATAAAATTCCCAATAACACAATGTGTGTTCTAGAAGAACAAACATTATGTAGTATACATTTGTAAAGGATAGATATTTAAACCATATTAAATATCCCAATTATAGATTATATATCATTGTACAATATGACACTACCTGGCATCCAAAATCATGTATAGATAGTTCACACCTGAGAACCCAGGTGGTAGATCACCCCATATTAATTGAGTCACATTTTTTACATGTAAACCAACAGACCACAAGTAAATAAAAAGGAAAATGTAATGCATTTAATTTATAGGAAAACTTAAATATACCAAGGGACCCACCGAGTAGTTCTATAAGACTTTTATACCACTCATATATCCTCTATGAATTGAATTCAGGACTATGAGTTGTTCATTATAACACATATTTGTATAGGAAATGATTTTGGCCATTGTATCAACACTAGAGATATAATATGAGTTAATGTAAACATTTTGTTTTATCCAATAATTAATGGATTATAAAGAATAATCATTTTACTAATTTGATATTACAGATTTTCACAGAAATATACATTGAATTAGACAATCACATTTATGAGGTCCAAAAGATTTTAGTTCATTTGAATCATAGAAGCAATACCACTAATTTTGTGAACTATACTCAAAATATCACATTAATATTTACACATTTATAAATCTTACATATTACATTTCTTTATAATATTAGGAAATAAAATAGTTTAAAGTGTGTGATCATATGGTTAATAAGGGTATGAAAGAGATATATGTAAGCATAATCATGAAAGTGAATGAGAAAAAAATAACATTATAAAATCATACCCTTCAAATAAAATTTCATTTATATTAGTCAAGAAATAAACAATTTCACCTCATGATAAATGTGTCTTGTGGAAGCAACGTGCATTATTCACCAAATAAAAACCCAAGTATAAGACATAGAAATTGGGGAAAACACTAAAACATGTAATATCATTCGATACAGGTAAATGTGAATTTCCAAAAGATAACAAGGAACTCCATGGTTATTAAAACTATTGGAAGGGACACATCACCTTATCTTATTGTATTTCTTTCTTGATAAAGGATCTTGTTTCCCTATCTTCCCATAGTGGACTTTGTTTTACCAGCTTTCATAGTGGATTGATCTTGTTGACTTGTTTCCAAAATTTATTCATAATACATAAATAACTACACCATGAATTAGAGAGGGTTATAGGTCCCAATGACCACATAGTAAAAAATATTTATATGTGTTCCAAAAGAATGTAAATCATATCATACCCTTAAATATAATTTGTTTCATTATTAATTTATTATAACATAACTCATTGAAAAGAATCAGTATTCATAATGTTCAATACATCATAAACAAAAACCATTATTAGAAAGAATATTTATTCTATTATTGGGTTATAAATCAATTAAAACACATGTAATATCAAAAAACAATTCCTATAAGTAAAATTATTTCAAAATATTTCCTGAGTAATTCATGAGGACAATATCGTTTTTGTTTTCAAAAAAATATTTTCAAAAAATTATATATTAGTTAATAAATTTTAATTGAATATAACTTTGATAATTTTCAACAAATCATTAACATATAATTTAAACATATATTAATCCATTTCTTTTAATAAATCATTAATGATAATTTAAAATAGGTTTAAAGAATTTTTAGAATACATGGGTTGGAACGAACAACGATTTACACAAGAATAGAAAATAACATTCATGATGATTAAAAATAATTAAATGAAAGATAATCTGGATACAAAATTTAAATGGGATGTATATAGACAAAATAATGGAATATAGTTTCATTACATAACATGTGTCTCAAAGAAGAAAATCGAGAACAAATTAACACACCGATTAAGGAATTTTTTATTTGTAGACACCATGAAAGAGAGATCAACCAATAGATATTTAAATACCCATAAATCTATAGTTAATGATAATTGGATAAATCCATGTGTAATTTATACACCACAGAAAATAAATATGCATGGAATATGGAATAAGTCTCATAGAAATAAATGTGAGGTGAGAAATTACAGTACCTTAATGCTTGACTCATGTTGTACTAAAAAAAATATGAATAATAAATATAAGTATATATTAAATATATTAAAAAATAGACTGATATATAATTCCATATTCATTTTGATTCTATCATTATATTAAAAATTTATTAAAAATTTCTATGTTAATGTTACACTTCATACAATGTACTCTTTGTTTTTCAAATATGGTTATATTTGTTATATATTTGTTCCTCTAACTTATATCACGATTTCATAATCTATATATCGATAACCATAATATAAATATTACAAATATTAATTTCTTAATTTATAATTGTGTAAATAATATAGATTTATAAAATGAAAAACATCATTCATGGAGACGGTCAGTCATATAAATACATGAATGCAGTTCTCATTTTCTTATCATAATAAAACAAAGAAGGTTAATGATATATATATATATATTGTATCATTCATATATCACTCATGATATGTACATGTCATACAATATTATGTAACAGATACTTAATACATTCCATTTAAAATATTATCGAATCATAGCACTTTGAGTAAGCGGTAGTCCACACATCCATAGACAATGTTATCATCTCTAGAGAAATTAGAACGAATTAATTTAGGTCTAATGTAATAATTTAAGAAGAATAGAAATAAAATATATCAAATTTTTTCCATCATAATTACCACTATGAGAGGTGGAAATGGAAAAATAATCAATCATCGTTTTGCAAGGTGGTTTTCCACAGTACATACAAACGATATGTTCATTTCCTAATAGATTGAAGTGTGTTTTATTGTTGGTATAACCCTTAATATAAATACTTGTAATAATTTTTAGGAAACTGAGTTTATTATATAATAATGAAATAATTATAACTGATGTGTTTTAAGTAATAAAATAAATAAAAATGATCGTTGATGTATGTTAACTTTTTTTTGGTATCTCCTTTTGATTTACATAAATGGACTTTTATGGATGAATGTATTCCCAAAGTATTGCTACTAGGATGAATGGAGGGATTTTTCGATGAAATTAATAATGATTAAATATGATAAAATTTGGTTGTAATGTGTAAAGGTAAAATAATATGTGGCATAATTTTATAAAAGAGGGGAGGGGTAGATGTGGAATTTCATAAAATGATAATTTAGAATAAATTTATTCTTAATAAAAATACCTAAAATATTATATTTATTTAAATATATGTTTTTATAAGGTTGTAATATCATCCAATAATATATTTTTTATATGTTATGGATTCATTTTAAAAATTATCATTTTGATTAAACCTTTGTTAATCCATTTAAATTTTTTCTATGGTAACAATGTTTCTAATTGAATGATGATGTAATTTTTACATATAATGTATAAATTGGACCAAAAATGTACAATTTGTGATATGTTATACCATATCCAATCCCCTTATAATAATTTAATATTATTCTCATTTTTAAATTATGTAATGAAATATTTTTTTCCAAAATAACAGAGCTGTCAATGTTGAGACTGTTCATTACATTGACATTAAGAAACTAAATACATCAATATAAAATTGAAACAATATATATAATAAAAAAATAGAATTTCAAATTCAATGATAAAATTCTTTGATAATAAAAATTAAGTAATAATATATTTATTGTAATAGTTATTATATCAATTAATTAATTGTTTAATTAATTTTTCCATTACTGCATCATCAATGAGTAATTATTCATGTTATTTATTTCATAAATACATATGAAAAAATTATTTGATGTCACAATTAGATATCATATGAATAAATATATTTGAGAATATTTTCTTTTAAAACCCATATTAAAAATATTATACTTATTAAAAGTAGGAGTGTGATAGTTTGTGACACCCTTGGATTTTAATATTATATAAGTCATTTTCATGGAGATGTGTACATTAAAATTTTCAATTATGAAATATATATATTAAAAATCCAATTAAATTAATCCAGTAAAATTTTTTATGTGATAGGGTAGTCTAATAAAATGTATAATATTATTTTTACTCTTAATTACTCAATTTACCCTTAAACATCGTAATATAATTTACTAATGTTACTATTAATATTTTTCATAACTAAAATGGTCCATATTACAAAATTTGGACCTTATGATTCAAATATGGAATTCAATTTTCAAAATATAATACACGAAATTATAAAAAAATAATTTAATAATAAACTCATTGATAGAATGAGAAAAAGAGTATTAAAAAAACATTCAAATGATGGAGATGATTTTATATCCAAAGCCAGTGAGAATTTTTTTTCAAAGAAATAAATTATAAAATTTTATATTTTTTTAATTAATTATATGATATATCATATACAATATATATTTTTACAATATAAATTATTTCGACTAAATATTTTTTTAAATTAAAACACAATATTTTTCATTATTCATGAAAACTTTAATCATCTCATAAATATAAAATATATTTGACCAAAGTAAATGATAAAATTAAGATTTCAAAGAAAAATTTATTTTTTCAAATATAATTTCTAATATATTGAAAATTCATATTTAAAACAAGTGGGCATCTGAAGGCGGAAAAAATATATTTGTAGGAAATTACTTCTTTCATCCATAAAATTGGATTTTCTCAAATATACTACATATAAAATATGTTACAAGAATATAGAAATGTCATATTTTGAAATATTATACTTATATATTTAATTAATAATACAAAATTATTACTTTTTTACATATTTTTATAAAACACAATTATGTATTGTTTTTCAAAAAATCACTTCCTTTAATTTTTGAAAGGGTTTTAAATATTTTAAATAATTGGTAAAAAATAATATAATAATATGAAAACAATAATTTCAAATATCAGTTAATCATATACATACCTTCTAATATAATGGATCGAATATAAATTTATTTTTTAAATAATTAGAATAATAAAATAATGTTTCTTGGAAACTTAGTGATGTATATAACACAAATTATGTTCATTTTTCGTGTTGTGCAGTCCATCTTGAAATCAAATTATTTAAAAATATATCTAATAAAAATATCGAGGTGTTACATTATACCACCATTAAAAATAATTTTTCCCTCATAATTTTTCAATGTTATCAAATTATTAAATAGTTACTGTTATATTTATATATACCAACCTCATAAATTTGAATATTCAAACATCAATTAAAAAAGGAATTTTAGGAACAATATGTTTACCCGATGTATTTCATAACTAGGATTCCTTATAGGAGAACATATGTGGGAATTTAAAACACAGTCCTAGATGAGAAATATAAGTATATTGTTCTGATGGAGTTTGATACATTATATTTTGAGTAGAAGGTTAATAAAAAAACAATAGACAAATAAGTCTGAAAAAGGGAAATTCTATAATCATAAATGATGATGACATGAAAAAAAATCTATTTCAATATAAATATAAATGAATTAAATTCCTGATGTTATATATTATGTACAATATCAATCCTTGATTTCTCTGTGGTCAATCTATGTTTCACCTCTTTATCCGAGAAATGATGTTCAAATTTTAATACTTGCAAAACTAGTGGTCTATAAGAGCTATAAGAGGATTAAAAATAATTCCTTTAATATATATTTATCATTAAAAAATAGATAAAAAATGTTATAAAATATGAATAATAATCTATATACTAAAATTTAATAAAAATTTCAACGTAAACAATTTCATAAATTGTTACCCTTATGAACCCATGAGAAGACTAAAATCCACTAATTTTGAAAAATTGTAACTAAAATTATCATATATCCCTAAAAACATGTTTTGTCTCATAAATTTCTCAAAAAAACTTGGTAGGACCCTTATAAATTATTCTCGTGAAGTATTGTAATGACCTAAATTACCATTAAACCATAGTGAAAACTTCCATGCCATAAAAAATTAACTATTTCATCATTCCAAAATCCTTATAATTCTATATACTCATAAAATGTTATCATAAACCATCATGTATTATTATTAGTACCAAATCCCTAATTATTATCCTTATTAATTTAACACAATTAATCATATCATTATCTCATTATACCAAAATCAGGCACATATTAATGGCATTATTTTTGTTAATTGTCTATTCTCTAAAAATATGTACTCAACACCTCAGTTACTTCTCATGCTTACCAGTACCATTTGGAATATAGTATTAAATCCTTAAGGATAAATACTACTGAAAAATCATTAGATTTATCATCATTACATAATAACATAAAATAACATATAAAATATTTTTCTAGAATCCATATACATAAATAATATAAATTTTATTATTCAATAATTAGCATAGAAAAATTTATTCCTTTTTCTATAAGTTAATCATTGTGATAATGAATTGTGATGGATAATTACCATGATACCCACAAAGAAGTGATAAAACATAATTTCATTAAATTTTTTATTGATAATGTATGAAATAATTTCCACACAAGTTGTTTATTATTATTATTTATAGAATATATAAGATTTGAAAATTCATTAAAATATTTGATACAAATTCTAGTTGACCCTTTAGAATTCAATGTATTATTAAGTCAGTAATTTTTTTTTTATATTAATTGAACATAAATTTTTTTAACAATTTTCCCAAATTAATTTGAGACAACATTAATACCAAATATATGTACTAAATAGAAGATGTAATTTTAGTAATGGTACATGAAATCAAATATGGGCTACACTCACCGTATTATACACCAGTTTAGTATTTGGTCATATTTATTTATCTATACATGAATTGGAAACAAATTTGGAGATAATATATTAAAACTATATTCGAAAAAATATTCCTTATGTATTATATATGGTTTATGTGTTTTGGAAGAAAAAACATTTGTTAAATTTTAATTAAAATATTTCTCTGAATTTTTTCTTTTATAAATGAATCCACTTTAAATCCTAGCATAAAATCCACTCTATAAATTTTTAATTTTAACTTTTAGATGATTATGGGCGTGGAAAAATAAGTTATGGGATGATGAGAAGTGGTTATACTTCCTTTATCCATGCATTTCAATAAGGGTAGCTCTTGAAGAAAATATACCTTTATCGAAGACTTTTTTTCTTCTTCATTGTGTTGAGATATTAGTGTTTATGTAATAAAAATCTTACTTCCAATCCTATTTCATATATTTTACAATTGTTTTATCAATTTTTTTTATCTAATATTACTATAGGGTCCCGAAATCAAGTGTTAAAATATAATTCAGTTCGAAAATTTCCATATCCTCAATGACTGAAAAATGGATCTACGATAACTACACTACTCATGGAAGAATAATGTTTGTCAGTAATATATCTAGATTTTACATTATTAATTAATTTAATTTTAAAATATTTTCTACAATAATTCACATATTATTATCTATTATTTGAATTTTTAATTTAAAATAATCTATTTATGTTATTTAGCAATTAACAAAAAATATTGAATTCGAGAATTGTATAAATTCTGATATTTTCACCATAATGGGAAGAAATAACCACAATGGATTAGTTTTTAGAGAGACAAATGATCCCTAAACTCTATTTATCATTATAGACATAGTGGATATGATCCCTTATTCACTAGTAACTATAATATAGACGTCGAAGAACATTCAATGCATGAATCCTTGGATGCATGCCCCAAAGAAACCCTTGGGTTTAATTAATTTTGTCTTTATGGATCAAGAAAATTCTCTTAGGGTTTTAAGAATAAAAAAATAGAGGATCATAAAATCTGTATTTTAATTTAAATTATAATTATTAATGAGTAAGGTAATAGGTAGAGTTAGATCAATTTTTCATTTTAATGATATTTAAAAAATTAACTTCTCATTATGTATTCTCAATGACATATCAAAAAAAACTTCTTCTGATATAATCATTATATATATTAATAAATTAGAAATACCCCATAATTTTATATAGTGTGTTTATTATATTTAATTTTATTTTCTGCATAACTTTAATATGTTGTTAAATTTTATTTTTCCTATGTGATATGAACATTGTTTGACACTATACTACACTTAAATAACCCAAAACTGAACATCATTTAAGAGAAACCATTATATAGCCTTTAAAATTAGTACTATTGTTTTTGAGGAATGTAATTTATTTATCCAATTATAGTAACTTATTTTATCATTATTTTCATTATCTTCTTCTCTTACCTCTTTCTGTTTTTCCATCCCCATGTTTTCCTTTTCCTTTTTCTTTATTTCCTTCATTATTTTTTTAAACAATTAACTCAAAAATATTTTATTTTTATTATGTTCTATTTTTCATCATTTCATTTTCCATGTCTTTGATTTATGACTTGATATAATCAGAAGGATCTGTTAGATCATATTATTGATATTTATAATAGCCTTAGGACTTGAATATTATTTTATCATTATTGGCTAATTTTCATCATTCAACCAAAATGAGAATTCATCCATTCCTGGAACATTGAAATCAGATCTAATTATTATTAAAATATAGAAACATAAAAAATTACTAAAAATAATAACAATGAGCATAATAGAAGAATTTCAGAATTGGATTCACTGAACATTAACTATAAAACAAATTGTTTTGCATATCCAAAACTCAAATAAAACTTTGAATTGTAATTTGGAATAATACACCTTCATCAAACGATTCACTGCATCTCTAGATAGGATACCAGAAAATATAAAATAACATATTATGGTTTACTAAACTATAAAACATAGAATTTTATTGGAATATAAAATAAAACAAAGATCATTCACACTCTCATGTTATGGTACACAAAAATATTGGATGTAATATTTATAACCTAATTATGTAAATTTTTGGAATGATTTGAACCATATATTGTTGATTATTTTTTATATAGCATCATGGATCATTACCATTCAAAAAGTGATCCCAAGAACCATGAAATACCTATGTGAGTAAATCTATGAGTACTGGGAGTGATTCATTTTTTTCATAGGATTCCCACATCACAAAATTAGTTAGAAACCCCTAATCCGTTACATATAAGAAGTATTTACACTTTTGTGGGGGAACATAGAGCATGATTCAGCTGGAGGGGAATTGTTTGATAAAACACCAGTAGATTTTCATTCATTGATTAAAATGATAGAACAAAACTCACATCATTTTGGAGATCATAAAACACAACATATTAGAGGATTATATATATTTAGTATATCTTCTCCTCATAATCATATCATTAATACCAAGTTTGATGAATTCAACACTATGACAAGGTTTGTTTTCTGGATCAAAATATTTCCCAACCAAATCCTATGAGGCCAGGTCTTAATTTTACTAAACCATTCCACCCATCTGATTGTTCCCCAAATTAAATAGATGGAGGATTACTCAATATTATTCACCTGGATACAATATCATTAGTAACAACAACCAAATACCCAGAAAAATATTTTTTTCCTTCGTCCAACATACATAAAAGGGTGTAATAATAATTTAGACATGAGGAAGGAATATGGAAAAAATAATGTCAACCATATTTAATGAAAGTTCTAGTAGAATCCTCTTTAATAATAGGTTTTCCATCAATCCCAATAGATACATGATGCTTCTGCCTTGAAATGTCAATAACAATTGAATCCCCAATAGAAGGTAAATTCTAAAATGGTTGAATTTTTTAATACAAAATTTATTAATCAATAGAATGAGATGAAGAGTCTTGGTTCGAAGATGAGAGAGTAAATTACACAAATGGCCCATATTTCCACCTCCCTCTGTAAATTGGAAAGTAAAATCTCTAGAAATATATCATCCCAACGTACTCCAAATCCCATGGTGAATATGCCATCACATTGTGATGTGTTATTCATAAAGTGGATTAATCTTTACATATCATTTTACTATGATTAACGTCATCCTACTTTATCTCCATTTATGATATATGATGATTAACCTTCCATTTCCAAACAAATCTGTGAAATATATAAATATATATGAAGAGGGTATGGAAAAAGAGGTTGTGGATACATAGGTTGAGAAAAACATCCTTATACATTAAATTATTATGAAAACCCCAATGTATGATAAATTCATAAAACAATTATACCAGCCAAAGATTACTGAATGGAAATGAAAGGATAAATCATGTAAGGAATGTTTCAGCAGTCATTACACCAACTGAAGATATTAAACAAGGTGAAAGGATTTAGAGACATTACCCATAGAAGAGTTACACATTTTAGATGCTTTATGTGATTTGGGAGAATCCAAAAATTTGATGACTCACTCTTTATTCTTCTCTTTATAGGTTTAATATTTGAAGTTGATGAGATTTTTGGTGGAGTTGGTTAATAGATAAACATCATATCCTATAGTATTACTAGAGGATGAATTTTTTAGATTATGATAAATGAACATTCCAGTAGATTTATAAATTCCTAACATGTAGGATTATATGGTAAATTATCATTCCCCCATTATTCTTGTTAGGAACATCCTAAAAACTCCGAAAAAATATAGTAAATATCAATAAGGGTACACATTCTGTGGTTGGAGGAGATAATTTAGTAATATTTTTTGTTGTGGAGTCCATAAAGTACCTTTAAGAGGACAATTTTACTTTTATTATCTCTTATTTTAAACCAACTTGTACAAACCACCTGGATTTTAATTGTTTTATTATTATGGATATTAATAAAATTATTACTTGATTGATTCATAAAAGGACATCAATAAATAATTATAATGCACAAAAAATCTTCGATTTGATTCTAATGTGGATTAATTTTTTGATATTGATAATTTTCACTCTGATTATGACATGAATGTTGAGTCTACTGAATGATTTGATTTATTTTTATATGATTTTGATGATGTATATTCTGATATAGATGTTATTTGTTCACGTGATTTAGTTACTTCAATGTCTCCATCTATACAACACCACTTAATTGAAACCAAATACATTTCCACAAAAATTCATATACATAGACATATTTAGTGTTGATATATTTCATATTATCATACCTAATAATATATATTTTGATCCTGAAGAAAAACTTTTTAATAATGTGAGGGAAAACATTAGGGAAATCAGGTTGACCTTAGATGACTTCTCAGGTTTTATCATTTCTATTTCCATGAATAATATTCTTTTGGAGGATGGGGCTAAAATAGTAAGCAACCTTAAATGAATATAAATCCAAGTCTTTTATATGTTGTTAAAAAAAGAAGTTGAAATGTTTCTCAAGGAATCTATAATTTATCCCACTATCTGGTTTCTAGTGGTTGATTCCAATTCATGTTGAGGAAATGTAAAATTGTTTAAATTTTTCGTGATATGATATAGAAAAGTTAGATCTAATGGGGGTACGTAATTGTTGGTGTCTGTGTATGTGATATAGGAATATAAATTATTATACTCTCTAAGATAATTTCCCCCTCCCATTTATTGATAAATTTTTTGAGATACTAGCTATGATGACACAATATAGTTTCATTGATTGATTATATAGATTTTTTTTTGATTTAATACCACTTGATGGATCAAGAGAAGAAAACACCTAGTTGTCCATTTGGTAACTATTCCAACCGAAGGATGTCATTTTTAATATGAAATTCCATAGGTACCATCATGAGATGTATTGTGAGTACTTTTTTTGAGATTTTGTTGAGAACTTCATGGAGGTATTTATGGATTAATTTGAAGTGTATGGATCATCATTTTATGAATGTAAATTTACTTTGGGAAATTATTTGAATCAATGTTTTGAAAATAATAAGGTTTTCAACATTAAAAAATGAAATTCCATTGTTTATAATGGAATTGTATTTGGGAATTTTGTTGAAAAAAATGTAATAGAGGTTGATAGATTTAAGGAATATATTATTTCATTATTTATGTACAGATCATGTGTGCATGATGTTAGATAATTCATGGGGTATACATGATTTTATTGATACTTCATCCATGATTTCAATAAAATCACTATACCCTTATCTTAATTACTTCTAAAATATATTGACTTAAGTTATTGTTATTCATTCTGCGTATCATTTTAAGTGATAAATAAGAGTTTGAATACACCACTATCCATACACCCCCATGGTGGGACATTTTATTTGAGATAATGTGTGATGCTTAATAGATAAATTTTGGAGCTATCTTATCATAGAGGGTCAATAGGTGTTAACATGTGATTGAATATACTTCATGGAGGTTTTATTTAGCCCAAAAAATTAAAAAACAACATAAAATTATTTGTATATAATCATATTTTCCTAAGATAACTTCTTTTCATATTTATTGGTCACTAAAGTAGTTTTTTTCTAACCATGCATCCAAGTGGTACAACTTGAAGAATCCAAATAAAAAAGTGAGAAAAATCCAATAGATTATCATTATTAAAAAATTAGATATTGACATAATATTAAATTAGGATACATAGAACATGGTGGTATAATGCAAGATTTGGATTACTTACACACAAGATGAATATTCCATGGACCTGGTACCACTTTAGGACAGTTCTCCAAATGATAATCTATGTGCACACTAATGTACACATATATGGAATATTAATTTAGTAAACTATCAAGTTTGCTCTGGATGTCTTTAAAATTTAATGAAATATAAATTCCAAAAAATAATGATTCTATGTTTAATATGTGGGCTAATAACTTCTCATAGAACATACGTATTGATCCAGTTATTAGGGGATGTGTTATGGATCAGGATTTTGACTATGTTTTACATTATTCTCATATAATTTCATGTAGGGGACGCATTGGAAAAAATATATATAGATAGTATTGTCTTAGACTCTATATTATATTGGCCTCTATTATTCCAAGATGCTCATATGTTTTTTAAGTCATGATCACAATGCAAAAACACTTTAACTATTTTAATGAGACGTAACATTCCTGAACAACCTATATTATTCTGAAATATTTTCTATGTATGGGAAATTTTTTTCCATTTTCCAATTTCATTTACTTTTTTATATATTTTGATTTCTATTGATTATGTGAGTAAATGGGTGGCAGACAAGGCCCCCAAGATTGATGTTTTTTATTTTGTAGTGAATTTTTCTAAAGATAAAATTTTATGAATGCTTCTAGTACTAAATTCCATAAATAACGAAAAAGGAAAAAACTTTTGAAATCAGAATAGTGATTCCATCCTTCAAATGTATGGGTTGTCACAAAAAACATCAACACCAAATGACTCTTAAACCAATGGACATGAAGGGGTTTCAAATTGGGGGTTGAAATTTTTTTTTGGAGAAAAAATTATAACTAACTATAAAGGATTAGAGTATGCTCATGGAGTATTTTCATTGGATTTATAGGATATCATACAAAACATAAAGCAGTATATATCATTTCTAAAATGTTATTTTGAATTCATTTTATCATCTCGTGGAGGTCAGGGATCAAACATATTATGTTATTAAGAAATGAAACATGTATTTGGCCAAAGATGTAATTCAATGGAAGATACAAATTAAATATCATGAGGAGATTCAATTATCATCGTAAAAAATATCATGGATATAGAAGGAAATATAAAAATAATATCACAATGGAATTGTCCAAAAATGGAGTTTCATGTAGGGATGAAAGCCCGACTCTATAGCTGACAACTGAATCTCGTGTCTAGTATGTTTCACTCTGGGTAGTTAGGTCCTTATTTTTTATATAATTATTTATCGTATGTTGTTGTGTATATCATATAATAGGGAAAAATATTTAGATTTATAGACAATGTGAAATGTTTGATGTAATACATTAAGGTACTTCCTACTAATTCAGTTTATCTCATCACCATATGTAACCCCATCAATAAATGAAAAATTCACGATATTCTAAACCCTTTAACATTTATATTTCTTCAATTATTTAAAATTATACATTTCGTATGAACATATAATCTCATAAGTTCATATTGACGAAAATTCAATATTTAATATGTGGGTGATGAGACAAAATTTAGGGTCATTTGTGTGCTTTCTTTGTATTTTCTATTAAGTTAACTAATATGTTTCCAAAAAAACTACAAAATAAATAAATAAATCAATTCATGTAACATGATCTTTTACATTTTGAACATTTGTAATATTTTTGATTTAAATATTTATTGGTTCAATGATAATAATGAGAATTATTATAATAATATTGGTTGATTTTTATTAAAATGGTATTCATTGATTATATTATTGATCACTTCACTATAAATCTATTAAATTTTTGAAACCATTATTTGTGATATTTGTTCATATTAAATTTTGTAAATTATTACTCCACAAAATATTTCACGCTACCAAGACTTGTGAACTTTTTCCAACTCAATTGAATGTGTATCTATGTTTGGTAAAATAATTCATGTTAGATCAAATGTTGATTTATAAATTTGATTATTTCTTGATTAGTTTCATTATATATCCAAATTGTAATTTCTTTGTGAATATAATATCTGAATTTCATACTCCCTCCAAAATAAATAAATAAATAATAAAAATAAATATATATATTATATTAATAAAAAATGGAGTGATGAAATGTACAACACTTGGGGATATCTAGGTCGGGAGCATAAGGTTAGACTTATGAGAATTCATAAGTGAGTGGGTCTTGAAATTTGATTACAACGGAATGTAGAATAGGTTATGTTAATTTAAATAATTTAGAATAATTGTTTTATGTTTCCTAGATATATTGAAAGAAGGGTAGATATATGAGCATGAAAAGGTTTGCACATAGACACACATGCGATTAATGGAATTGTAGACCCGTAAAATGTATCGTTACGATTGGTGTCATTAATTTCATAGGATTTTATTTTGATAAAATTAATGTGAAAATGAATATAATAGCTATTGATACTGAATCATTATGGGAATCCTACATTTAATATATTTTCACTCTTGGTTGAGAAATACGAACATGCATATCTAGCCACAGTTTTCTAGATTACATGATATAAGGTTTTGACTAGGACTAGATGTAATGCCCTATGTATTTATAGAATAATACATTTTCATTTATATTAATATTTAGGAATAATATTTTAATTTTAAGGTAAATGGGATTAATTTTTCGATAGCATACTCGACACACAACAAAAGGGTTTTTTTCTCGAAATCTCACTTTGCACACAACATTGAGTTATAACAGAAAATAATACAATAATAATATTATAATTTTAAATGGTATTTAATACCATACAATTTGAATAGAGAGAATGAATAGTATTAAGTTAATTTTAAAATATGGATAATCCATGTTTAAATAATTTTTCATTGGTTATAAAATTTATTAAAAATAGAATTAAAAACCAATTGAATATAATGGATGTGTTATTATGAAAACCAATCTAAAAAGAAAATAATTTTTTTTAAATAATAGAACTCATTATAGATTTTTATCTGATGAAAAATATATGTTATATATTAAATTTAGTGTTTTATATGTGTTCTAGATACTATATTAGGAAAAGAAATTGGTTAAAAGAAATATTTTTTTTTAAAATGCGTTTTTCAGACTATTGATTATGAACAGTTTCTAAATTAATTATGAAACTATAATATTTTTTATTTGAAAAAATAAATTTCATATTTGGAATAGGGACCTAAAAATTTACATTGAATGAGTTCCTGATAGTTTTCTAACAATTAACATTTTCTAATGAATAATACAAATAAAATAAATTTTAAATGAAAATAACTTTTCCATCAGGATAATTTTTAAAGTTAAATAATATTATTAAATGATTTTAAAGTATAAATTAAATATATTTTTATCATTTATTCAAATTTTGGTCATTGGAATTAATTTTACTTTTAAATTAGATATAAAAAAATGTCAATCCTTTGATAAAGTTTACGTCTTAATAACCCACTTTTTGGTTTTCATAACGGGATTTATTATTAAAGTAATTTCTTAGAATATAATATTTTGAATTCTGAAAAATGTGTTCAATATTTGGAATAATGATTTCCAAATTAATAAAATATGTATCATTTATTTTAGAAAACAATTATAAGTAACTTCATTAATTTTTTATATAAATCATTTAAAGGGTAAATCTGGTAAAAAAGTTAAAAAATAATTTTATAATAATATAAAACTACCATAAAAATCATCATAATACTATTGGATGAAATATTTCCAACAATCGGCCTCATTGGGTAGATTTTGGGACCCCATGGATCCACCAAGAAGTGATAATGACATATTTCAAAAAATAATTTAAATTAAAGGAAAATAAAACATCAACACGTATCTTATATGAAATAAATTTTAATTTCAGTTTATATAACATATATATGATACTATAAATAGTAATTATAAATATAATACGATTTCCTACATCATGGGATCTAATTTATAATTTTTATGCATCAAATTAATATATTTATTTGACACAATGATGACGGAGTGATTTCTTTATTAATGAAAGATTAAAATATATGTTATTATAGATATTAAAATAAATGTAATATGATTATTTTGATTACATAAACTGTTTTTTTGATTTGATTTACATATTATGTTTGAGTTAATTTCTTTTGTTCGATGTAATCATGTTCTTAATTATTTAACAAAAATAAACTATGAAACATTCTTAAAATTGAAAATAATTTGTTTTTAAAACAAATACTATTTTATTAAATGATATAATAGTCCAAACAATATAATAATAGGCTAAATAACGTATATAATGTTTCTAATGTCATTAATTATCTACTTTTGTTTCTATTGTAATTTTAGAGTAACTATAATGACCACAGATTCTGAAAATGAAAGAATACATGGAAAAATTTACTATTTTTAACTAAGGGTTAATGAAAAATGATAATGATATCTTTTTTTTTCAAAACATGTATAAAAAATATTGGATGATGGTTATTCACACCAAAATAATATTATATTTTAATTAAATGAGTTTTTGGACAATTTAAAATATCTATTTAATTTATAAGAAATTAATATTTATGAACTTTTCAAAAGTAGCACTCCTCTCTCTTATAAAAGGTCACCACTAGTACCACCATAACATACATCCCACAAACCCCTTTTCTCGACAAAATTATACCCAAATTATCTCCAAAAATCCCTCTATTACTCCTAGAATCATTAACAATAGAATAATGAAATTGAAGAAATTCTTTTAGCTCAAGTCAGAAGAAGTTATTTGATTTAGAGGTAACATTTTCTCTCAAGTTTCTTTCATTTATTTTAATTCATCACTCCATATGTTCTTCTTATTCATTGAATACATTAAAAATCCATTATATCCATATAAAATTATTTTTTTATGTGAGTTATTTTAAATACACATACACACACCTCCATCAAATGGATATGAACATAATCATTCTTTGTTTGGAAAACTATTTCCTCACAAAATAATGATTTTCCAATTTTTACCTACCACCACTAATGGTGGAAAATTATGATGGAAATTTATTTATATAATATATATAATATATTAATATTGTCTCTATTATTATGTATTTTTTTACACCATACATTTATGCTTTCCATAATGTGTAAATTCAAAAATTATATTTGAGGAAGTAAAGACTACCACCCCCTCAAAGAGACATGACTCGTTCATGCCTACATAGAACATTTAAATGATGGAGTTAATGAAATTAAGTAAAATATATAACATATGATATTAAATTTTAATTTTAATATAGCTATTAATAGTTTATTTTTCAATTCATTGATATGAAAAATAAATGAATGTAGTGTTCATTCGTACGTATGACCTTTCGTCTCAATGAACGATACATTTCATTTATTATCTACAAATGTTATAAACTATTATAAATACATATATACTGTGTATATATTATAGTTAAATTGTGAATATAATTATTGAGATGATTTATTTTTGATTACATCGACAGTTTACATCAAAACATGTTCATTTTTTACCCTAGTACTGAATACCAATAGAACGACATATATGAACAAGAATAATTATATGATAATTATAACAAGGTGATAAGTTATATAAAATTATTATTAAATTTTAAAATGTAGCATAATAATTATAAATTAACATATGTTTATAATTTAGGGAGATAAAGAACGAATAAGACAAGTCAGACTCAAGGTATGTGAACTTCTTAACCTAATTTCCATTCATTGGGTGGTTATTCTAATTTTTTATTATGTGGTTATATGATTATGTGAGAAATAAATTTTGATATAAAATAATTTTTTTATAGTTTTATTAGGTTTAAATATAGTTTAAACACATAATTGATCAATTTTTCTTATTTGTAAGAGAAATCTTAAATCAATTTCCTTTAATTAAGATAAATACACATATCATGGGTTTTGTTTTTCCAAGAATATGTGTGAATGACCTTTGATTGATTTATAATTAATTTCAAATTATATTTTTTCATTTATATTTTCAGACATAATTATGACATCGATCTATCATTAATCTAATTATATGATCTTTGTAAGGTATTTCATCTCAATTCATATTCTATAGAGTTTTTTTGATGTTAGGTGCATATTCACATTTATATGATGTATTTGCTTCCCATTGAAGTATTATATAATGAATATTTATATTATCATGATATTATAAGTTTTGTTCGATTTCATTCTTTAATTAATTTTTATTCAATTTTTTATCAAGTCATAATATATTCTTTAATTAAAACATCATTTTAAATGTTGTAAAATATTATTCTTCTAAATCATTATAATTAATGCACATATTTTCAAAATGGGTTTATGGATATATTTATGTGGACATTACATATTTTAAATGTTAATTCCTTTAAATAAATCAAAGTGTTATGGGACATAATGATTCAAAATTATTATTTTGAAATGTATAAAATGTGTCTTTTAAATTGGATTTATTGTATCAATATTATGAAATTATGTCTTATGATTGAAATTTTGAAATGTTATCATTCCTTTCGGTTTTTTATGTTATATTATGATGTAATGGTAATTGAAAATTTGATGGGTGGTTGTGTGATAAACCAAATATGAGTGTTTTCATGATAAACCTAGGATAGGTCATCCTGTGACAGCTCTACTATGCATTGGGTAACATGAAGACGGTAAACTATAAAATTTCTGCTATGAAATTTATGGGATATTCTTTCATGGGTATTCCAATTTAACCATGTAGGTTACTCCCTATATAGATATGGAAGGTAAATTGTATGTATGATAAGGATTCCATGAGATACCTTTATGTTTTATGATTTCTATGGTGTTTTGTATGAGCCTTATGATCACATGATGTATGCTAAGTAGTTTATGTTTATGGGTGGAAGGTATGATTTTTTGAAAACATTTTCATGGGTTTTAAATATTCATGGACTAATAGTTTGATTCCTTATTTTATAGCCCTTACTGAGTGTTTTATACTAATCCAAAGTTTTGAAAGTTTTTTTAGAGGATGTATAGAAGAATATAGTCAAGTATAGGATCATGTAAAATTCATGATTTTTAAAATGAAATGATAAAATGATAATTTTTATGTTTTTTTGAATAAATGGATACTAAGTAGAAATGTCCACTTGTAATTTTCATGTTGTTATGTATGATCTATGACTTGATTCACTAAATATATAAACCTAAAAATATCCTCAATTTGAATTAAAATATAATTATAGACATTAATCAAGATTATGTAACATTTAGGTATGGGGCCTTATAGTTGGTTTTAGATGTCATTTTAGATACCTTAAGAGGTTAGGGTTTTATTTAATCATAAGTGATATAAGTTTAATGATTAGAATATTAAAAGGGTTATAATAAATTTTAGATAAATTTAATGACATTATTATTACATTAATATGTATATATTAGTGTTTACCCAAATCCTAATATAGTACATGATCATTTTAATGATATAGTCACACTAACCATTTTTTTTAGTAAATTGATGGATCTTGTAGGTACCAAAGTAAAGCTGGGTCTGAATGAAACATCGGTGGTTTTCTAAATAAGAATCAAAATTAAATTAGAGCTATAATGATAACACTTGTGTTTATTCATAACCAACTATCTTGAGTCATCATTGACCACTTATACCTTAGTGATTTTTCAAGGAAACATATATGGGAGAAACAAATCCCTATGGATGTTCAGTTAATATTAATAAATATAAGTTTATTCAAAAACTTGTTTTTCATGGATGTGGAAATAAACACCATGGAAAATGCTTCAAATTGAAAGGGATGATGTTACAGATGTTGTAAAGTTCATAAATCAAAAACCTACCATGGAAAAAGGTAGAGTATAGTCGTCTTCATGAAAGGGAATGATGTTATTTTAGAGGCATCAATTGAATTTCTAAATGTTTTGTGCATGGTAAATATGAAAAATAGGTGTCCTAGAAATAAGGGTCAGGAATGTTATTAGTAGGACCATAAAAATATATGTTTACCAATTCTTAATTCCATTCCAATTAAAGATTATGAAATAAAAATAACCTTTGAAATATATGGATTATTTCCTATATCATTTTTTGACATAATTTTATATTATAAAATTAAGCATGATTTTTTAAGAATTATGTAAAAAAAATAAGATATGAAAACATGGATAAAGGATCATGAAGAATGTTTAATGATTAAGATGTCCATATTTTAGTAATTTAAGAGTTATGTTTCATCTATAGATGATTATATGATAAAATGTATTATTGTTTGGATTATATAGGAAGGCTTCTAGTATTTTTAACCCTTAAGTTGTAATATAAAAATGTTAATTGATGAAAAATTATCTTTTATTTTGTGGATATTGTTATAAATAACCATTATGGTTTATATGATCTTTTAATATGAGGAAACTATGGGTTATTAATTTTTCAGATGCAAAATGAAAGGTATGTGAAATCCTTTGAGGTTAAAATATGTTATAGTTATTTATATGGAATTTATATCATGTTTTTCAATGTTATGAAATAATATAGTTTTTGAAAAAGACAACACACAAACCTTGTGAAAACCCATTTTTTCGAACAAAACATTAGGAAACGAACCCACAACCAAAGTGCGCTTTGGATTTTTCACCTACCATTTGACTACATGACGTCCCTGGTTGGTATGATTTTTTCTTTTTAGTTAAATGATTTTATGGATCAAGAATAAGTTTATTTTTTGAAATTATATTTTATCAAAAAGATATATTTAGTGTTGGATAATTATTTGCCGATTAAGTTATAAATATTATTTAGGTAGAAGTTCTCTCATTGGGGAACATTATAGGCCTTTGGAAAATAGAATACTGTTTGATTTAATTTTAAGAGTAATGGTTGAAATTTAATGTTGAATGAATATATTTTTTATTTTAAAAATATTGATATTTTGGGTATTTATAAAAATGATTAAATTATCCATAAAAATATGTTATTAGGTTAATTACATTTCATTATGAGACTTTAAGAGTAGTCGATGTTATTTAGAGATAAATTTTAAAATTTATTGTGGATGACTATGTGATGAAATGCTTCTGAATTTTGGGTTCCAATCAATGATTATTTTATTTTTAATTATTTTAAGTAATATTTTTTATTTAATGGTCTTTGGTGATATTTGGGTATTGTTTTTTGGATTTTAGAGAATAAGATTAAGATTTGTTTTCGTAAAGGATTATCCTCTTTGGTGATTATCGGATTTTATAGAAACCACTTTGGTTTATGTTAATTTATAAAGACATGGGAAATATATATTTCATATTTAGTAGATTATGTGGTTCTCTAGTATTTGATTCTCGAAATTTATATGTGACCAAGTCATCTTTATTACTTGTTTTTTGGAAAAATATTATTTTCTGGTTGATATTTATTAAAGGAAGAAACTCTACATGAAAAGTAAGTATATATACTTATGTTCTTAGTAAATATAATAAATAAATTCCTATAATTTATGAAAAGGAACATAAAACAAAATTTTATTCTATTTACATTTCCTAATTTGAAATCGATGATCGTTTAACCCATCACAAGAATATGGGATTCTGTAGTTAGTTATCTCCGGATCATGTTTTCTATCAAACTCTATGAGAACTTGGTCATTAATTTTTCTTCCATATACATATTTTCATAAATGTATCCATTATATAGGTTATCTATAATAAACATTTTACTTCTCCTTATTTCTTTTAAAGTGAATATTTAATTTACTCTTTTTCCTATGTGAGATTTTCAATGAAGTTTCCATGCCTAATTTTAAAACGGAAAGGACACAATTTCCATAAGGGGGAATGATGTGATGTCCCAGGTATTTATATAATAATACCATTTAATATTTATTAATATTTTATGAATATTATGTTAATTTAATGTTAATGTTGACTCTTTTTTTGAGTGCGTACTCGACACACAACAACGGGTTTCACCGAACTATTACATTGCATATGACATCGAGTTATACGAGAGAATAATAAAATAATATTATTATTATATTAAATGTTAGTTAACACCAATATGTTTGAATGAAACTCTTTACTAGTATTAAATTAATTTTAAAATATAGTTTACACACGTTTAAATTGTGATTCATTGGTTACACAATTTATTAGAAATTGAAATAATACCAATTGAATATAAATGGTGTGTTTCTATGAAAACCTTTTTAAAAAGTGAATAATTGTTTTTAAAAAATAATATCAGCCTTTATAGATTTTTAAATATTTGAAATATATATATTATATATTAAATTAATTGTTTTAAATTTATTATAGATATTATATAAGAATAAATTCTATTTTTCGGAAAAAAGAAGTACTTTTCTAAAAATGATGTTTTACAACCTTTTGATGGAGAAGGCATTAGAATTTTAGTTTTTGAAACCATTATCTGTTTTATATAAAAAAATAAAGTTCTTATTTATATGAGGTACATAAAAACTTACTTTGACTCAATTTTTGAAATTTCTTTGACAACAATCATGTTATTATGAATAATATAAATATGATAAATTTTAATTGAAAAAAACATTTTCCATCAAGATATTTTGAATAGATAAATTATATTATTTAATAGTTTTAAATTATATATAGAACATAATTTTTTTATTCTATAATTTTTTTTTCAGCGAATGTAATTTCACTTTAAAATTGTTTGTAAACACATATCATTATTTTGATAGATTTTACTTCCTAAAACCCCACTTTTTGGTTTTAAAAACAATATTTAATTTGTAATTAATTACTGAAAATTATATGTATTGTATTTTGAAAAATAAATTCCATATTTATAATCAGGAGTACCAAATTCTGTAAAGAGGTTTCTTTTTTTGGACACTATGAATAGTAACAACTCTAATTATTTTTATTTACCTTAGTTAAAGAGTAAATATGGTAAATAAGGGTGAACAATTATATTATAATATTATAAAAGAATCCTAAAACGTGTCCTAATCATATTTTATTTATTATGTACTACCATGTTCATCTTGGGGAAGAGTTTGGGGTCCCATATATCCACTTTGGAGTGATAATGACATGTTTCAATAATTAATTAAATGTAAAGGGAAATATAACAAAAATATTTAGCTTTTACTAATTTAATTTTATTTTTTTAAATATAATAGATATCTATGACTAAAAATATTAACTATAATTAGAAAAACCTTTCATACATCATGGTATTTTATTTATAATTTTTGGACATTATATAAATATATTTATATTTGACACAATGATGGTTCAGTGATTGCCTTATTAATGAATGGTTCAAATAAATGATATCATAAATATTAAAATTAATGAAATATAATTATTATTTTCTGTAAAATAATTTTATGGATGATATTAATGTATTATATTTGATTCAACTCTCTTGGTTCAATGTAATGAGGCCTTTATGACATTGACAAAAATATATTACGAAATAGTGTGAAAATTGACAAAAATGAGTTTTTAAAACAAATACTATTTTATTAAATGATATAATAGTCCTAAAATTCTTAGATACATCTAACATACATATATAATATTAAAATTTAATTAACTAGAAATTTTGGGTTCTATTGGAATTTTATTGAAACTATAATAACCATATTTTATGAAAATGCATGAAGACATGGTAAGAGTTAATCTTTTTATCTAATTGTTAATGAATAAAGATAAGGAAAAAATAAAATACCATACACTTCTAAAAATAATTTTATGATCGTTATTCAAACCAAAATCATCCTATATTAAAAATAAATTAGTTGTGGATTATGTTTAATCAAAAATGTATTTATAATATATTAATAATTCAATATTTTCCTAAAGTGCCCCTTCCTCCCTCTTATAAAAGGACACCACCTATACCCACATAACTCACACATATAAAGCCCCATGCACCATCCATATTCTACCCAAAAAATCTCCCAACATCTCTACCTTCATCATAGAAGCCTTATCTTGGGAATAAATAAATTAAACAAATACATTCATATCAATTCATAAAATGTTACCATATCTAGAGGTAATGTCTTCACTCAAGTTCCTTTCCATTATTTTCCTTTTTTACTCCAAATGATCTTTTTATTATTTGATTAATTAAAAACACCACTATAATAAATAAGATATTATTTTTTGTAGATTTATTTTAACTACACTTAGACACACCTCCATCAAATGGAATTAAAGGTATTGTTTCTGTGTACCACAAACTATTGACTTACAAAATGATGATTGTTCAATTTTATCATACCCCTATAATGGTGGCTGTTATGATGGAACTGTATTTAAATATGGTATATATTATATTTATATTTTCTCTATGATTAATTTTTTATTTACATCATATATTTATGCTTTCTATAATGTGTAAATCTGATACTCTCATTTGAGAATGTGCGGACTATCGCCCCCTCAAAGTGATATGACTCATTCATGACATACATGGATCATATAATTGAAGAAGTTAATGATAATATAGAACATATATAACATATAATATTATAACTGAAATATAATATACTTATTTATCATTTTGGTTTAATTTCTTTAATATGAATAATAAATGAATACATCATTGATGTGTACGTACGACCTATCATCTCCATTAATAAATAATATCATTTGTTATCGTAAAATGTTATAAAATATTATAAATATATATATATATTGTATATATATGATATTTAAATCATAAATGTCATTATAATTATGATGTATTAATGACTACATAGACAATTTACATCAAAACAAGTTCATTTTCAACTTATGTACTGAATATCGACAAAACGATGTATATGAAATTGAATAATTATATGAAATTTATAAAAAGATAATAAGTGATATAATTGGAATAATAAACATGATAAATGTTCTGAATATATTATAAATTTACTTAAGTTTATTATTTTTGGAGATAAATAACGAACAAGACATGTCAGACTCAAGGTAAGGGAACTTCTTAAACAACTTTTCATTTAGTAGGTTGATCATCTACTTCATGATTATGTCATTCTATGATTACGTGTGAAATAAATTTTGATATAATATCTTGTATTTATAGATAATTTATGTTTATTTATGGTGAATACACATAATTGAAATTGTTTTGATATTTTTATGGGAAATCAAGCCTCAATTTATATTCATTGTGTTAAATATCCATGTCATTGGTTTTCTTATTTAAATAATATGTATGAATTACATATGAATTTTTAACAATGAATATCCACTTATATTGGGATTATTTATATTTTTTACAAAATCATTATGTCATTTATTAATCCTTAATATAAAGATACAATATTTTTAAAGGATTTTGTCACAATTTACATTCCATTGAGACTTGTTTGTTGTTATGAAACAATTTACTTTACATGGTGTATATACTACCTTTTGAAATATAATATCATCAATTTTATTATTCTCGGGATATTTTGAGTTGTGTTTAATTTTATTCATTAATTATTTTTTAATCACGTGTTTATTATCTAGAAAGGTATTCTATAAATAAATAATATATTAAAATGATTCAAATATTAATTCATTAAAATAGTTATCACTAATGTCCATTTTTTCAAAATGGTATTAACGATATACATATATATATATATATTAATGTCGTAAAATTATCTTTCCTTTGAAATTTTCAAAGTGGTATGGGACACAAAAATTCATAAATAAACTTGTTAAATTTTTTAAATGAGTATTTTAAATTTGATTGATTATTTCAATATATTTAAATGATGACTTCTGATTGAAATGTGGAATTGTTAACCTTCTTCTATTCTTATTTTATGTGTTATGATTATGTAATGTTACATGGGATTTTGATAGGTGGTTACGTGATAAACAAAATATGGTTGGTTCCATGATAAACCTAGGGAGGGTGATCCTTTGATAGATCTCCAATTCATTGAGTACCATGATCGAGGAAAGAAATAATATTTCTCATTAGAGATTTAGGGAATATGATGTGATGGTAAGTCCAAGACTAATCATGAAGGATTATCCATATGTATTTGTGAAAGCTATAATGTATGTTTGATATAGATGACAAGAGTTACCTTTATATTTTATGATTTCTATTATGTTTAGCCTTATGAACACGTGATGCAAGAAATGTTGATTATGTTTTATGGGTAAAATGTATAATTTTATGAAAATGTTTTCATAGGTTTTAAACAATCATTGACTAATTGTTTTATTTCTTATCTTATAGCCCTTTCTGATATTTTTATGCTCTTCCTAGGTTTTGAAATACTTTTCACTGGACATATAGAAGAATAGATTCAATTATTCATTCAAGGAAAACATGTGATGTTTAAACATGAAATGATAGAATCATAATTTTTAAAGAGTTTTGTTTGATGAAAAAAATGGATGTTGAGTAGAAGTGTGTTCTTGTAATATTCATGTTGTTATGTATGAGTTATGACTGGATTATTTAAATATCTAAACCTGAAATGTTCCTTCATGTGAATTAAATTAAAAATAATGACTTACCTCATGATTATTTAACATTTACAGCTTGTGCCTTATAGTGAAAAATGGTGCGTGTGGGTAAGATGATAAAAAACAATTTTGTTGAATAATTTATTTTGAATCAATGAAATAAATTCATCACATTGAGTTTATTATGTATATTTATAATTTATTTTTGGATTAGATCTATCATTAGGATTTTTTATAATTGTATTTTTACCCTATAAAATATACTATAATATTACATATAGAATATTTTATTATGTATTAATTGAACATAAAATTTGAAACAATGTAACTGAATTAATGCGTTATGACCTTAATTCACTAAATCAATGATAAATATCATCATTGAATTAATTAAATGGGCTATGAACTCAAATATGGACTCAACTCTCAAGATTGGACAGAACATTCACATTTATGACAAAAAAATTTATATGTCCATGGATTTGGCCCCAATTTGTAGGGAAACAGAGAGGCATAATTTATCACAATTTAAACTAATTGAAAAACACTAGGTTAATTATTTATTCAGGTTAAAATGTATGTATTTTTTATATAAAAATATCTGGATGAAATTTCCTATTTACACTTGAAACCACTTGTAATCCAAGCCTCCCCTCCGGTATATAAATATGAATATTTATAATTTTGAGTGGTTGGACCATCAATTTATATGTTGATGGAATAATAGATTTTTATACACTAGAATTATGCATTCATTTCAATAAGGGTAGCTCTTGAAACTATAATCCCTTCATTGAATCCTTTATCTTCTCTGTGTTGTGATATTTGTGTTTGTGTAATAAAATTAACAGTTCCTCCTTTATTTCTTGTGTTGTCTTCTACTTTAATCAATTGGATTAATATACAATCTTCCAATTTTTAAATCGAAATCATGGTAAGAAATTATATAGGGTAATACCCTTTACACATCCTCTATGAATGAAAAAGTGTTTCTATGATTACTACAGAACCCATGAAAGATTATCTTTTTTTAGAAATCGGTTTACCTATTACATTAATCATTAATATATTTGGACTCAATGAGATAATTTAATTCACATAAAATGAACTATGAATTTTTTATAAAATTTAATATTTACTAATAATGAACATAATCAATTAAAAAAATTATGTTAGTTCGAGAATTGTGTAAATTATGTTAGCATAAACATAATCTGTAAAACAAAACCACAAAAGGTAAATTTTTAGAGCTAAAATATATTAACAAAATTAAATTTATAATCAATTAAAAAGTGTATATGATTCATAATAAACCACTAATAATAATATATCCATGTAATAATATTCAATTCAATGTGATACTATTTCATGTTCTGAAGCTAGACATGGGTTTTATTAATTTCATCATTGTGGTTGATTTAAAATCTCTGACTGTTCGAGGAATAACAAATATGGGGATCATAATTACGTGTTCTGTAATTAAATGATATTTAGAAATAATTAATTAAGGATTTATAGTTAGATAAATTATTCCTTTCAAAAATATTTTCTAAAAAATTATCTTTCCATTATATTTTCTCAATGACATTTCTAAAAACAAACATAAAACAATCTCCGTCCAATGTACATCATTTAGATTTATAACATAAAAATAAACTATATTTTTTAGTATTTCATTTATTATCCTTGATTTAATATTGAAAATACCTTTAATATTCTGTTAAATTTAGTTCCTTTTTAGAGATATGACATCGGTCATCCTCTCACATGCACATAAATATCTTAAAAAACATCATTTGAGAGAACCCATTACATTTCCTTTTCACAAGAAAATGAAATTCTAAAAAACATTTCACTCTATGCACTTATATTCCACATAGATATCATATTCCAATATATTTGAGACATTCCACTAGGTTCATATTTATGGCATCTTGGTATGTAGGAATCCAAATATTCTTTTTTATATTCTCATAACTACATGATCATTTTTAGGATTCTATATTCTTATTATATTATGTATTAAGAATATCAAATATGTTTACATTGTTAATAATATATCATGATATCTCATTAGTCATAATAATAATATATTTATCTATATTCTTCATTTAATTTATTTTTGTATAGTCACTGAACATTATATTAAATTCAATGATGACATGATTACTTCAGGTTCAATCCATCGACTAAAACAGAAAGAAAAATTTTAAAAAAAATTAATCATAATGGGAAAATGAAATAATCTTGGGGAATTACTTATATTATTTAAATTTATAACACCTTATGATTAATTATAGTTTGTAAATAAATTATTAGATTTAAATAAAAAGTTAGTTATAAGGTTTTGAATAATGTTTTGTACTCCTAGTTTCAACATTTTGAGTAAATAATTTATATGGTTCCAACTATAAAAAATCAGGATTTTAATATATGGTTTTTACATAATTTTAGATGAATATTAATTTCATTACAAAAACAAATGAATGAGGAATTTAATATTTTAGTTCTTTTTTAATCATCGAACACATTCTTATAGATTGGTGTATGATTTTCAAAATCTCCCACAAATATCTTCCCCTTTAGTAATCCTACAATAATAACATTAATTATAATATGATGAAAGGATAAATAATATATTTTGATGTCATATTCCCAATAAGGATATATATGTGAGATATGTATGAATTATCATGAACAAAATTGTTTGACAACCTTTTATTAACATTAGAAAATCAAACAATGAATAAAAATGATCATATACATGAGTAAATAAGTAGATAATGGAAGTTTATAAGAAATGATTTTTTTGTAAATAATGCGAATAATCCATGAAACCATAACATAATAATAAGAAACAAAATTTTTAGTATACACATAAACATGTAATATAATTCCATATATGTCATGGAACATTTCCAACAGTTAATAAGGAACTTCATGGGGACTATTCCTTCTTGGTGGGACACAACACAATCCATATTCACATTCCTTTCCTTGGAAGGGATAAAATTTCCCCATCTTACAATACTAGATTGTGTTTTCACATCTTTCGATAGTGGATTGGGGTTCTCTATCTTCCCATAGTATATTAGGTTTCACCAATATCCATAGTGGGTAATGACCATCAACCTTTTCCATCATTGTCTCATGAGACATAAATATTTACCCCATACATTGTATGGATATATAATTAACAACAATAATATAATTAAAAATATACATATTTTTCCATTAGAACATAAATCATTTCAAATTCATCAAAAATTCTGGTTTCATTATACATTTCATCATAACATAAATCACAGATAATACATATAATTCATTAAAGTAAACCATCATAAAAATAATAAATTGAAATAAAGAATCTTAATCACATCCTTTGGTCATATTCTTATTAAAAAATGACTAATATGAATTTTTTTTCTTAGATCTAATATTATTTTGTATGATCTCTTGAAATAATTTTAGAGGAAAATATCATTTCTTGTTTGAAAAACATTTTTTTAAAATCATAAAATGTATTGAAATGATTTTTGATTGAAAATATAATTGAAAAAAATAAAATATTAATAGAAAAGTATTTTATACATATTTTTACTCATTTTTACTTAAAAATTCATCAAACATCTTCCAAAACACTTTTAAATAATTTTTATTAAACATCATTTTGAATGAACACATATTTCCACAAAAAGAGAGAGTAATATTTCATGATGCAAAACATTTTATGAATAGAATTATATTCATGATATAACATATAAATGTATATTATATACACATTATATTAGAATATTGGTTGATAATATAACTTGTTTCTTAAGGAGGGAAAATTGTGAAAACATTTTTTCACTAATTTTGTAATTTATAAAAAATAAAGCAGATGAAAGGGAGATCATAAAATGGAAATATGAATAAAAATAAATTCATATTTAAATATTAAATAATAAATTAATTTTTAATATATACACAACTTAGAATAAATATTTTTTTAATTTAATATATGTTTTGTGGAAGTAAAAGTTATAGTAGAAATTAACACACCTTATGTCTTGACTATCAACGTACTTGAAAAATAGTCATTTATTATAAATATAAGATTATAATTCATCAAAAATTTAACCATATTATTATATAAAATACCATATATTATTTTATTATGACATTATATTACTATTTTTTAATAATTCCATGTAATTTTGATTCTTTAGTTAATATGTGCTATGTTTTCGCATAGGTTTTTATTTTTTATATATTTTTTCCTCTAACTTATACCGTGATTTAATTAAATAAATAATTATAAAAATTATATACATAATATATAGATTATGATTTTATGTATTTATATTAATCTATTAAATATAGAATTCTGAAATGAAATATACAGTTCATGGAGATGATAGGTAATATGTGGGAGTGAATATTGATTCCATTTTCTTATAAAATTGGAAGAAAGACGGTAAAGGAAGTATATATACATATATATTAACATTTAATTATAACTCTAATTTCAAATATATAATATTATTTTAGTAAAACTATCATTAATACATTCAATATAATGAGTGATCGAATCACATCACTTTGAGGAGGAGGTAATACACACAACCACATACGATGTTCTAATATTAACACAAAAGGATAAGAATGGATGTTTAATTAATGTAATAAATCTAGAATAATAAAAATAACATATATCAGAAAAAATTAATTCCATCATAATGAACACTTTGAGTGGAAGTAAAGGAATAAATGAACAATCAATTTTTCATGATGTTGTAGTTTGTTATAGACATGAATGGTATATTCAATACCCATTAGATGGATTTTTGTGCAAGTGGATGTTTAAAAATAAATATAAAAAAATATAATATATCTATTATACTATTTTTATAATATAAACATGAAATAAAATTATTTAACAAGGTTTATTGAAGAAATAAAAAAACATTTATTCGTGAACGTTACATCTTTTTTGGGAATCTCCTTTTGATTTTTACAAACGGACTTCGTTGATTGAATTACATTCCTAAATAAGTTTTCCATGATGAACGTGAGGAATTTATGAGTATAGTTGGAATGATTTGGTCCAAACAAAATAGTTTTTGAACTATGATGAATATAGAAGAAGTTTTGTCTCTTTATAAGAGAGGGAACGGTAAAAGTCGTAATTTCTAAAAAGATAAATATATAATAAATCTTATATCAGTCAAAATACCTCTAAATATCTTTTTATTCAAATATAATGTATTATAAGGTTTAAATATCTTTACTAAATATATTTCATACTAGTTTCTATGTCGGTTTAAACCTTATCATTTAGATTATCTTTTATATAATTCATTGTAACTGAAAATATTTTTAAAAAGTTGTTAATATTTAGACGATGTGATATTTAAATTGAAAGTGTATACTAGATCATAAACTGAAATTTTAATACATTTTAGACCATATCCCACCCTATTATAGTGATTTAATATTTTTATTATTTATAAATAATTATTAAAAAAAATTATATTAAAAAAATATTGTATGAATTAATTTTGACAATATTTATAACATTGACTTTATAAAAATCAATACTAACAGATTGCAATGAGAAAATTAATTTAATAGTCCCCCATAATGTGAAATTAAACTACAAAATTCTTGGGCAATTTTAAATAATTCATCATATATTTATTTTTTTATTTATTTTATCATTTAATTGACTTTTTACGCAATTGAATAATCAGTACATCATCATTGGGTAATTATACAAGATAATTACCATTTCACCAATAATTAAAAATAAAATTATGTGAGGAAGGAAAAAAATTTTATATTTCGTTATAATATAAATAGTTTATAATAATTTATATTTAACACCATATTTAATATTTAATAAATATTAAAAGTAAGATTGTGAAATTTTTTACTCCATTTTATTTTATTAATATCTAAGAATTTTTAATGGAAAAGTATCCATTATGTTGTTAAATTTCTAATCTTATGTGTTACAGTTTGTATTAAAATTATCCAATAAAATTTTGGAATGTTTAATGGTAGCTTGATAATATAAATAATATTATTTTTAACATTAATTACCTCATTTACCCTTAACATTGATAATAAAAATTATTGTCTTTATTATTCATATTGTCCAAAATATTAGTGGATTGATTAATAATTTTTGATTTTTTGATTCCAAATATGGAATAAATTTTTCAAAATTCTAAACAAAAAATCAGAAAAACTGATTTAATGATAATTCTACTAACAGAATGAGAAAATGTGTTTTTAAGGGAAAGCATTCAGAAGATTGAAATGTTTTTAAATCTAAATTAAATGTGGAATTTTTTCAATGACCAAAATTATATTAATAGATAAAAATTTATATAATTGTACTTTAAATATAATTAAATATATTAATTACCAATATTAATTATTTTGATGAGGAATCTTTTATAATTGAAATTAATATTTTTTGCAATCCATCAAACAAATGAAATTTCTCAAAAGAAATAAAAAAACAGAAACCAAAGTAAATATTTTTATCTTGATATGAAAAAGGATTTTTATATTTTCAAATTGAATTTATAGAAGTGTAAAATATTGGATTAAAATGAATTGTTCCATCAAAAGGTGGTGGAAGAACATTTTTATAAAAAATACTTCATTTATGTATAAAATTTAATTTGTTCTTATTTCTAGTTGGAAAACACATAAGATGAATGATATAAAAATTGATTGAATATTATATATATTTATAATTAAATAATAATACAAAATGATTACTATATTTTTTTTGGTGTAAAACACACTTGTACATGGTTATTTAGAAAAACACTTTTATATCAAAATTGGTTTACATTTTAAAATTAATTTTTAAAATAATTATATATTCATTTGAAAACAATAATTTCACAATTCAGTTAATACTATCCATACCCACTATTCTTCTTTATATGTTATAATTTTCTTCTATAAATAATTATAGTAAAAAAATTATGTTTTGTAGAAACTCATTATAGTATATTAAGAAAGCTAAGTCTGTGTTTCATATAGTACAATCCATCATGAAATGAAATTATTTTAAAAAATATATCTAATACAAATTTCAACGTGTTACATTCTTCCCCAATAAAATAAATTTAACCCTCTATATTTTGTTGTGTAAAAAAATTATTAATACCTAAAAGTTATATTTCTTGAAAACCACATTGCAAAAATGAATACTAAAACATCATTTGAAAAATGAAATTTTGGAACATTATATTTATAGAAGGTATGTCGTAATTATAATTCCACCTATGAGAACATATGTAGAATGTGAAAATATAGAAATGGGTGATAAATCTAAGAATCAGTTTCTAATGGGGAATGATAGATTATATGATAATTATAGTGTTCGTGAAAAACAATAAGGACCATATAGCCTAGAAAATGAAATTTCTATGAACATAAATGATGATAATAGGAAAAAAATTGTTTCAAAATCAATTGAAATGAAATAATTTTCTTGTCTTATTATATAAGTTCAATCTCACTCCTTGGTTATTTCTTGTTCATTCTTAACTTCACTTCTCACTGTATGAAATGAAGTATGAATTGTAATAACTACAAAACTAATAAACTATAAGATCCCTAATAGGATGAAAATTAATTACTTATGTCTCTAGTTATCATGAAAAATAAATTTTTATCAAGCATTATCCAATATAAATCAATAATTATATTACAAAGCATTTTTAAAAATTTAAATGTAAATAATTTTGTTAATGGTTAACCTTATGAACCATCAAAAAGACTAAAATACATGAATTTTGAAAGAGTTTCACTAAACATTGAATTTAACACTCAGAAAATGATGATGATAAAACTCTTCATGCATCATGAATTTGAAGACCCTTATCATTTATTATTTTGAAACATGGTAATCAATTGAATTTCCTTAAAACCTCAATAATGAAATTTATGTTCTCAAAAATAAACTCAATCCTCATACTGTACATCAAATAATTAAAAAAATTGATAAATTTAATCATATTTTTATATTTTTAGTCCCAATTACATCATTAATATCCTATTTATTTTATCACAACTCGATATATCATTTTCTCATAATCTAAAAATCACTAACTTATTAATGGTTACCCTTCCTTAATCATGTGTTGTCCAAAAATATCTACATAATACCTCAACCAATTCTCATGATTACTAGTACCATTCATCACTTGCTCACAAATCCTTAAGGATATCCACAATGGGACAATCCTGAGATGTTTCATTATTCAATGATAACATAAAATAGATTCTACAATAATATTCTATAGTACGAATAATCAAATACATTATTCATTCAATGTCAATTATTATCATGAAATATGTCCATCCGTTTCTTGAATGTTAATACTTGTTTTAGGGAATTGAGTTCAATATTTCTCATGTTCCCCACGCATAGGAAATTGAGGTCCTATAAAATGTTTTACACTATATCCCTCGTTTCCACAACTATATTATATTTCCCTCTGCTTGAGATATTCCTCCAAGGTCTTATTTCCATTGACATGATATGTAGGATATGGATCTTATTTATACTATGTTCATAACAATATGAAAATTTATAAATATCGAACATACAATTATTTTATTATTTTAAGAATCTTACATAATTTCATGTTGTTAAAAATATATAGTGATAGATGATTTGACATAACCAAAATATCTTTATCTCTAGTCATGATATTACATTTTTCATACAGTCAATGAATTATTCATCAAATTCAATCTTATCATGGTTACTTCAATTTTATTCCATCAACTACAACTAAATTAATAATTTAAGTGAAACTAAATATAATATGAAAACAACATAATCTAGTGAAATTGCTTATAAAATTTCTATATATTACATGTTAATTTTAATAAAATATTGTTACCAAAATTTTAGAACTATATCGAATAATAATACATAGGGTTATTAAAAATGATTTCACATAGTATTATGAAATGTTTGACTGAAAACTTATTCAAATACAAACAAAAAATACTCATGACGTTCATACATAGATATTACATCTTTTTAGATGAATATTCATTTGATTAAAAAAACACATGCATGAGGACCATAATAGACTATTTAATTTTGAAACATAATATTAATTTATATTATTTGGTTTAATATCTTAAAAATATCCCACAAATATATTCCTATATAATAATCTAACATAATGACTTATTTATATAATAGTTAATGGAAATATAATTATGTTTGATCTTAGATTGCCAAAAAAATGTAAGAAAGTTAAATAAATATGCACAATAATTAACATAAGTGTCACATCAATTACATATTTTAATGGTATTTATCATTTAATTTCCATTATTTCTTTGTTGGGTGGGTATCCCATGCATTTTGGTGGAAATGGTGGGTTTTACAGATTTTGGGCAAACTGTTAACTCATTTACATACTTAAAAATAAATATTATTTCTTTAATAACTCCTTAAATTTTTCAACATTTTACACCCATTCCACATCCCTATTTTCATCCCATGGTATATTAAAACAACTATATCAATTTAGACCCCATAGTAATCCATAATAATGATGGATTTGGGTTTTTATTTCGTTGTTGGGCCAGCCCGAAATCCCATTTCATAATTTAATTATTTTAATTCATTATTTTATAAATCAACTTTTATGTTTTTTTGAATTTTAAAACTCTTACCTGAGCCCACATATCCAAGGAGCACACCCATTCTCTCCACCCCCTATTTAGAGCGCTTATTCATCGTGAATTAATGAGAAATATCCCATGATTTATCAAGTGGTCATGATTTGAAAAAGTAGACTGTTTCAATAAAAACTCCATACATTTTTACTATTTCCCCCATTCCAATTTTATATGACCTCCTCAGCCTTATTAGAACCTCACATACATTTTTGGCTATTTGGAAATTTAGATACTAGTGTATCTGGGTCGTTTTATTCAAGATATCTCAAGTAAGTGGGTATCCTCTGACATTCCTTTCATTTTCATAGATGTTCTTCCACTTTTACTGAGGTTAAAAAATGTTAATAAGATAGGGTATGTACCTAGTGTTTAACAATGAGTCTTTTTGATAAATTCTGTTGGATTAGGGATTCATTTAATTTCTTGTGGTGTGGCGGTGTTGCTGTTGTTGTTTCACATCATGATATGGAGTTTCAGAAGAAATCCTTTCTGATTCCTAGTGAATGCATTCTATGATGAGTTGGAAATGATTCATTTATTTATTAATCATCTTTATTTTCATTATGTTTGGTGCGGGAAACATTTTTGGTAGAATTGATTAAGCGTTGAGTTTCAATGTTGCAATTTTTTTTTAAAATATATTTTTTACATGTGTATCATTTGTTGCATCATTTGAGTTTATTTGATTACAATGGAATGTAGGTCAATAAATGTTTATAGGGCTTCCAAAATAGTTTTTTATTGGTATTGGTTTGATTTTGGACTTTGGGGAGAGAGTTTTGAAATTGTTTTTGTGTGAAAAACATGTTTATACCGATTGGGATTGTTTTATGAAAATTGTAAATTTTGTATTGACATACAAAATTTAGAAAGGATGTACACGTACTATTTTGGAGAGTTTGTTCACATAATATGGGGTTTTGAATGGTAAATTGGTTATTTAATATGTTAAACATTTTTATAATGTTTTATAAATTGCAGAAATGATTTATCAAATTCTAATGATCTTGACAAACACGTTTGAGGGAAATATTGAGTGAGTATGATGGGAAAAATGAATTTTAGATTGTGAACGGAGTATTATGTGAAATTTGTGATTGTTGATTCATGTGTGTGTGTGACATGGAAGTGATATTTTATGTGAACATTTTATTTCATGGATTGTATAACATGTTTGAGAACAATAGGGAAATCTCGGGTATCTAGGTGGGGTGGTGTGTACTAGTATGCAAATGATCTCTTGGGGTCTGGCCCTAGTTTCACATAACATGTTTGATGAATCCGAAACTAAATAAAAAATTATAATGATGATGATTATGTTGGGGAACCACTAGGTTATGTGTATTCTCTATACTAGTGGCAAGTGTGCATGAGAACTAATATTGTGATTGTTACTTTCACCGAGATACGAGGTACATGGTACCCACAGTGAGCTATTTCCTAGGGGTTTGTTCTTGTTGATTATGCTCAATATTATCTCTGTACGTACAGTCAGAATACAGTATGTTGGGTTGGAAAATTCATTTAATTTGTATTTATATTTTAAATATGTTGATTCGTTAAAGTATCCCACTTTGAAAGTGTATTTATTTGAATATCATCTCATTAAAATTATTTTAATAATTTCATGTTTATGAAAAATTGAAATATTTTTATCATTGAATTGTTATCACATAGAATATACTATTGGTGTTATCATATTAGTATTTTTCTGACACTCTACATAAAATATAGGGTGTAAGTAGACAAGGTTATTTTTTCAATGTTTGGGTACAACTTTTGGTGCTAATGGTTCAAGTTTTTAGCGGTACCTCGTGATGAAATGTTTTTGAGATGGCTTGGGGTGGGACCTCAGGAAAAGAAGAGGTTCTTGGGCCTTCCATTATGGGTTTCTTAATTAGTTATAGTCATTCAGTATTGTTTTAAATTATGTAATTCAATTCTGAATTTTTTTAAAAGATGGTTTGTTCTGTGAAATCTTGATTTGATGTGTTGTATTTTCTTGTTTTTTATATTTATAATCTCGAGTAAATCATTCCTATATTCAATTTTGTGATACCCAAGCACGTTTTACAGACTTTGGGGACTGGGAATACCCATCGGGGCTTGTTTTAGACCATGTTATTTTCCATATTTGATGGGGACCATGATCTCTTCGTGACAAAATGGTATCAGAGGAGGTTCCCTCTATTTGGGTCATCATATTCCAGGAAGAGTTGGCATAGTTTGGAGTTGGATTTTTTGGGGGGTGGAATTCTAATTATGAGTAGGATGCCTGGCCATCACACCTCGGGTTATGATTCAAGTATCCAGGTGACGTTGGGTTTTCTCTAAGTCGTTTGGGTTTCTTGGATTGATAATGATTTGGGGAAATGAATTGAGAGTTGGGATGACTGTCTTAGTGAGATCATAGGGCCTGGAAATCCTTGTGGATCTTGGGATATTGTCCAATAACACTCACTATTATGGTGATGTGATTGGCGTATAGTTTCCAACCATATGTCATATTCATCCTCTTAAAACTAATTTCCTCTCGTATTGTATTTTTTACTTTAGTTTTTGAATAATGGAAGATTGTTTTAAAATAAAGAAGGACACAGTTTTAAGAGTCATAATGTTTTTGTGAAATTATCTTCTCTTGAAGAGGGAAGGGTGTGATTTGTTAAATGGTAGAACTGAATTTTTCAAAACTATTTTAAAATGGCAAATGATGTGTTTACACCTCTTTTAAGAGGATGTCATTTTTACATTTAAAATGGCAATAAGAAAATAATTGGACAATATAATATATTTTAGACCATATACCATACTATTATACATATTTAATATTTTTATTATTTTTAAATAATTTATGAAAATATAATTTCTAAAGAATATCAAAAGTATCAATTTTAACACTATTCATAGCATTGATATTAATAAAAATCAACATGGAAATATATATTGGAATGTATTAATTTAATACACATTAAATTTTTATATTTATTTATAAAATTCATGGAACAATTTAATTATGAAAAATAATATTCCTTATAATATTACCCATATTATATAATTATTTTTTTCAATAATTTAATTATTATTTCATCATTATTGTGTAATTATTTATTCACTAAAATTAAAAAATAAAAATAGTTAATGTAAAAAATATTTTTATATTTTATAAAAATATAAATATTTGAGAATATTTTCAATTAAAACCCTTATTTTAATAATTATACTTATTAAAATCATGATTTAGATATTTTGACACTCCATTTCATTTTAATAATATATATGCCATTTTTATTGATATGTTTCCATTAAATTTTTCAATTTCAAAACATATATTTTATTTATTGAATTAAAATCATCCAATAAAATCTGTTAATGTGATATGTTATTTTTATAATATTTATATATGTATTTTTACCCTTAATTACTCGATTTACACTCAACCATGGTAATAAAATTATTAAAGTTACTATTCATATTGTCAAAATAAGAAGTAAATTTAGGACATCATTATCAAAATATTTAATCCATTTTACACAATATAAATATTAAATTTTTAGAATATAATTGAAAATTAATATTTTTGATGAAATGAGAAAATGGGTTTTATACTGTGAATAAGTTCGAAGGATTGAAATATTTTTATATATAAACTCATTGTGGAAATTATTCCAAATAAAAAACATAACGAACTGATAAACTGTTTATCAGATTAATCATTAAATAAAATAATATTTATAATTTACAAAGACAATTTATTTTGGCAAATTTATAATTTTTATTAAAATTAAATATTTTTCATAATTCATCAAAAAATAAAAATGTTAGAAAAATTAAGAAAATTATCCAATTTTTTTTTAATATTCTAGTTTCAAAGAAGAAGTTTATTTTTAAAAATAGAATTTATAATTTTTATAAAAAATATATTTAATACATTTTTTCCATAAAAAATGATGAAAACTACATTTATAGAAGAATACATATTTTATGCATAAATTTGGATTTGTTATTAATTAATGTCAATAAAATAGATAAGATGAATGTTAAAAATATTTAATTGAATATTCTTATATATATCTTTAATAATCTGAATTTACTAATTTTTTTATTAATTTTCTTAGAACACAAATAATAGTGTTTTTGAAAAATACTTCCTTCAATATTAAAAAGGGTTTTACATTTTATAATTAATTATTCAAATAATTATCTATTTTTTTCTAAACCATAATTTCATAATTCAGTTAATTCTATTCATACACACAATTCTAATGGATAGGATAAGATTTTTCTATTTATATGATTACAATATTAAATTGAGGTTTCATATAATCACTAGGTTGCATGTAACTCAACCTAAGAAGTTGTTGTGTGTAGTACAATTGATCATGAAATAAAGTGTTTCAATGTTTCATAAGATAAAAATATTTGGGTGTTACATTCTAACCCAATTAAAATTAATTTCTCAATCAAAATTCATGTTGGTTATAAAATTATTAAGACTTGAATGTTTGATTTATAGTAACCCACATTCCAAAAAATAATACTAAAACATCATTTAAAAATTGAAATATGAGAACATTCTGGATACCCAATGTATATTAATACTATGATCAATATATATGGATGGTGAAAACATGGAAATGGATGATAAAATCAAATGGTCATGTTCTGATGGGGATTGAATGAGAATATAGTCATTAGAAGGTTAATAACCAAAAAATCATGGACCAAATATGACTGAAAAAGGACATTTCAATAATCATAAACGACGATAATAGGATAATATTTTATCTCAAAATAAATTTAAATGTAATAGATACATCAACTCATCTCATATATTCAATGTCACACTTTGGTTGTCCCTATATAAATCTATACATCATTTATTACTCCATGAAATGTATTTGAAATTGTAATACCTGAAAAAATTTTAGATTATAAGATTCATAATAGGATGCAATGTCATTCCTTATATATATATTTATCATCACATAAAAATGGTTCTCATTTGTTATCTAATATTCATTAATTATTACATTAATAAACATTAATTAAAATTTTAATATGAACAATTTCATAAATTGTTACCCTTGTAAACCATAGTGAAAAATAAAATCCAATATTTTCAAAATAAGTTCACTAAAATAATAATTTTTCCAAAAATTCATGATTTATAACATACTTGTAAAATACCGAACATGTGAATACCATTATCATTTATTCTCTTGAAACATGGTAATAACCCGAATTAAAATAAATCCTAACTGAAACTATTCATGTAATAACAAAATTCCACTTTTCTCATAACATAAATACAATAATTGTATATACTAAAAATGACTTCATAAACCATATTTTCATATTATCAGTTCCATGCAAATCAATTTATCCAATTTATTATATCAAAATTAACATTAAATTTTTCTCATTATACGAAAATGACGAACATATTTAGGGTCACACTCCCCTTAATGATGTGTTATAAAAATATATATAATTACCCCGTTAATCACATTTCATGGTTACTAGAACCATTCTACATATTTCTCAAATCATTATTGATAAATACATTGGATTAATCCTGAGTTGTTTGATTATTCCTAAATATCCTATATGTTCCCCGCCAGTATAATTTTTTAATCTATACACATAGATACATTAATCCTTGTACATCAATGATTGGGATGGAATTTGTCCTTAAGTTATTTAGAATTCAATAATTATTTTAGGGAAACAAGTTTGATAATTCAAACATTCCTCAAAAATAAGGCATTGAACTCCTCAAAAATTCACTTCATGATCTTCTATTCTATAGAAAGAACATGTTCCTCAAAATTTGAGAAATTCCCCCTTGTATTTCATCCCACTAACATGATATTTTTGAAGATAAAACTTTAATAATATATTTTCATAACCCCATGAACATTTAAAAAAATTTATATTCCTATTATATGATTTTTAGAAATACCTTTGAAGTTCACATTGTTAATAATATATAATGATAGATGATTAGTAATAATCATAATGTCTTTCTCTCTAGTAATCATATGATTTGTTTTCTTATAGTCACCGAAACTTCCACCAAATTGATGGTTGAAATGAATCATTATCATTCCATCCATCGAATAAAATTAAAGTAATAATGTGAGTGATAATAATTTTAGTCGAAACCACATAATTGAATGACATTACATATAAAATATAAATCAATAACATCTAAGGAATAATCTTATGTTGTTAACCAAAATCTTGGACTGTAACCTAGAAATATCTTTATTGTTCTTACTATTCTTTTTGTATCCTAGTTTTACAAGATTTACTAAACCATTGCTTCGATACCGACTATATTGAAAAAGGTTTTTCATATATGGATATTACATAATATTAATGTGAGTATTCAATCCATTACACAAACAAATTCCCATGAACCATAATAGTTATGTTATTTTAGAAGCGTGGAATATATTCTTCTAATTTGGTGAAATATTATTAATGCCTCTGACAAATATATTCTCTTTTAATAATCCTATATAAAATATTTATTTAGAACATAGGGACATGGAACAGAATAAAGGTTGAGATTAAATTCTCAATAATGGTAATAAATGTGGATAGGTAAGAAAACTCATGAACATAAGGTTATGATATCATTTTCTCAACATTATAAAATCATTACCGTCTTATCAATGATCAATAACATGAGTCAAAAAAAAAAATAATACCAGTTCATAAGACATGAAACATGTCGAACTCAAGTTAATTTCCATTAAATTATTGGCAGGTTAATGAACATGTAATATCATTTCATATAATTCATGATGCAGTGAAATCACATAACATGAAACATTGTATGGACTAAAAAAATTGTTGGGACAATCCACTGTACCTAGTGGAATTTCTTGCCTTATAAGGGATCAGGATTACCCATCATACCATACTGAATCAATATTCACATTCTTCTTATAATAGATCAGGTCTCCCCATCTTCCCATAGTCGATCTGGTTTCCCCATAGTCCATAGTGGATCAAGCCCATTGAAATGATTAGATATTTATATTTTGAGACACATATAATTTCCCAAATAATTGGAGGGGGATATAGGTCACACCCAAAAAATAATGAAAACCATACATACGTGCACCATAAAAACATAAATCATAATAGAAACATTACTGAAATTGGGTTTCATAAACATTTATTCATAAAACAAATCATTGAATTGAAATAATTTTCATAAAGATCCGCCCTTAATGAAAAAAAATATTCAATTAAATAATAATAATAATAATAATAATATCATTGGATCATATTCACCATAAATATTATGTAACATGAAATTAATTTTACATATATAGAATAATATTTTCAATGATGACACGAAGTAATTATGTTGGAAAATATCATTTTCATTTAGAAAAATATTTATAGAATCATAAAATGATGAGAAAATAATATTATTCTAAAAATAGACATGAAATATTATAAATAAATCATTTAACTTTATTTTAAATATATTTTAGACATTTTTCTTAAATAATTAATAAAATATCATTTAAAATACTTTTAAAACATTTTTTGAAAACATGGTTTTGAAGGAACACATATTTCCACCCAATGATAGAATAACGTTACATGAAGTATAATATATCGTGAATATAATTATTTCATGATAAAACATGAAATTGTTCATTTTATACACCATGTAAACAAATACTGGTTCATGACATAACATGTGTCTGAATGAATGAATATTATAACAAAATTTCCTTATTGATTTGGTAATTTTTAAAACCTAATCCATAGGAAAGAGAGACTATAAAATGGATACGTAAATAAGCCCAAATATTTAGTGTAAGGATCATATAATAAATCCATGGTAAATATATACATTAGAAATAACAAATTTTTGGTGAATATAGAATAGTTCATACATAATCAAAAGTTAGACTATATAATCTCTAACCATAACTGTTGAATCTTATCTTACTTGTACAGACAACATGTCTAATTAATATAAGTTTATTATAAATATATTAAAAATCCATATTATTATATATAATACCATTTATTTTATATTATGACATTATAATACACATTTATTATTAACTCCAAGTAAATTTGACGTTTTTGGTAATATCTGATTTGTTTTTCACATGTGTGTTGATTTGTTATATATTCGGTCCACATAATTTTATAATATATTTATTATATAAATAATAATAACCATAACATAAATATCATATATATATATATATATATATATATATGTATATTAATAAATAATATTAGATAAAATATAGAATTAGACAATTAATAACACAGTTCAAGGAGACGGTAAGACATAATTACACATGACTGTTGTTTCCATTTTCTTATTGTATTGAAAAAAGTAGATGAAGGATATATATAAATATTTTAATATATATTATAATTTCAGTATAATTATTATCGCATTTATATAGTATAATTTTACTAAATCCATCCTTACTAAATTCTATATAATTGCATATGAATTCCATCATATTGATTAAGTGGTAGTCCACTCGTCCACAAATGAAGTTATTAGATTTACAAAAAATAGAGAGATATAAGGTCTTATTAATGTAATAATTCTAGAATAAAAAAATTATAAGTATCATAATATCCATTATTTCCATCATAATGACCACCATGTGTATCGTCAATGGAAAAAATGAACAATGATTTTATCGCGATGTAGTAGTCCACCATACACAAAGTCATTATATTATTTATCCATTAGATGTATGTTTGGATACATGTAAGTCAAAACCTTAATATAAAAACATATCAGTGTGTTTAATATATTGAGGTTATTATATAGACATGAAAAAAATTGAAGTGGTTTATTGGAGATAAAAAACAGAAACATTCATTGACGATCATTACTTCTTCATTGAGTATATCCTTTTGATTTCCACAAAAAGGACTTCATTATTTGGATTTTTTCTTAAAATAAGGATTCTATGATTTATATATGGAATATGGTAGCATAATTTTACATATTGTGGATGAGAAAAATATGTTTTTATTTTGAGGAAAGGAGAATAAGTGGTACGATTTTCTAAGAGAGGGGAGTGTATATTTTGGAATTTTTTAAAAGATTAATTTATAATAAATTATATCTCAATAAAATTTCTTCATAATTTAGATTTATTTAAATATACGATATTTTAGGTTTTTAATAACTTCAAAACATTTATTTATATACATATTTTTGTGATTTTGAACCTTATCATTTTGATTAACCCTTTTTTAAGGCAATTTAATTTTAACTATGGTAACAATGTTTTTAGTATTATAAAGATGTAATTTTTAAATATAAATTTTAAATTGTACCATAAATACTAAATTTATAATATTTTAGACAATATATAATACCCTAATCATTATTTAATATTTTTATTTTTTTAAAATAATTTAATAAAATACTATTTTCATTAAATATCTTAAGTGTCAATTTTGATGTTTTTCTTAATATTCAATTTAATAAAATAAATACATCAACATAACATCGAAAAATGTCATTTAATACCTCTGTATAATGATATAGTCCCCAATTAAATTATTTTATCATTGTAAATATGTTATATAATATTTACATTAATATTAAAAATATAACAAAATTGATTGTTTCATTAATTGAACAAATAATGCATCACCATTGCGTAATTTTCAGTGATAATTTCTCTTCAATAAAAATTAAAAATATAATTATTTGATGTATAAAGAACATTATATTTTATAATTATATACATAATATTTAAATTCATCTATTTATTCCCTTATTAAAAATATTAATCCTATTATAAGTATGAGTGTTGAACATTTTCACACCCAGTGAATTTAATAATATTTAATTTATTTTCATGGAAATGTAAACACTAAGTTATTATATTTTGATGCTTATGTTTTAAGGTTCTAAGTACAGACATAAAATTAAATTTCTATATGTGATTGTGTAGTTTGAAATTATTTAATATATTTTTTTACCCTTAATTGCCTTATTTATCCTTAACAGTGGTAATAAAAATTGTTCTACCTACTAAACATAATGTATAAAAATAAAAGAGGCATAATTAATATAATTTTTACAATTCAAAATAGATATTTGACAAAAAATAATTCAAAATTAATCCCATTGGAGAAAAAGAAAATGGGTTTTGAAATTGAAATTATTGAAACTATTAAAATGTTTTTTATATATATATTCAAAGGAAAATTTATTACAATTCCATTCATTAGATTAAATGATAATAAATTCATCAAATTATAATTAATAAATAATCAAATTTATAATTTAACTATATAAATAATTTCAATAAAACATTTTGTAATTAAAATGAAAATTTATTCAATACACATCGAAACATGAAACAGCTCAGAAAAGTAAAAAAAATTAAAAAGTAAATTTTAAATCCCAATTTCAATGAATAATTTTATTTTTTCAATACAATTTATAGACATTTCAAAAATTATATGTAAAACAATTGCACCGTCAAAAGGCTGAAAAACATAATTTTTTGAAAAAATATATACGCTTTTATGCTTAAAATTCGATTTGTTTTAATAAAATATATTGAAATAACATAATATGTATGTTAAAAAATATTGATTGAGTATTATATTTATCTCTCCTTAATAATAAAAAATTGAGTTATTTATTTATATATTTAAGACACTTGTGCATATTTAGAATGTTAAAAAATTAGTGTGGTTTGGGAACATATTGAAATACTGTTATAGTGTATCATGATTTTATATTAGATGAGTTTATTTAGTGATATAGTAATGAAAAACATCCACCTACAATGAGAATACGATCACATAATTCTTGACCCAAAAATATTAAATCACATGTTTTATATAGAACCAATTGTACATCCGCCTAATTTGAATGGGTATTTTACTTTTATTTCCCTCTTCATTCTTCCCCCAATATTGTTCCTATAAATAGTGTGCATCAGGTTAATGTCTTTGATTCTTTTATTATTATAGAATATAAGAAATCATGATATGGTTGGTATGAACACTAGTTGAGTGATGAGGCCATATTGTTGCGGCGTCATCATTAGGTGTTCCCTATAAGTGTGTTGATGGAAGTGATCCCACCAAATGAGATGTAAAATGGCCCTTATCTAATAGTTCATTATGATGTATATATAAATTTTGAATAACTGATTATTCATGTAGGGTAGAATTTGTATTCTCAAATTCATTATTCATAACAATAATTTGTATAATATAGATACTGGAGGATTTTCTATGAACCCCATTCTTAAAAATTAGACGACTATCATGAGTCTTTTGGTTGAAGTTTATAACTCATCTGATACCCCATTGACCATGTGATTAGGATTGAAACCAACTTCCTTTTTGGATAAATAGAAAACCAGTGGATTCATTTCACTTAATACCATGATGATGATAAATTTTCTTGGTAGGAGTTCCAATTCTTGTGTTACAAGGAGAACTAACATCTGATCCTGTGATTTTTTGGGAGTGAAAATATTTTAATGATTTAATATGTCGAGATTATTATTATAGAGTATGTTCCAAGTTTCACCAACCTCAAGTGGTACTCTTGGATCTTGTTGTGGTATGGATATTTCTAGGAATGTATGTTTTGTAAGGGCATCAATAGAGACATTCAAGACTGTATAGTCCTTTTATGCATTTCCTCTTATGTCATAGAGAAACACAAAAAATGGTGACATATAGATTCTAGGAATTGGATCATCGTTCATATCGAGCGAGCATTATAAGTCATAATTTAGATTCATTTGTTACTAATGGTAAACATCAGATATTATACACACGATGTAGGAGGAATAATCATTCCTATATATAGATAGAAGTATCTAGGGAATAAAGAAAACATAGAGGATCCAATCAACTAAGAGATGTATTATATAATTATTTTGATTGATGAGGTCACATGTCATTGGATTTTCTAAAATTAAACACTATAGATGGTTTTCATATGGTAAATATACTACAAATATATAGGTACTGTCGCAATTAGGTATATCCTCATAGTGTCTAATGCATCCCAATATAGGATTTTGTAATAGAGATGCTATAGGAGAAACTTAAAAAATAGTCATAGTTGGAGGTAGTTTTTTTGACCCACTTCTTCCACCACTAATGTTTGTTTGTAATTTCCTAGAAGTGGTCTGCAGTTCGCTTGGTCAGTTGAAGTATACAGAGGGATATTGTTTGAAAAAAATGATAAAATTAGTGTTATGATCAATGTCGTCTATAAATTATATTTGGTACATGTATACATAAGTACATGTCTTTCCATTATTTATGTATTTCTTATATCAGAAATATTGATTTTATATTTTCTTATCCTATTAGTTGTGGATGGATATTTCTAGAGGGGAAAATTCATCTATTTCACATAATCACAAAAATTTGTACCTAGATGACTATGAGAATAATTTCACATGGGGATTCATGTTTATTACAATGAAATTTTTTTATTTTGTTTAGCGTATGGAATGGATATCCAAATTATGAAACCAAATATTCTATCACAATAGAAGAATTAGATGTATACACGTTGATGGGAATGTTTTTTCCTTCAAAAGAAAAAAAAAACATATTTTTAGAATGACTGGGGCTTGAGATAAATATGATTAAAGCTTAATATAGTTAATCGTAAATTCATTCCCTTAGTTAATTGAGCTCTTCAGAAATTTGAATTCAAACAATAGGGTTTGTTAACCTGAATTGCTTCCTCGAATATATTTGAGGGAATCCTCCATATTGAGAGAAAAATTTATTCATCAACACCCAACCTGAGATTAGAATTATATATTATACAATATATAGAACCCTCGTATATTATATGTGATTTAAAAATGATATTTCAAGACCATTAAGAGAAGGGTTTTATCAGACTCAGTGTGTACTATGTAGTATATCTGATATAGTTTGTTCTGAAATCGGATGAGATGGTGGCGTTATGCACTTATTATCGATGCATTCATTAGGTGATGATGAAAAATGATTACCCATTTTTAGGATCAATATACTCTTTGATCAAGTAAAATAAATAGGACGATTCTTGATATTTGATCTCAATAATTCCAATATCCAATTTTTTGTTCTCAAAGGGGATATCCACAAGGAGTCATTATGATTTAATTATTAGAACTATTTGTTACTAGTGTTGACATTTTGTGAGCTGATTTCCCCTTATATTATAATGGGACATATGAATGAGATATTTCATCCCTTAATTAACTGATTTTTTGGGGTCATTATTAATGCAATTATCATTTATTTTACATCGAAGGATAAATAATGATAACATTAGACAATAGACTATGAAATAAATTGGGATCATCAGTCATATAGAAAACACTTTAAGTGTCTATTAAATATTAAAATGGTTTAATTTTGATTTATATAATATCTAAAGATGTTGTAGTCATGTAACTAGTGATGATATATGAAATGAAAACTTTCTTACCACCTATGTGTGCATTGTAGGTGTAGTTTTTCATCAGATTGGAATTGTACTTACAAATATTTTATCATTATTATTTCAAGTTAATGGATTCTATGAAAACATTTACATTCAAAGGATACACATTTGACATGGTCATGTGATGTCAGATATCCGTTGAGGAGTTGATTTAAAGGTTCATGAGTGCTCATGTGTGGAGATTAATATTGAAGGGTGTTTAGTAAATAGTGTTTTGAGATGCTGGTGACAATGGTATCAGTTGTACGTGGTACATAGGTGAGTAGTTATATATATTATGCACAAGGAATCCAATAACCCATGAGAAAACATATGTAAATCGAGATTTGGAGTTGGCAGTTGTACTATTCTCCTTGAATATTCGGAGACATTACATCCATGGATAGTGCTTTCCAGTTTACAAAGACAACAAATGATTTAGGTATATATTTACCTAGAGAGACCATTCAAATAGAAATATAAAATGAATGGATTTCTATTATGAATATTACTAATAGATATTATATATTATATGTGAGGTTAGCTTGTTGGTACATTCTGTTCTATATATATCCAAGTCTTGTTGGGTGGACGTGGTATTATCGAATTTGGCCTCATTATAGAATATCATGATGGAGGAATGCAAGGAAATATATTGGCCATGATTTCATTCTATAACAATCAATCAATTTCATGTTAAATAAAAAGAAATTATTACACAACAAGGATCCAAAGGTACAATGTGTTGGAAAAATTAGGAGCATACAAAACTTTTATAATATAAAACATATTCATTTATTTAATTCATTCATCTCTTGAATCTTATTGTCCCTTTTGTTCTCTTTAGTACATGTAGTGGCTAGAGGATATAAATCAAAAAGGGGTTATCTAAAAACCACATTAATATGACTGATAATATAAATAAATAATATGGAATATGTTGATAATAAACACAACAACATCATAATGAGAAGAAGCATGAGATAAAGTCATCGAATATCGAAATGCATAAAAAATGAAACATCAAGTCATAGTAGAAAACAACCACACATTTTTTTGAACAAATAATGAATCTTGTTCTTTCATATTTCCCAATTACTCATGATATAAATCACATTAACCAATTCAAAAGAGTCAAATATAATTCTAGTTACACGTTTCACATCTTATCATTTAATTTTTACTATATAATTCTGAGTGCACCCGTCACATTATAACACTTACATAATCATGAATGACACATAGAAAATATATAAATCATGGACATTATATTACCAATTTAGAATAATGGTATTAATTTAATAAATAATACATTCCAAAATGTGGGGTTCCAAAATGAATGATAGCATAACATACCATCTATAAGAATCATCATCTTTGAGTGAAGAATAATCAATCTCTTGTAGTGTGTTTTTTTGAAAGAATAGTTCCTTTGGAAGAAATTTTGTTTGTCATAAACTAAATTAAATATATATATATATATATATATCACCGAAATGGTAATATAATGTGAAAAATGTAATTTAACAAAAATGTATAAAAAATGTGGTGAAAGTGGGAAAACCCAGAGAATGAAGGTTGTGTTTTAGAATTCCCCTTACAATAGGTCTAAATTCTTTCTTCACATTATTGTCAGGTATAATTAAATTGGAATCATGAATTATCTATTAAATAACATTTTATAAATTAATATAATTTTATTGGTTTCATTAAGTCTGTTTGTGGTCATTTTTATTACATAATGTGTTTAATTTCATTCTTCATGGGTGTTTATTATCATATTTTTCTTGATCAGTTAGTTTGTATACATGAATCATTGTTCATTTTAAACATGTATAATCATCTAGAATTGTTATTATATGAAATTAATGATCATATAGATGATTAAATGTTATTACAAATGATATGTTTGTATGACATGATGATGATTCATTAGATAAAATTTAATGATCATCGTTTTAGGTTAATTTTGGAAGCTTCCCAAACCTAGCAAACTCATTTTGTTTTATCATTTATTATTATTAATATAAGTTACTTACATGAAATATAAATCATAATAAAATACACATTACGGTCTATTTTAAATAATTTAATAGATTTATTAATGACATTGAATGTTTTTAAGGAAATTTAAAGTGCATCGCCCACGATGTCAGTAAAATGACACATCACCGGTGATGATATTATTAAAATAGATAATTAGAGTATTTTAATGATGTATGTTCAATTAACCAGATATAATTCACATTTATGTATGTTATTGGAGTTATAATTCAATTTAGATCAATTTAGGATAGGGTAGAAAATAAAATAAATTATTATTGAAATATAATTAAATGAAAAAGAGAGAGGATTTACATCCTGAATTCTACTACTAAGATCCACCTCAAGATGCCAAAGATTGGTATTATTGTGATACCAAGAGGTCTAGGAGTGGGAGGGAGGGATAGTATTGTGTACAATTTGGTATATTTTGAAAGTATGAGAGGTGTGATGATGAAAGTGTGTGAGCGGTTGTATTAATATTGGATGAGAGGGGAGATTTCCCAATATTATATTATTTAATTTATTATTTTTGATCAATTCAATGAATAACTTGTATATTATTTATAAATAATTTAAAATAATGAAATTTTTTACATGTTAGGGATCTTACATCATAATTACATTAAAAATGGCTAAAAAGTAAATGTATTTAGTAATTATTGATAATTATCATATTTTTTTTTCATAAAAAAACTCAAGTATTTTAGAAAAATCCAAAAAAATCCCCATAAACATTTTATGATGTGTAGAATTCAAAATTAAAATCAATTTTATGAAATTTAGTTTCTAAATATGTTCAATTTACTTTTCAATTAAAATCACAATTTACATTGAAAGTACATATTTTAAAATTGTAATTTAATTTTGTAACACATTGAATATTTAAATATGTTCTCATTAAATTATCGTAAAATCGTAATACATAAAAATTTTAATTTAATAATACAATTTATTAATATATGTTTGGTTCAAAATTATTAAATTAACCGTTAAATTGTTATGAAATATTTATGAATTATATAATCTTTTAATTAATAATTTTTTAAATAGTTACATTCCTATACTATGATATAGTTATGTCATAAATTCACTTATACTAAGAAAAATATATAATTTATATTTTCATGAGAGTTGTTACTATTAATTTGTAAATTTTACTGTTCATATGGGATATATTACTATTCATTTAGTCATGTTACTATTTCATTGGTATGGGTTTCTAATCTTCTAAAAATAATTCTAATTGAAATACTTATTCACTTATAAAGTTTTTATTTTGGATCTAAGTGATTTAATGTGATTTATACTATGTTACATTAGTAAAATCTAGTATAAATTCCATTGATAAATGTTTCGTTCGTTATTATCTTACCCCATTTTGAAATTTCTCCCTCAAAATTTCACTTTACAAAAAAAATGTTAGGGTACTTCTCCTTCATATCCACATTTGGTTCCCTAGTTCATTTTTCATAATTATGGTTCCTCTACAAAACATTGAATATGAGGGTTGAATTGTTGCATATAACCTAATATCTCTCTTCTAAAATCATTACTGGTTGTTCCTCATAAGAGATATCATCATATAGTTATACGAAAATTGAGTTCGATACATGTGAGGTATATGGTATATAAATCCTCAGGAGAGATATGTGGAACACATCATTACTTGATCCATATTTTATAAAAGTGTAAGAAAATAGGACACGAATCCTATGAAATTAAGTATCCCAAATGGAACAATGTATATATGGATTATCTTTTTTATCCTTCCAAATCACATGACTATCTTCCATGGTGATATTCAAAGGTATACATTATCTCCATCATCCACCGCCATGTCATTTTGACAGTTCTCAATATAGCCCTTTTTTTGAAATTGAGAAGCCTAAATACGCTTCTAGAATACATGAATCCATTCTATCATACCTTGAATAAGATATGGTCCATGATTAATTATTTCACCAACTTTATACCAACAGGTAGGAGTTCTACATCGTTGCCCATACAGAGCATCATATAGAAAAATCTAAATAATCGAATATAAACTATTTTTGTATGAGAACTCAACCAATGGGATATGATGATCCCATTAACATTTGAATTCTATATATATTATAATACCATATCACGGAGCATTTCAATTGTACTTTTAGATTGACCATCAGTTTGGGGAGATATTCCATGTTGAAATTAAATTTATTACTCCAGGTATATTTAAGATTTATATAGAATTTTAAAATAAAACTAGGATAATGATCAGGTAAAATTGAATGTGGAACCACAGTCAGTTTCACAACTACCATCACAGTGATCTTTTCATGTTTTAAATGTGATAGATATTCCTTAATTGTGAAAAACTGGGGTGTTGTGTTGTGTCGGTTCAACACAACCAATATAACATTATATTCATTGTATGTCTTCAGGAAACCAATGACTAAGTACAAAGTGACATTCTATGGTTTCCACATTTTTATAGGCAATGGTTGCATCATCCCTTTAGTCTTTTGTTACTCTGATTTATTGTTTTTACATATCTAACAACTTGAGGTACATTCCATAATATCATCTTCATTTTTTCAAATAGAATTGTTCTTTGAAATCATAGTACATATTGGGGATCCTCGGATGGATATAGATTTCGAGTTATCTTCATTTCACAACATCACTTTCTCAATATAAACTATGGAGGGAAAATAAGACTTTTACCAAACAGATTCACACCATCATGATTAATATGGAACTCTTGAAACTTCTAGTCCTTTACTAAATTTATCTTTTTTGTAACTCTAGATTATCCCTTTTGGCCTCCATAATATTATATTGGATAGAAGGTTGAGAAATAATTTGGGAAAGGTATGATGTATTCCTGGAGATTTTGATTTCCAAATTCATCCCATGAATTTCCATGAAGATTCATGATTTCTAAAGCTGAAACGTTTATAGAGTATAAGGTTTTTTTCTAAAAATATTATCAACATCATTTTCACCATTCAAGTGAATTGGGAAATCATAGTTTTTGATTACCTATATCCTTCTCCATTGATTCATATTGAGATCCATTTTTGTGAATATATTATTTAGGATATTTTGATTATAATATATGCAACACTTCTCACCATCGGGTAAGTGCCAAAAAATTTTCAAGGGAAAAATCAGATCTGGTGGATCCAGATCATCCATCGGGTAGTTCTGCTCATGGATCTTCCACTTCAACTAGGCATAGGTTACCACATTATAATTTTCAATGACTACATAACCCAATAATTTTCTAGGAATCATGACTATATATCAGAAAACATTATCCAATTTTCCATAATGTAAGAATAGGTCCATTGATAAAAATTCTCTTTATCTCCATGAACCTTTCCTCACATTCATCCATTCAGAAATACATTACATTTTTCCTTATTAACATTGTTAGCAAGCTCGAAAATTTTGAGAAATTTCTCACAAAACATTGATATTACCCTGATACGACAAGACAAATATGGATTAAAAGGACACTAGAGGGTTTGGACCATTCCTAAATTGACATTGTTTTTAATGGTCCATAGAAATTCCCTCATTTTTCATCACATTCCCTTAAAATGTGTCTCCCTGCATCCAAAAGTCATACTAACTAAACATAGAGTACAAATTTTCTTTCCTCAGTGTCACCAATAAAAACATCATATGTTCTTCATGTTCCTCCTTTCTTTTATATTACATGATAATGTCATCAATAAACACTACAACAAATTTTCGGAGTTAATATCTAAATACTATATTCATACAATCCATGAAGATTTCAGGAGAATTAGTAATTCTGAAGGGAATCACCAACAACTCATAGTTTTCATACATTGTATGGATGAGATTCTCTTGTATATCTAATTTATTCACATTTAGATGATGATATCCAGATTGGATATCCACATTTGAACAATATGGAGCTCCTCTCAACTGTTCAAACAATTCATCAACCATTTTATGTAGATAAGTTTCTTTTAATGGTGATATTGTTTAGTTCCAAATAATTGGCATACAGCAGCATTTATGCATCCTTTTACATAATAATGATAATGGGAACACCCAAAGGTGATGCACTAGGGAATATAAACCATTTTTCCAAGTGATATTGGATCTATTTCATTTACTCCACCTATTCAATAAGAGATGTTCAATTGGGACCCTTTGAGATAGGAGTAGCTTCAGATATGAGTTCTGTTGAGAACTCTACCTCATGATCTAGGGGTAGTTGGGTAATTTTTCATGAAATACCTTATTATAATTCCTAATAATGGGAATTTACAATAGGTTGATAATATTCATTGACTCAACCATTTGAGTGATTTATATTTCTTTACATGAAATCGACACCCACACCATTAATGATATTTCAAAAGGAGATTTCTGTTCATTCATTCGTTCTGAGAAGAGAATGGTATAGTTCAGAATATGAAAATATATTTCATTTTCCCAATATATTATTTTTTATATCGTGAAATAGATCCAATTAATTCCTTTTATAGATTCGAGTTCCACCATGAGAAGAATTACGAGATTTTCTGGAAGATTCATCCCATATACGCAAATAGTAGGAGAGTCCAACACTTCGGATTAAATGGTTTTACCACTTGATTTTTTTAATGATATTTATACTTCAAGTATTTGGGGATTTTATACAATAGTTATAGAAATAATAAAATTCATAAAGGATTGTCTAGAACAAGAATCAAATAGAACTTTTTCCATCCATATGTTTATTAGAAGTTTTCCTTTTTTTGACATCATTTTCTAACTCCACATTAGTAGTAGTGATGGAATAGTCATATCCATGATCCATTAGCATTTGTGGATACTGATGATAATTACCATCGAGGACTTGAGGATTAGTGCATTTTATTTTATAGTTCCACTACTCTCAAGAGTTGAATCATTGAACCATGGGTGGTGCCCTTTTTTCCTCCACCACATTGTCCTACTTCGTTATATATTTTTTAAATTCATGAGATTGGTGACCTTCTCTCCCACAATTAAATCATTTCCTCTCCCATTTAGGTAGTGCATGTGATACTTATTCCCACATTTTTTACATGTGGGTGGTTGATTTTTCTTTCCACATTTGATATTAGATCATGTAGAATGAAACTCTATTATTCATTTGCTATCACTATATCCATGGGAACGATATCAAAAATATATATCCACTTTGAGATAACATCGAACTACTTCATCATAACTCAACACGACTCAAATTTCAAGAGAATTTAGAAGGTTTTGTTTGAAACTGCTAAATAAACAATCAGTGTACTTTCATTGTTGAAAAAATAACTCGAATTATACCTTGAAATCCTAAGGAAATTTTATATGTAATCCATGATTGATTCAGATTCCTTTTTGATCATCTCTATGAATTAAATATCTAAATTTTTATGAATATTTATATGGAAATACATATTTAGAAGCATTATTTTTTGTCCTCCCACTCCATCTATTCATCTTCATCCCTCATCATGGTTTTCAGAACCAATTCCCACTATTAGTAAACTTAACTGTCTTGAAGATAAAAAGAAAGAGTCACCTTCTCTATATACAAACATTAAAACATGGAAATTATCATCTACAACGATTTGAAACACTTTCACCCAACTAGTAGATTGGAAGATCCCAGAAACATTATTGGTCATTACCTCATAAATAATTGATAGAGTGTTTCCCCATCTTTGGTGATGGAGGACATTCCATGTTATTCAGGTCATTGTTCATAACATAAGATAGTTGGGTCATTACCACTATGAAATATTGAAGTCCACAACCAAAATCATTTTGCATGTCATTCGTGAAATCACATTATTGTCCCTCACATGGGTTTTTTACATGGTTTCTCTTAGTTCCTACCATTTTCTAAAATAAAAAATTATAGAACAGAAACATATTCCATCTTGGAAGAAATCTTCAATACCTTTTTAAAATTAACTCTAAAGGAATATATTATGGGATCCTTATATTTATAAAAATCATAATTTGTACTTTCATATAAATTGACTGTTAATATGGGTTTCATTATAGTTATCTAGTCTAAATTCCCAAAATAACTAAACTGTCCTATGATACCAACTATAGAGATCCTTTTGCTCTTATATTACTATTAAATATTTTTCATAATAAATAATAACAAAATTACACAGTGACTATCCAACAGTTTACATGTTTTGAAAAACTAAGGCCATATATAAAATTTGAAAAAATTATTTAATTTCTCCATCTACAACTTTTGATTGTCCCTTTTGTTCTCCATAGTATATGTACTCACCAAATGATATAATAAAAAGGGGATATCGAAAAATTCTAGTAAGAGGATAGATAAAATAATGAATCAATATGGCATGGTGTGATCATAATCATAACATCATTATAATTAGAGGAAATATTATATAATGGCATCAAATGTTGTAATAAAAAAATGAAGCATATTGCCTTATAGGTCAACTACCACACATAATAGTGAACAAAGCTAGAATCATGCACACGCAAATTTGGAATTACTTACAAGGTAAATCACATTACCCAATGAATTAGAGAACTATATAATTCTAGGAACACCAATTGTGACATCCCAAAATAAATGAAGAATATGAAATTTTCATATTTATTAATATTTTTGAAATAAATATTAATTTTACTTTAAAAAGGTTTCTATGTTCTATAGCGTACCCGATATGCAACAACATGTTTCTTTGAAATCTTACGTTGCACACTAATAATATAATAATATTATTTTAAATGGTATTTATCTCCTAGACATTGAATTGGAAGGAATGAAAACAAAATAACTATAATATGATTGTACATGTTTTTTAAATGTATTTACATTTATCCAATAAATGTTAGACGCTTAAATTGTGAATGAATAAAATTTTAAGCATAATTTATATTAAAAGGTCAATTTACAACATTTTAATGGAGAACCATCTTTAAATATAGTTTTGGTCATTTTTATATCTTTTAATTGACCAAATAATTTTTTTTGTAGAATGGGGGCATTAAAATTTACTTTTTGTAAATATTTGGAATTTTTCTGATAAAATTCATTTTTAATGAAGAGTAATATATTGTATTTTAATTCAAAACTAAGTTTTAATCTAATTAATTTATATGGTTAGATTATTTTTTTTAATTTGATTTAAAGAGTAATTAGTATATATTTTTACCATTTAATCTAATGTTGGTCGTTGAAATTAATTTCACTTTGAAATTGGACATTAAAAAGTATCAATCTTTTGATAGTTATTGTTTATTAAAAACACGCTATTTTTTTGATAACGGGAATTAATTTTAATATTAATTCCAATTCTGTGTTTTGAATATGGTAAAATAGACATCATTTTTGAATTATGAATATCAAATAAATCTTAGGCTGAATTTTTGGTATTTTTCTGAAAAACATTAATTTTTGATTAATTGTGAAACCACATAGTGGTAAATAAAAAACTGTCTTTTTCATTTAAATGAAATTTTACCACATATTTGAATTGAATTTTGAAAATCCGACATAATTGGTTGTTATAATAAAGTAAAATGTGGTTCAATAAGATGAAATTAATTTTTGGTGAATAATAACTTTTGACTTTTATTTACCACAGTTAAAGGTAAATAGGTTAATTCAAGGTAAAAAGAATATTATAATAATTCAAAATTACCTTAAAAAATGTCCAAACCATATTTGTTGAGTCTCTAACTATCTTGGTCATACTTGGGTCGATTTTGGGACCCAATTGGGCCACATGGGAGTGAAAATGGCAATTTAGATTAATTAACTAAAAGTAAAGGCAAAAATGACAAAAGAAAATCTCTTTTAGTAAATTAATTTTTACAAGTAGTTATATATAATATCATTTCAACTATAAATATAAATTTCAAATCTAAAAATATTTCCCACATCATGGCTGTTTTTATAATTTTCTGACATCAAATAAATTAAATTATTTATGACATAATAATGATGCAGTATTCACATCATTAATAAATCATTTAAATAAATAAGATTATAAATATTAAAATAACATCCAAAACCTTTCGAATTCTTATTGGCTGATTTTATTTCGACCATGTGTCATATAATCCTCGAATATAATTATTTTTGGACCTTTTGAAATCGAATATCATTATATAATAGAATAATATTATCACACTTTCCTAAAGATCCCCTTCTCTCCCTTATAAAAGGAGACAACTTATAAAAACTTCCTAACACCTATCAAGCCATTTTTCTCAACCAAACTCTGACTATTTAAGCTCCCTACATACCAATCCTCCTCATATTAGACTTACCTTAGTCATAAGTCACTTCAAGAAGTAATTTGGTGCAAAACAAAGGGAGTTACCCAAATTAAAGGTAAAAATTTATCTTAAAATTATTTCTCATATTTTACTTCTCCAACCCCTAAAATCATTTTATTCCTTTATTTTGTAACAAAATAAGTATCCTAAAAAAACTAGAATGTTGTTATGAGATGTATTAGAGCTACAATTACACACACCTTTATAAAATGGATGAAGAACATAATGTTTCTATGGATGGAAAACTAACGTCTCATGAAACGATGATTGTTCGATTATCTCCTACAACCTATCATGGTGGAAATTATGATGGAACTTCATTTATATATGATATATATTATTTTTATGTTTTCTTTATGCTTCTGTAATTTCCATTTATAGCATGACTTTATGGTTTCCATTATGGGTAAACGCGTGAATTTCATTAGAGGAAATGTGGACTACCGCCCCCTCAAAGTGATATGACTCGTTCATACCATATGTGGTATGTAAAAAAGATAGATTTAATGATATTATATGTGATAAAATACAGGTAGTATTTTAATATTACGTACCATTATTTTTGAATTCCATTAAATATGAAATAGAAAGGGATGTAGCGTTAATACGTACGAACGACTTAACGTCTCCATGAATGGTGCATTTCATTTATTACCTATAAATGTTATTTACTAATATAAATACATTTATATTATTGATATGTGTGATATATATGATTTCAAAATCATGAATATAATTCTGGATATAATGAACCTTTGTCCACATGAACAACAAGTGATTAAAAGAAGTAAATATTTGACTCAACTACCAAATATCGACAAAATGAACATTATTAACTTAAATGATTACATAAAATTTATAACCTGATAATAAGTGATATAAAAGGATAATAAACATGAAATAGGTTCTTATTAATGTATAAATTATCTTTAGTTTATTATTCATGATATTAAAGAATGATCGAGTCAAGTCAGACACGTGGTAAGGAGAATTCTTATCTCACTTTTAATTTTGTGAGATTTCCATTGTACACCACTTATTTATTGCATGTGGTGTATTATGTACTGATGTTTGTTATATATTATCATGGTTATATTTATATTCATGTTATTATGTGATCATATTATGGTTTTTAACTTTTGATCAAATGACTCAGTTGATTACAACGAGGTAAAGAGTTCCATCTCACCATTATTCCTGTGAGATTATGGGAGTATTTTCCACTATATCTTTTGTGTGGTATATGTACTGCCCATGATTATACTATTTGTGTAATACACTTTAATTTATGGGTATTTACATCTACATTGTATGGTACTTCTTTCATGTGGCGTATTTTTTGTAAGTTACCAAATCGAGAAGGGAACCTTTCACCCTCCTCTTTTTAAAGGAATTCTTTTCGTTATATCTTTTAATTTACATCTTATTATGTTGGGATATGTTTTTATAAATACTTATTGATATAAATTTTATCTCCAAGTGATGAGATACCCTTTTTATCTCATAAACACATTTTCTGAAATTTAAATTGACATCGTTTGGCTTTCACATTTTTGTAAGGGAACGTCTTAACCCAATTTCAATTCATTGGGTTAAACTTGTACTTCTTGAATATGTCATCCTATGAATATATGTTAATGTCCTCTGATTGTTTTACACATAATATACACTTATATTGGGTGTATTTATATTTGTCACACATAATTATGTAATTTATTTATCCTTAATTTTAGGATACTATCTTTACAAGGGATTTCATCTCAATTTACATTTCCATTGAGACTTCATTGTTGTTATTCCCTAAATCACTTTTATGTGGTGTATATAATGTCCTTGGACATATTTTATCATTAATCCCATTATTCTAATGATATTATAAAGTTATCATTAATTGTCATTCCTCAATTATTTGTATTCAAGCGCCTCTCTTTTTGTTAAAAACTGTTTAACTAAAATATCGTTTTCAATATTTTAAAGATTTTATCTTCTAAATATTTCACATTAATGTCCATGTTTTAAAAATGGGTTTTAGGATTTATTTATAGGGAAATTAATATTTTTAAATGATAATTCATTTAAAATCTTCAATGTGTTATGGGACACTTTGATTAAAAAATTACTTTTTAAATGGTTTGTGAAAATGGATTGATTATTTTAATATCGTGAAATTACTTCTTGTGATTGAAAAAGAAATATTATTAGAGAAATGTTTACATTTGAAATATTTTATGTTTTATGATTGTTCATGGATATTTTATTGGTTGTTATGTGATAAACCATATGACGGATGGTTCTGTGAATACCAGGACGGTTGGTTACGTTATAACATCCAATGCATTGGGTATTAAAGTCAGCCGAATGGCTATTCCATTTAGTGATATGTGGTGAAGTCGACCGTATGGTAATTCCATTTAAGCATTTTTATGACCCAAGTTACCATTATATGTTATGTGTTCTTTATATGGGGTTTTGTGTAATATTTTGGTTACAAAAGGGTAAGTAATGATATTTTATTTATTGAAGAGTATTTACTACTTCATAAAGGAGAAAAGTATTACTTATGTAAAAGTATTCATGGTTTACTTATTGTTTTTTTAAAAATAATAGTTTTACTTCATTGTGTATCCCTTACTAAGCTTCTTATGCTCATCCGATGTTTTTAAAATGTTTTTCATAGGACATAATATGGAATAGGGTCAAGGATGGGATCAAGGAAAAGTCATGATGTCTTAAACATGGAAGTAGACATGACTTTTTTTGAAGAGTTCATGTTTTTTTTAAAAAATTGAAACTTTTTAGAAGTTTATACTTTGTAATATTTTGAAATGTAATAGTTATGGACAAACTCTGTAAAACTCTAATCCTAAAAAGATCTTCAATGTGATGTATTCATTTAACTTAAGATTATGTAATATTTTAAGGTCGGGTCCTTATAGTTGGTATCAGAGGTCGGTTTAGACAACTTTAGGGTTTAGGATATTTCGTTAGACATATGTTTAGTCCTTATATTTTATTTCAGTTAAATTTTTTTTTGACTTTTTCTCACCAATGAATGTAAGTTACAAATTGAAGGAGGAGGATCTCAAATGACATTCTTATCTCTTCCTGATGACATTCTTGAAATAATTATTCCAAAGTCATGTTCGGATGATAGTGAAACTTTTTCTAGAATACAATTCACTTGCAAGCAGTTGTTTGAGATATCAAAATCCACCACTATACCTCTTTATCATCATGGATCATGGATTGTATTTAGAAAAATCATATTTTCACAATATTTTCAATTTTTCAAGAAGGGTAAATATTATCAAGGAATCTTCAAATATTTGACCTTATCACAAGATTATGAACCATATTATGATTTTAAAAAAGGTTATGAAGAAGTAGACCCTTGTGCAACCTATTTATATTTGATTTTACAATATAGTCTCTCAGCACATACCTATGGTATTTTAAAAGGACCATTAATTGAAAATTTCAACTCAAATTTGGTTCGAATATTTTATTGAAATATTTTTTTATCAGGTGTTTTTAAATTATATGTCATACATGATTATTTTACAAAACTATTTTTTTAACAACAACATGACCCATGTTGTACAAGGTGTATTTGGATGTAGGAAGCAAATGATTTTGAAGGATCTCTAAATCATTTTTGTGATGAAAGAACCTTTAACATACGTGAACAAGATGACGATGAAACTAAATGGAAACCATGATCAAGGAATGATGTTATTCATTTTGGGGATCATTTTATTTTATCATATGGTGGTGAAATAAGATTTCAAGAATTGAGATTTTGAGATCATAAGGAATTTTAATGAAAATTATAGGTATAAGGAAACCATTTATTTTAAAACATGTTTGGGTTATTTTTGAGTTTTATAAAAAGGAAAACCCATAGGATTGGTGACAACCCATCGCATCTGGAAATGTTGTAGGAATAAAACCCCCAATAGAAGGGCGACAAGGGTGCATCGCCTACCACTAGCCTACTTGAAGTCCTTGGTTAGTCTAATTATAATTTTTTTATGGATCAAGAATAAGTTTATTTTTGGAACTTATGTTTTATCAAATGGGTATACATAGTATTGAAAAATTATTTAGTGATTAAGTGATAATGGATGTTTTAGAAGACGTTCTCTCTTTTTTGAGGAAAAACTATATGCCTAAGGAATATAGAATGCTATGGATTTCAATTGTGGAATTATGGTTGAAATTTTAGTTTCTAAGAATCTATGATTTTATTTTGGACATATGATGATTTGGATTATTTACGAAAATGATTAACCTATTATGGAGAACATGTGATTTCGTTAATTACTTTTCAATATGATAATTTCTGAGTAACTTTTTTTATTTGGAGATAAATGTTATGTTGGTAGAGAATGTAATTAAATCCTTATGAGATTTGGGTTTGAATCTTAGTTTTGGATCACTTTTAAATAATTTTATGGGAAGATTTTTTTTATGGTCTTTATTGGACTTTGGGTTTTGTTTGAAAAAATGTGGAGATTAAGAGTAGTTTTTTTGTAAAATATTATCCTTTTTGGTTATTATCTAATCATGCACTAATAATTTTGGTTTTAGTTGATGTATAAAGACAATTGAAATATATAGTTCTTCTTTCATGGATAATGTGGTTCTCATGAAAATGATTCATGTGCTTTTTATGTGACCATGTCTTTTTGAATGCTCTTTGTTTGGAGAAAATATATGTTTTTGGTAGAAACTTTTTAAACGGTGAAAATCTACTTGAAGGTAATTATATTTCCTTATGTTCTTATTCTATGTAGTAAATGAATTCATCCAAATTATGAAAAGTTATTTAAAACAAAAACGTTGTTGTTTTACATTTACTACTAGGAAATAAAAGTCAGTTTAACACATCATAAGTGTGTGATTTTCTGGTGGTTAACATTCTCTTAATCATGTTTTCTGTCACTCTCCATCAGAACATAACCATTTGTTCACTCTTCCATATCCACGTTTTCCTATATGGAATCCTAGTACGGGTTATCTCGAGTGACCATTGTACTTTTCTTTCTTTCTTTAAATGTGATAGTTTTATTGACTCTTTTCTGATGTGGGACTTTTACTAAAGTTTCAAAGACCCGTTTTAAAATTGCGACGATTCAATTACCAAAAGGGGGGAAGGATGTAACAACCTGGATAAATTAAGAATATTCCATTTTCATAATTAGTAATATTTTTGAATTAAATATTAATTTTACTTTAAATGGGTTTCTATGTTCGATAGCGTACCTAATACGCAACAACGAGTTTAATTGAAATCTTACATTGCACACTAATAATATAATATTATTTTTTTATATGGTAGTTAACTCCTAGCTTTTGTATTGGCAGGAATGAACAAAACTAACTAAAATATGATTATACATGTTAGTTAAATGTTTTTATATTTATTCATTAAAATTTATACCCTTAAATTTTGAATGAATCTAATTTCAAGCTTAATTTATTTTAAAATGTCGAGTTTCCACCTTTTAATGGAGAACCCTCTTTAAATATATTTTTGGTGACTTATATATGTTCTAATTGAACAAATAATATACTTATTTTGAATGGGGACATTAAATTTTACTTTGTTTAAATTTTTTAAATTATTCTGATAATATTCATTTTTAATGAATAGTGAAAATTTTGTATTTTAATTCAAAGCTATGTTTTAATAAAATTTATTCATATGGATATATTATCGTGTTAATTTGTTTTAAAGTGAAATTATAATATATTTTTACCTTTTAATACAATTTTGGTCATTGGAATTAATTTCACTTTGAAATTGGACCTAAACAAGTATCAATATTTTGATAGTTATTGTTTCTTAAAAACTGCCTATTTGTTTTGATAACGGGAATTAATTTTAAAATTAATTTCACTTAGATGTTTTAAATTTGGTAAAATAGAAAAAAAATTTGAATTATTAATATATAATAATGATTAGGATGAATATTTGTTATTTTTCTGAAAACTACTATTTTTTATGAATAGTGTAACAACTTAGTGGTAGTTAAAAAAACTGAATTTTACATTTAAATGAAATTTTACCACTTCTGTGAATTTAATTTTGAAAATATGATATAAATGGTTTTTATCAAGATGTAAATTGGTGTTCAATAAGATGAAAATAATTTTTTTTTTGAATAGTAACTTTTGACTTTTATTTACCACAGTTTAAGGTAAATAGGTTAATTCGTGGTAAAAAGAACGTTATAATAATTCAAAATTACCTTAAGACTTTTCAAAACCATATTGGTTGAGGCATTAACGACCATGGGCATATTTGGGTCGATTTTGGGACCTCATGGAGCCACTTGGGAGTGAAAATGAGAATTTAAATTAATTAACATAATGTAAATGAAAAAATGTCAGCAAATGTCATTCAGTAAATTAATTTTTACAAGGGCTATATAAATTATCTTTTCAACTATAAATATTAATTGGAAGTATAAAAATATTTACTACATCATGGTATTCTTTTATAATTTTTAGACATCGAATAAATTAAAATAATTATGACACAATAATGATGCAGTATTTACATCATTAATAAATAATTTAAATAAATAAGATTATAAATATTAAAATAACAGCAAAAACATGTCCAACATTTTTTGGCTGATTTTATTTCGACCATGAGTCATCTTATCTTCGACTCTAATGATTTTTGGAACTTTTTGAAACCCAATATCACTATATAATAAAATAATATTATCACAATCTCCTAAAGAGCCCCTCCTCTCCCATATAAAACGAGACCACTTCTAACCAATTCTTCACACCTATGAAGCTATTTTACTCAGCCAAAATCTGCCAAATTAATCTCCCTATATCACTCTACTTCTCTTAGAATCCTTACCTTAGGCAGAATACACTTCAATAAGTCCTTTGGTTCAAACTAAATGGAGTTACACAAATTAATGGTTACGATTTTTCTTAAATTATTGTCTTCTATTTTACTTCTCCAAAAACAATACTCTTTTTATTTCTTTCTTTTTTAACAACATCAGAATCCTCAATATACTAGAATGTTTTTATGTGAAGTATTTGAGAAACACTTACACCCACCTCAATATAATTAAAGAATAACATAATGTTTCTAGGGATGGAAAACTAACAACTCATGAAACAATGATTGTTCGATTATCTCCTACTAACTCTCATGGTGTACATTAGGATATAAATGTATTTATTTATGATATATTTTATGTTTATGTTTTCTGTAGGATTCTTTAATTTCTATTTAAAGCATTCCTTTATGGTTTCCATTATGTGTAAACGTGATAATCTCATTAGAGGAAGTGCAGAATACCTCCCCCTCAAAGTGATATGACTCATTCATACCATATGTGGTACATATAAAATATAGATTTAATGATATTATATATAATACAATACATGAAGAATAATATTACTGTATATCATTATGTTTTAATTCCATTAGTTTTTAAATAGAAATGGAAGTAGCGTTCATGCGTACGAACAACTTACCCTCTCCATGAACAGTGCATTTCATTTCTTACCTCTAAATGTTATGTACTATTTTAAATACATGTATATACTTGTTATATATGATATATATTATGTAAAATTCATGAATATCATTCCGGATATAATGAATATTTGACCACATGAACAACATGTGATTATAAGAAGTCCATTTTTGGTTCAAGTACCAAATATCAACAAAATGATCATTATTAACTTAAATGATTACAAAATATTTATAACATTATAATAAGTTATTTAAAAGGAATAATAAACATGAAAAAGGTTTTTAATAAATTAGAAATTAAAATTAGTTTATTATTCAGGACATTAAAGAATGATCGAGTCAAGTCGGACACATTGTAAGGAGAATTCTTATCTCATTTTTTATTTCGTGATATTTAAATTATTCACCACTTATTTATTGCATGTGGTGTATTATGTACTTTTGTTTGTTATATATTGTAATGATTATTTTTATATTCTTGGAATTCTTGGATTCATTTAATTGTTCTTAAATTTTGATCAAATGACTCAGTTGATTACAAAGAGGTAAAGGGTTTCATGTCACCTTTATTCCTGTGAGATTCATGCTATATTTCCCACTATTTACTTTTTTTTTTGTGTATGTAATTCCAATGATACTAATTTTTCATTATGTGGATTTACATCTACATTGTATGGTCCTTCTTTCATGTGGTGTATGTTTTGTAAGTTACCAAATCAGGAAGGGAACCTTTCACCGTCCTCTTTTAGAAGACTACTTTTTGTTATGTCTTTTAATTTACGTATTATTATGTTTGGATATGTTCTTATAAATAAATATTGTTGTAAATTTTATTTCCAAGTGATGAGATACACTTTCTATCTCATTAACACATTTTCTGAATTTTAATGTGACGTCGTTAGGCTTTCAAATTTTTGCAAGGGAGCTTCATAACCCAATTTCAATTATTTGGGTTAAAGTTGTACTTATTGAATATGTCATCCTATGAATATATGTTAATGACATATGATTGTTTTAAAATTTATATACACTTAATTTGGGAGTATTTATATATGTCACCAATAAATATGTGATTGATTTATCCTTAATTTAAGGATACCAACTTTATAAGGGAATTCATCTCAATTTACATTTCCACTGAGACTTCATTGTTGTTATACACCAACTCACTCTTATGTGGTGTATATACTATACATTGACATATTATATCAATAATCCCTTTATTCTCATGATATTATAATGTTATGATTAAATGTTTTCCCCAATTATTTGTATTCAAGCGTCTCTCTTTTTCATAAAAAATATTTAACTAAAATATCGTTTTAAATGTTTTAAAGATTTATTCTTCTAAATATTTCACATTAATGTCAATGATTTAAAAATGGGTTTAGGATTTATTTTTATGGACATTAATATTTTGAAATTATAAATCATTTACAAGCTTTAATGTGTTATGTGACACTTGGATTCAAAATTCTCCTTTTAAATGGCTTATGAAAATGGATTGATTATTTCAATATCATGAAATTACTTCTTGTGATTGAAAATGAAATATTATTAGAGAAATGTTTACATTTTCAATATTTTATGTGTTATGATGGTACAAGGACATTTTACAGATGGTTACGTGATAAACCATATGACGGGTGGTGTCATGAATACCAGGACGGGTGGTTACGTTATAACCTCCAATGCATTGGGTATAGAAGTCAGTCGTATGGCTATTCCATTTAGTGATATTGTGGATGTCGACCGAATGGTTATTCCAACTAAGTATGTTTATGTCAAAATATACCTTTATATGTTATGTGTTTTTTATGGGTTTTATGGTAATATTTTTGTTACAAAAGGGTAATTATTGATATTTTATTTTGTAAAGAGTATTTACTACTTCATAAAGGTGAAAAGTATTACTTATGTAAATGTATTCATGGTTTACTTGTTGTTTTTTATAAAACTAACAATTTTCTTTTTTTTTGTATCCCTTACTGATCTTCTTATGCTCATCCCAAGTTTTTGAAATGTTATTCACAGTACATAATGTGGAATAGGGTCAAATATGGGATCATGGAAATGACATGTTGTCTTAAACAAGGAACTAGAAATGACTTTTTTTTCAATAGTTCATGTTTTATAAAAAAATGGAAACAGTGTAGAAGTGTCTACATTGTATTATTTTGAAATTTAATAGTTATGTCCTAACTCACTAAAAATCTAAACTTGAAAATATCCTCAATGTTAATTATTCATTTAATTCAATATTATGTAATGTTTTAATGTCGGGTCCTTATACCGATCACGTACTATATGTTACATTGTGCTATATATTTCTGAGTGCATCTGTTACATCATAACATCAATAATATCATGCATACCCCAATGAAAATGTATCAATATGGAACATTAAACAACCAATGAAATTCAATGGGGTTCATTTCATAAATCAAAAAATCACAAATTTTGGGTTCCATAATGAAAGAGGGAGTAATATACTTGAAAAAATAATCATAAACATTGAGAGAATAGGAAATAATATTCAGAATTGTGTATTTTGATAGAAGAGTTATTTTGGAAGACATTATGTTAGTCATAATCTCAATTAGAAAACATATATATCACATAAAAGGTATGATAATGATGAATAAATTATATTTAATAATTTTCAATTATGAAAATGGGGTGAAAGAGGGAAACCAAAAGAAATAGTGTTGAGTTTGATAATTCCCCAAACATTGTTTCTAAACTATTTCAACACTTTAATGTCATATATAATCATATTGGATTCATAATTTTAAATCTCTAGAACATTTTATAAATTCATATTATTCATTACTGGTTTATTAATGTAACAACCAAAGGTTTTAAGAATAAATTGAAATTCATAAAACACAGAGTCTTTATACAATGGCTCTTTTTTATGGATATATTTATAACTAGCTTTTAAATATAAATTTTCAACTTTGATGACATTGATTTTGAAAAATAGACATGCATGGTTGCGATCATTTTCTTTTTTACTCTAATAGGACAAATATTATTTTTTATGAATAGTAACTTACACATAAGAATAGCAATGTTACCGTCATGAATAGTGATATGACCAAATAAATTGTTACATCACCCATGTATGTATTTATATTAATTTAGGACACCCTGTTTAATTTGTAATGGTGCTTTAAAATCATTTATAATGTTAAAAATATTACTTTTGAAAGAAATTATGATTTCATTTAAAAAATAATTTTCTCATACATATAAAATTAATTTGATAAAATGGATTTCAATTTTTTGTTTTAAATTTAGTAATATGGTTATGGTGAATTTCTGAGATTTTTCAGATATATTCAAATTTCTGTTGAATAGTGAAATATAGTACTCTACCATCTATATACGTTATAGGTTAAATACCAATTCCTAGCATAATGGATGATGTAATAACTAATGGTTAAAACTCACATGACCTCTTTACTATTTTGGGATACATGAAAGATTATTATTCCTAGTCTTGAGAAAATATATTAATCTAATGATTAATGTAATGGAATACCCATCATCCCATCCACTATAATTACCATCCTCTCCCCTCTTCCTCTCACGCCTCTCAAGCTTTGATCATTGTCTAAATTCATCACAATCCCATTTCCATGGATCTTACCCAAGTCCTAGACATGATATCCTTACCGAAATGACTAAACCAAAGTCCTTAATGAGGATCCCAATGAGAATAGATCGTGAACTAAAAAAACCTTTTCATATTCTTTTGTTTTCTTTTCAATTATTTTCTTTTCATATAATATATTCAGATATCTATATCTATGAGGAATCTAATATCCATATATATATATATATTATAGTTATCATATTTATGGAAACATTCATCATCATTCTTCCCCTCCACTTCCCCTTGTTATCTAAATAAATACATTGTCTATGATGTGACGATTTTAAAACATCGTGGATGATGTGGCTTCAATTTCCTTTACGTCCATAAAATATGGTTGTAAAAAAATTAAAATTGTTGAAAAATATCGTAATGTGTATGATATGACATCTGTTATGTTCGTGATTTAAATTGTATTCATAATATTAAAGGTATATGATTAAAGAAGTTAGCGATAATCAATTAACCACCTAAATGGTATAAAAGAATATCAATAATGATTTTTCTAATGATTCATCCTAATAACATATTACCAAAATTATTTAAGGCATAATTTAATTTTTTTCAACCATATTAATAGAATTTCATTTCACATTTGTGTTTTTCTTCCATTCAACAAGAAAAACATATATGAGCCGACCATGGAAATCTTGTAAAGCATGCACCTGAAACAATGGATCATAAATAATACTATTAATAAATGGGTCGAATGATGTTATAAAATGTTTTTATAAGGTGTTGTAAGCATGATTTTTCTTTTATAAACTTTTAATAACAACCATTTTACCATCTTACATGAGGGTTAAAAATTCCTGTTATAAGACAATCCTGAGGTAAGTGAATTATTAACCTAATTTCCATTCTTTGTCTTACCATCTATTTCACTGAGTATGTGGTACTAAGATTATTTTCGTAATTATTTTTTAAATAATATTTTATTAGGTGTATATATAGTGCGTGTATACATATTTCATTCCTTATATTAACTCTTTGATTTGTTATATGATATTTGAAGGGGATTTTTCTTTAAAATCCTCAATTAAATTTAAATTTTTAAAAATCAGAAATAAATGTTTTTATGAAATTATCAATTTTTTATTATTATTAATTGTTTATTGGGAATTTATTATGATGTTTTTAATGAACCATATCTCTAATGAATGCATTGGGTATTTGTATATTTTATGTCGACTGTATGGTTACTCAAAGTGTAACTGCATGTCTGCACCATAATGGAGTCATGAGGGTTACATTGTAATGTATCCATGAGGATTAAATATCATAACGTGGATATGAGGGTTATAAAATAGGTAATTAATTACCCATGATAACATTATGGTTTTACATATTTGCTTAAATTTATTATAAAAATCTCATGTTTCTCCATGTAAGTATATATGAGTGAGAAGTATGTCTCTGTGAATGTAATTTTATATGTTTATATGTACTCATGGAATAATTATTTATTTCCTTCATTTTATATCATATAATATCCTTTTTATTCTCATCCCATGATTTTAAATTTATTTCATAGGTTATAAGTATGTGTAATAGAAATAAGGAATTCATGTTTAATGTTATGATGATTTTTCAAAGAAATATTGTTGTCATTTTGTATTAAAAAATATACGTTTTCGAAGGAATGGATATAAAATTTATGGTAACTACTTTTAATTCTTGAAGCTTTATATGAATGAGTTATTTATTAAAATTCTAATAAAATAAAAATAAAATATTGTTGGGGATTTAAATAAGAGAAATCTATTTGAAATAAATAGATTATGTAATGTTTACGGTTGGGTACATATAGTTTATATTAGAGTAAGGATTAGATAACATTAGGAGTTATTATGATGTTTACAAAATAAAATAAATGAATTTTACATTATTTTAATATTGAAATGGTATCAAATTTAAATATTATCATGTTTCTTCATCTATGAAATGCCTATTCAGAATGGTTTTCTATTGATGAAACGGGGAAGCTAAATATAAAAAGAACTGAGATGACGATATATTGACTAATATGAAATTGAGAGTGGTTGGAATTGGAACTATATAATATGTGACAATAATAGATTATCTTTATATAAGGAAGAAATGGTTGTGGTATCTATTAAAGAGATCAATCATATATACCACAAAGGAACATAATGAGAGTGTAATATTTTATGACGAAACACACTCCTTCCCGTGGATCTTCTAACATAGGAATGATTTAAGGATGGATTAAAGCCAATGAGAAAATATTCAATGATATGGGGTATTTAGATAATTAAAAGTTCAGTATTTCAATTTTTCATTTTAAAGGTGAATATGATCATTGGTGATAAATGATCAAGGATATCAGGGATATATAGGATATTGAATCCCTAGAGTGGGGTAAATTTAAAATTTTTTTCCTTGATAAATTTATTCTTATAGTGGTTCAACATAGGATGGAGAATCTATTCTTTGAAATTAGGAAAAACGAAAAAGATTCAGTGGATGTGTATGAAGAAAACTTCACTCGAATTGAAGGGTTTTCTATAAATCATATTTAGGATATTTATTGCAATGTAAATCACATATACTCAGGATTGAAGCCATGATACTGAAGTGATTTATGCTCTCTCAAATTAAAATTTTATGGAAAACCTGTCTGATGTGATGAGAGGATAGAAATAGAGATTTCAAATGATCACTTGAAAATTATAAACATACTGAAGATGAGGTCAATATAGAAAATTATTGGAATGAATGATTCAAATAAAAATGATGGAATGATATATTGGATTCATAATTGTTAAAACTGTGGTAAAACGTTCCCTATGGAATGTATTACTATAAACATGAATTATTTTAGATGTTATAATTTTGGAAATATGGCATTATATTTATAGTAAAATGATCGTAAGATCAATTCTAATACAAAAATTTAATATGTTTTAAATATTGTGGGATGGGTCATTATCAAAATTCCATCCCAAATAGTTATATGAGTAATATAAAGAAATAATATTACAAGAAGAAATTTATAATGTGATCCTTTGAGACTACATCAGTAGATGGCGGGCCATCCAATAAAGTTTTATTAGATATTTTTTTATTTTCATAGATTTTGCTAATATTTTTTTTGACACGAGTCTACATATTAATTTAATTTTGAGAAATTTTTAGGATTATTTTAACATATCACATTTACTAATGCGGCCAAATCATATCATTAAAATTTCATGGGGAAATTTTGAATTTTTATAATATAGTTATTCTTATCTTTGGAAATAGATTACCTTAAAACCAAGTTGTTTTTTGTTAGTAGGGTTTTATATAATTCTTGGTATGGATTGGGTTTCTATTAATCATGGAAAAATTCATTGTAGTGGTAATGATTTTTTTTAAGAAAGTGTTCCAGTTGGTATACAAGATTGAACCAATAAAATAGATAACATTTCAGGAACCTGAGAAACTATTTAAATATGACTATGAACTTATACTTTCTCATGTTGTTGAAATAAGGGAACTGATCAGATTAATTATATTTCATTAAAAAATGAATAATTTTTTTGATGAGTTACCTAGTGTTATTTTTTCCTGGGATGTTCAATTCACAATTGACATAGTGCCTGATACTAAGATAATTTCAAATCCCCCTTATCGAATGGATCAAATTTAAATTCTTCAATTTATAAAACTGTTTCAAGAGTTTTCTTGATAAAAGATTCATTCTTCCTAACACTTCACCATGTGGACCTCCATTTGAGTTCATTTAAAAGGAAAATAGGTCCATGATACATTTCATTGATTATAAAGGATTCAATAACATTACCATTAATAATATGTATATATTTCCTCACAATGAGGACTTGTTTGATAAACTCCAAGGAAATAATTATTTTTCCAAGATAGACATGAGATCCAGGTACCATCAGATGATGGTGAAGAAGGATGACATTCAAAAAATATATTTTTGACCTACAGATGGTAATTATGATTTTTTTGTTATGTCGTTTAGGTTAACTAATAGATCTATAGTATTTAGGGATCTTGTGAAAATAATATTTATTGATTTATTATAAAAGATTGTGTTTGTGTTTATTGATGAAATTATAGTGTATTCTATAATTAAATAGGATCATAAAAAACATATAATGTTTGACATTAAAGCCATAAAAAAATGAAACTGTATTGATAATTTTGTATGTGTGAATTTCAGTTGCAAAAAATTTCATTCCTTCAACACATTTTTTTATAGATTTCATAACTGTTGATCTTCTTAAAATGAATGTTGTTGAAGAATGTACATGTCCTTCAAATATAACCAATATTCGAGGTTTTCAAGGTTTGAAGGAAATTACTATAATATTATTGAGAACATTTCTCGATTATCTTGTCCAATGAATAAATTAACTTATAAAGAGGATAAATTCGTCTGAAAAAATGAATATGATAATTGTCTTAAGAAATTGAAAATAAGATTGGTGAATGACCTAGTTCGGACCCTACCTCATATAAATAAAGAGTTTTTTCATCTATAGTGATGCATTATTAAATGGACTTGGTTGTGTGTTGATGCATAATGATTAGTTACTGTAACAACCCATGTTTACATGGTACGTTTCTCTTTGAATAATGCAATAGATTATGCTACAAGAAACTATTAGTTATAGCACACCACGACCAATCAAACTAACCATTGTGAATATTAATACCGACCTTTTGAAATTTTCTAACATTATTTTTTCAAAATGGACTTCATTTTTTGGATTTATAATTTGAAAATTAGCTTAGGGTGAATGTTTTTATTTTTATAAAAACATTCAATTTTTTATGAATAATGAAACAAATGTGTTATTATTTAAAAACTTCTTTTCATATAAATAATTCATTATTTTTTTAAATTTATTTTAAGTAAAAATAGATATATAATACCTATATAAGATTAATTTAAATCATTGGAGTATTTTTTTAATAAAATTAGATGCATAAAATTTTATTGAACATCTTAATATCCTTTACCAACCTTCTAGGCACATTTTAAAATATGCATAAAACATAAATTTACCACTTCTGTGAATTTAATTTAAAAAATCCAAGATTTAATGTTGAGATCAATATGTAAAATTTGGTTCAATAGGATGAATATAATATTTGGTGAATAGTAACATTTGAATTTTTTTACCACATTTAAAATTTAATATGATAATTAAAGGGATAAATGATATTATAATTACCCTAACACATGTCCTACATCTATTGGATAATTGTATTTCTACCAAAATAAACTTTGGAAAAAAATGTGATCCTTTTGGTATAGTTGAATTAGATTAGGACATTTATTATTAATTTATTTAAAGAAGATTTAAAAGTGTTAAATTCAAAGTTTAATAACATAACCATTATTAATATAGGGTTATACATACGATAAATTAGAATAGTAGAATATCCTTGTGAATAAGAAAATGGGATTATTTGATTTGTCTTTGACATATTATGCTGATGTTTATGTTTAAAAGCATTTTTTTTAGTCTTATACATTTCCTTATGTGTTTATGCTTATTTATGGAAGTTTAGGCTACATTTTTATCCTTAATGAGCACCTGATATCACCCCTTTCTATGTTTTATTTTTCCCAGGATGTGAACAAGTATATTATGACTGTGCTGTAGGGATTTCCTAAGGGAGATGAATGTGTTCAATGGAGACACAATGTTTTTTTTTCATTGGAAAATGTATTGTAAAATTAATATTTGTATATAGTACATCGAAGGATACTAAACTATTCCATATTTCATGATTTGATCCCTTATTATCATTCCAATGTTATGAAATAATGTTCCAAATCTGGTTAACTAGGGTCGGGGCATTACATTTGGTATCGTTATAAATTTATTACAAACCTTGGTAACTATATTTTGAAAAACATTGATTAGGGAACATTACCGTAAGATAGAATATGAGGATTAGTGTATATGAACATCCTAGAATTTTGGTAATGTAGAGATTTTTTGTATTTTCCATGAAATATGTCCCTATTTAGATATGAGCAGGTAGAGGAAGCTCTGGAATAGATGTACATAAGAGTGAAAACTTCTACACGGAGTTTTCGGCTTGACCTGGGGTATCCTGGTACATGACAACAGGCTTTGCGAAAATCTTGGTTACAACACTCCCAGAGGATATGCATTGGATACTTCAAATTTTCATTACAAACCATTATAAAAGAATTATTTATATATACATCCTCAAGGAAAACATTTTTTATATTATGGATTATATTCATTAACTGTCAATTTATGTTAGGTATTTTTCTAGATTCAAATTATATATATTGAATCATAAACTAATATTGTGTATGTCATTGTTTAGAATTGGTTCCTAATGGAAGGAATGAAAACCTTAATAACACACACAATACATGTAGGGATTTTCCTCCAAATTAATATAATTATAGTCTAGCTGGTTATGCAACCGGTGCTGAACAACGTATTACCATACTATGACAACTCACTCAGGTTATGAACAATAACCTTACCCATATTGAGAACCCTAATCCAAAATGAATATGATGAATGTTATACAACTTCCTGAGGAAACAACCACCAAAATTCAATGGTACTACAAATCCATATATAGGTGAGAAATAGATAAGTTCCTCATAGAAAATATGTCCTGCATCGGGGAGTAAAGAAATGGAAAAAGTTGTCATGGCAGCTTATCACCTCATGGGTGATGCAGATCAATGGGGGTCATTAATTCAAAAAAAAATATGGATGAAGAAGAATCAAATATAGAATGGAATGATTTTATAGATATTTTCATAGAAAAATTATTTCATCATGACCATTGAGCGGATTTGAAAGACAATTTTTTAGTCTAAGGATAATGGATGATGGGAAAGTTTCAAATTATGAGGCTAACATTACTTGGATAACAACGTATGCATCAGAGTATTTACATATCCCATAGATTAATATTGATCGATTCTTTGTTGGGTTAAAACCATTTCTCTGTCGATCTTTATTCTCACTATCCTTCTAATCGTATAAAGATATTTTCTCATGTTCTATCATGAAAGAAAATTAATTCTTTATGTCTTACGACTTTAATGAAATGAAATAGAAGAAAATATCTACAGAACAATTTGGAAATATAAATAAGGGGATGAAGGGAAAAGTTGGATTTCCATCCTACAGTAAATGGGGGAAGAAACACCCCACTAATCGCCTGAAGGGAATGTGAGTTTGTTACAAGTGTGGTGAAATGGCCACCAAGCTCGATATTTCAAAGGAAAGAACGTTTTTGTCAATGTTTAATGATACAGTTAAAGAGAAATAGGGAATTATTTAAATTAATGTCATATGTTCCAAGGAAAAATACATCAGAAAAGGCCAATGGAGCAAGGCCAAGCTTATGAAATCACTATTACTGATGTTGATTCTTCGAATATCATGGTTGTAGATAATTTAAAGCTTTCCTCAATTTTATCCAATGCGTTATTTGATTCTGGATCATCACATTATTTCATATCTTCCTAGTTTTATAAGAAAATTATATGTTTCAAATTTTATTTAACAATGGGGTTTTTAGTCAAAACTATTTCGGGATGTATCATTGCAAAAATGTTTTGTGAATCAGTTCCCATTAGGATATATAAATGTGATTTATTTGATGATCTCATCATCATAACCATGATTGAATATTATATAATCCTCAGTATAGATTTTCATTCGGACAATGATGGGAAAATTTATTATAAGAATAATGATGTTGCAATTTTAGATGATGATAAAGAGTACCTTATTGTTAGAGCAGAAATGTCACCTTCTGATTCTTATCTAGATCCACCCCACTAGCTCTACTAAATTAAATTATTGGGGAGAAAGGAAGTGAAATAACTATGGTTGGGGAAATTAATGTTCAAATAGAAGATTTACATATTGTGCAAGAATATTTTGATGTGTTTTCATATTATTTACCTAGAAATACACCAGAACAAGAAATTGAGTTTTCCATTGATTTAATTCCCAGTTCAAGGCCCATAATGATGACCCCTTAGAGAATGGGCACGGTGGAACTAGTGGAACTAAATATACAACTAGCATAACTGAGTAATAAAAGATGTATTCTCCCTAATGTTTCTCAATGGAGATCCCATGTTATTTTTTTCATAAGAAAGATGGATCTTTTAGGTCATGAATTGAATACAGGGAGATCAATTCTATAAAAAAATATGTATCTCATACCTCGCATTTATGATTTATTCGATCAACTATAATGATGTCATTATTTTTAAATGATTGATCTTCATTATGGATATCATCAGTTATGTGTTATGAAGAATTTCATTCCTAAAAAAGCATTTCGAACCAGGTATGGGCATTATGAGTTTGTCGTAATACCTTTTATACTGACTAGTGAACCCTCTTTTTTCATGGATCCAATGAATAGAGTTTTCAAGTAATATCATGATGACTTTGTAGTGGTATTTATTGAAGATATATTGGTATAATAAAAAATCTACCATGATCATGAAAATCACTAGTGCACTATTATGAAAACCCTTAGAATAAATGAATTATATTGGATGTTTAGAAAATGTGAATTCTGACAACAAGAAATTTCTTATATTGTCCATAATGTCTCTAAGGATAGAATCTATGTCAATCCTTCAATGACCAAGGAAATCCATAAATGGTTGTCACTGACATGTATAACTGAGGTATATAGTTTTATTGGTTTAGAAGGTTATTATCAGTGTTTCATCCATAATTTTTCCCAATTGGTTAACCAATTAACCAAGCTCACACATAATGGGGTTAAATTTTTTTGGAGAAAAATATGTGAAGAAGTTTTTGAATTATTGAAGATTATATTATCTAATTATCCTATCTTGACTCTACTGTCGAGGAATGCTGGGTTTGTTAATTATATTGATACTTCAAAGAAAATACTTGGGTATGACGTTATGAAGACTGATAGAGTATGATGGATTGAACTACTCAAGGATTATGTTTTCCCTATACACTACCATTCGGGGAATGTAAATAAGGTGGTATCATCTTTGAGAAGAAAGAATCATGGATTTTTGAACAATATGAGAGTTGAAAGGGATCATATGTTCATGGATCGAGTAAAAATGGAAATAGGAATAATCATGGAAGGTGGAACATCAATTTTTTATCAAATGGATGTAAAAACATCTTTACTTGAATGGATAAAAAGTTCTCAGACCGGTGATGAAGAGTTTCAAATGAAAATCAATGTTTTGATTGATGGGAGATGGAATAAATTGTTATATGAAAATGGAATTTTAAAACATCGAAAAACACATGATGTTCTCGACATTCCCATTAATAAAAGGGAATTGTTGGATGATGCTCATGGCTCCAATTTCTCTATACACCCTGTTAGCACTAATATGTATAGATATTTGAAGGATAATTTTTGGTGGGACAACATGATGATGAATATTGCAGATTATGTGTCAATATTTATGGTTCGTCAATAATTAAATGGATGTAGGCAACATCTTACAAGAGTAATACAACCTATTACCATACCAGTGTAGAAATGGTATGATATTACGATGGACTTTTTCATTGAGATACCAAAGTCTCATATAAGGAATAGTTCAATAGGGGTCATTGTTTATCATCTTATCAAGGCATAACATTTTTCTTTCTATAAGAGATGATTTTCCACTTGAATATTTAGAAAGACTATATATTAATGATGTTGTAAGACATCATGGAGTAACCCTATCGATTGTTTCTGATCATGATCAATGTTTTACATCAAGACTCTGGAAAATTATTTATATGGACTTGGATAATGAACTAAATTTGAGCACTTCCTACCACCCTCAAACAAATTGACAATCAAAATAGACTATTCAAACCATAGAATACATGTTGAGATCTTTCTCACATGAATTTCAAGGTATTTGGGATCAATATTTACATATGGTAGAATTTTACAATAATAATAACTTCCGTTAAATTATTAGTATTGAATTATATGAAGAGTTATATGGAAAGATACGTTGCAATCCAACATGTTTGGATTATGATTGTGATAGATAACTCGTATGCCTATAACTTGTTGAGGAAACTAAGAAAAATATGAAGATAATTATAATGACCCGAAATTTTCATAAATTAATATTACATCATTTTAAAAATAAACAACATAATAGTATCACACATTAAGGATCCTAAGGTTTAGTGTCTTGGGAAAACTAGGACCATACATAACAATTACAACTTCAAGAATAAACATTTATTTAATTTCTTCTTCTCTAGCATCATATTGGCACATGTCCTCTCCTTAGTACATGTATCCACCTAAAGATATACATCAAAAGGGATGATCTAGAATCCTAGTATAAGGATAGATAAGAAGAATATATAATGAGTGATCATAATCATAACATGAGAAAAAGATCATGAACATGAAAGGAAGCGTAAATATAATACTTGAAATGTTGCAATGCATAAAACAATGAATCATTATGTCTTACTGGTTAAATACAACACATAGTCGTGAACCCAGCTAGAATCTTGTTCACACATCAATTCACAATTTATCATGAGATTCAACAATATACCCAATGTATTTGAGGGCTGTATAATTCCAGGCGCACCCATCACATCCAATCATTCATATTTCACTAAATAATTCCAGGCACACCTGTCACATCATACCATTATCATTATCATGCTTTCCACATGGAACATATATCAAAAGTGAACAAAACTATCCCATGTAAAGAAATGGGTTACATATCATAAGAACACATTCATAAACTTTGGGTTTCCAGAACAAAGATGGAATATCATACTTCATACAATAACCATCAACCTTGAATGAGAAGTAAAAGGTGAGTTCTTAAAAGAAGATTACATTAGGAAAACATTTTGATTCACTTAAAAATAGTGGTAAAACTTTATATCCTATAAAATGAAATAAAATGATGAAAACATTATCTTTATGGAGTAACTATATCAAAAATGCTGTGAAATAGGGAGAACCCGAAGGATGAAATTTAGGTTCGAGAATTTCCTCATACCTTGTATCTGAATGATTCCTTCTCGTTAATGACCTGTATAATTAAATTATATTAATTAATTATAAATCCGTAACATTTTGTACATTAATATGGTTCATTATGATTTTATTAAGTGATTTTATGTGCCTTTGGATGAGTTATAGTGTTTGAAAACATTGATTGAGAATGTTTGTTTTGATGGTTTTCAGGAGTGTTTCACTTGTTTTATTAAATTAAACTTTGAGTAGAACATAGGTAAACATCCAAAACTGAAATTAGATGTTATTAATGATATTACAGGAGTTTTAATGATCTTATAATTAATTATATTAGATCCATGTGGATGAATCATTAGATAACAATTAAATGATGATTGTTTGGGTTAAATTGAGTGATTTTTCGATCATAATGAACTTGTTTTATTTTATCACAAGAAAAATGGTAATGAGTTAGTTCTAGAACTCTATATACGAAATAATACATATTAAAAATTCTGGTTCAACCATATAAATGGTTTCATGACCATATTTGAAATTATAAATGGAAGAAGGAAGCATGTCGTTCTTTAATGTGATAAATCAACACCTCACGAACAACGTTCACTCTAATAAAATAAAAGGAAGAGGGAATGAGAGTTGGATGATATAATATCCCATTAGCATAATAAAATTCAATTTCATGTATAATCATGGAGTTACAATACCATTTGGATGATGATAGGTGGGGATAGATCATGAAATGAACTAGAATTTGAAAGGAAATTAAAGAAGAAGAGGGAGAGAAATTTCCCCTTAAATCTTCCTCTTGAGATCCTAATTAAGGATGCTAGGCTTTCTATTTTAATGAGTCCAGTAGCTATTTAATGTGGTAGAGGGGATAGGGAAGATATTTGGTCAGAGTATAGAGAATTCTTGGAAAATGAGAGGTGTGAGGAAATGAGGGTGTGAAGGGTGGTTTTTATAGTGGAGGGGAGAGGGGTTTCCTTAATATTAAATGCATTAGATTATTAATATCCCCAAAAACAATGAATAGTGAATCATCTATGACCATGAATAGTAAATAAGGAATGTTATTTCGATATTTGGGTTCTTACATCACTTGTGATGTCAGGAATTGTGGTGTTTAATTATAATGTATTCATATGTTAAATTAATATATTTTACTATTCACCAAAAAATCATGTATTTTAGAAAAATCCCAAAAATTTTCCACAAACATTTTTTGACAGGGAGAATCCAAAAAAGAAGTAAATTTTTCAAAAAAAAATAAATATTATTAATTTAATATTTATTTAAAATCATAATTTACTTAAAAACAGTTCTTAAAATTAAAACAGATTTTATAGTGCTTTCAAAAATTGTGTAGGGTCTTATAAAATAATCAAAAAACAATAACACATTGATTTGATAATTAGTTAATAAATTATATGAAAATAAATTTTCTTTTAAATAAATTAATTATTTATGACTTACAAAATACCAAAATGTTTACTAATGTCAAATTGTCACTTTCTAATATGTCTCAATTTTATTTAATTATTCATGGGGAAGTTTACTCTTATCGTGGATGATTAAATATTCATACAGATAATATTACTATTCATAAGGTAGGTTACTATTTAGAAGGGTACAATACTATTCACCGAAAATTATTATTTTTTCATTAGACTCCAAAAATCATTTTGAACACAACCATGTATGTCATATTTTCAAAATTCCTAATACAGAAGTGACAAAATTATGTTTAAAGGTCACTTAACAGTTAATAGTTCATTACGGTGTTCTTTCATGTGATTTTATGACATAGTATTATAAATGTAATTTCCATTGAAAAACATTGGGTCGTTACATTCTTCCCTCATTAAGAAATTTCGCACCCAAAATTTCACATTACACAAACAGGTGAGGGTGTTCATCGTTCATTGCCTCTTCGGGTTCCTAGGTTGCTTCCTCAAACATATTTTTCCTCCACTATACTTTGACAAGATGGGTTGTCTTGTTGCGTAGAACCATATCTCGCCGATCCAAAATATTTAGTGGCTGATTCTCGTTGGAGATATTATCATCCAGCATCACCACCTCTGAGTTTAGTACAAGTGAGTGGTCTAATATGTACTGACTCAGTAGTGAAACATGAAACACATCATGAACTTGAGCCATATTCGGTGTAAGTGCAAGACAATAGGCCCCAGATCCTATGTGGTCAAGGATCTCAAAGGGGCCAATGTACCTTTGGCTTAACTTCCCATTCATCCCAAATCGTATGACACTCTTCCATGGAGATATTCGAAAGAAAACATTATCTACAATGTCAAACTCCATGTCCCTTTAATGGTTTTAAACATAGCTCTTTTTCCGACATTGATAAGCTTTGATGGGTTTCTGGATGACTTGAATCTTCTATGTCATCCTTTTAATAAAATCGGGTCCAAGTAGCATTATTTCTCCATCTTCATCACAAATGGTTGGAGTTCTACATCGCTTTCCATGAAGAGCTTCATGTGGAGCCATATGAATACTCAAGTGGAAGCTATTTTTGTATGAAAACTCTACCAATGAGAGATGTTGATCCCAACCACCTTTAAATGTAATTGATTATGCACTTGTCATATCATCAAGTGTCTGAATATTCCTTTCAGATTGGCCATCAGTTTGGGGGTGAAAGGCCATGCTGAAATTTAATTTAGTACTCAATTCTTGTGAAGTCTCCTCCAGAATTTAGATGTGAACCTTGGATCACAGTCAGAGACAATTTATATTGGAACACCATGTTGTATCACCACTTTCTTGACATATATCTTTTCAAGTTGTTCAAGTAAGGGATCTTCCTGAATAGCGATAAAATGGGTAGTCATGGTGAGTCGGTCAACCACAACCCATATCACATTATTTTAATTTGACTTCTTCGGGAGACCTATGACAAAGTCCATTGTATCATTTTTCCATTTCCACATGGGAATAAGCAATGGATACATCATAACTTTGGTCTTTTGTCGATAAATTTTAACTTTTTGTCATACTAAGAACCTTGATATATATTCCTCAATCTCCTTCTTCCTGTTATCCAACAATATGTATTCTCTGAGATCAAAGTACATCTTGGTTATACCAGGATGGATAGAGAATATATTGTTATATGCATTATCCAATAGCAATTTCTTTATCCCAGGTTATGAATTCACAGAAAGCCGCGTTCCAAACCGAGTCACACCATCATCGTCGATATGGAACTCTTGCAACATCCCTTCCTTTACAACATTCACCTTCTTTTGTTTCTCCACATCATCCCTTATTTATTCGTTAATACTATCTTGGATGGATGGTTTCACAATCATTTGGGAAAGGTACAATGTATCCCCTTCCCTTATGATTTCAAAATCCATTATTTTCATATCCAATAAGATAAAGTATTTCTCAATCCATAACATGGATAGAGTAGCGGGTTATTTTCTACTTAGATCAATGTATACCTTCTTCGCCTATCCAGGATGGTAGTTAATAGAGCAATCATAATCCTTTATTAGCTCTAACCATCTTCTTTGATGCATGTTGAGTTCCTTTTGAGGGAATATATACTTTAGGCTCTTATGGTCGGTGTATATGTCACACTTCTTTCCATAAAGGTAGTTGCACGAGATTTTCAAGGCAAAAATCAAGACTACGAGCTCTAGATCATGCGTCGAGTTGTTATGCTCATGGATCTTCAACTGTCATGAGGCATAGACTATCACAATACAATTTTTCATTAGTATGCAACCCAAGCCTTTCTTTGAAACATCACTGTATATCACAATACATTATCATCTTTTTGGTAGTGTTAGTATATGTGTAGTGATCATCCTTTTCTTTATCTCCTTGAAGAATCCCTCACATTCTTCCGTACAGACTTACTTTACACATTTCCCTGTTAACTTAGTTAGCGGTCCTGAGAATTGTGAGAAGTTTCTCACAAAACATCGGTAGTACCCAGCTAATCCAAGAAAACTATAGATTTCTGTGACACTAGAGGGCCTGGGCCATTCCATAATTGCCTATTTTTTGAAGGATCTACAGAAATTCCCTCACTTTTGATCACATGACCCACGAAGGTGACTTGTTTCATCCAAAAGTGACACTTGCTGAACATGGCGTACAACATCTATTTTCTCAATGTCAACAAGACAAGTCTTAGATGTTCATCATGTTTCTCCTTTCTCTTTGAGTAAATGAGAATATAATCTATAAACACTACCAAAATTTTTTCAAGCTAATTTCTAAAGTCTCTATTCATAAAAATCCATGAATATTGAAGGGGAATTAGTAAGTCTGAAGGGAATCACCAAAAACTCATAGTTCCCATACCTTGTTCGGAATGCAGTCTTCTGAATATCTTCCTTCTTCACCTTTACCTGATGATATCCAAAACGAAGATCCACCTTTGAGAAGTATTGAGCTCCTCTTAACTGGTCAAATATGTCATCAATTCTTGGGCGAGGATAATTATTTTCTATGGTGTTCTCATTGACTTCATGATAATCGATACATAGCCACATTGTTCCATCCTTCTTCTTCACAAAGATCACTGGTCCACCCCAATGTGATGAACTAGGGAATATGAACCCTTTGTCCAGATTCTCTTACATCTGCTTCTTTAACCCCTCCAGTTCGATAGAAGCCATCCTATAAGGACACATTGATATTAGTATAGCTCTGGGAATGAGTTCAATTGAGAAATCTAACTCACAATCCGGGGGAATTCTGGGTAACTCTTCGGGAAATACATCGTTGTATTCCCTCATGTTGAGAATTTCCTCAAGGTTCGCACTTTCCTTCGACTCAACCATTTGGGCGAGGTATGATTCTTCATAGGGATTAAACACCCACACCATTGAGGGATTTCTCAACACAGTTCATGATCTTCCTTGCATTTGTGAGGAGCATGGGATGGTTCAGAATATAAAAAGATATTTCCTTTTCTTAATATTTGATATGTGCTCTATATAACTAGAGACAATTCTTTCTCATTATAGCATCGAATTCCACAAATGGATGTATTACCAGATTTTCTCGAAGAATCATCCCACATATGACAACAGGAGAAGAGTCAAACACTTGGGTTGAAATGATTGCACCACACAATGTTTTTACAGATATCAATACTTCAAGGTTTCATGGCTTTGATTATATAGTTATAGAAAACATGAAAGATATAAAGGAATTTGTAAAACTAGAATCAAATAATAATTTTTCCATTATTGATTGAATAGAAAGTGTACCTTGTACGACCTCATTATCATGCACCACTTCCTAAGTGGTGATAGAATATGCCTTCCCTTGTTCCTTTGGATTTGGTGGCTGCTGACGCTGATTACCAACGAGAACTCAAGGTTTAATGCACTGTTTTGCATAGTGCCCAAGCTCCCTACAGTTATAGCATTGAACGATGAGTGGTTCTCTCCATTCATCGGCTACATTCTCCTTTATTTTCATGTCTTTTGGGTACTCTTAATCATGGTGTCATTTATTCCCACACATGAATCATTTCCCCATCCATTTGAGGCAGTTCCCAAGGTGCAACTTTCGACATTTTTGGCATGTGGGTCGTTGAGTTTTCTTCCCACCATTATCATTAGATCCTCCACCATGAAACTCCATCTTTTGTTTCTTATCACCATTTACATGGGACCATTATCCAAACTCCATCTCCACATTGTGAGCACATCAAACAACTTCTTCATAACTCCCAATGTCTCGAATTGCAAGATCCTTTCGAACGTCTGGTTTTAATCCACTAATGAATCTATTAATTTGTCTATCATTATTGATAATAAAACCCAAAGCGTATCATGAAAGCCTTGTGAAATTCGCTTCATAGGTTGTGACAGATTCTCCTTCTTTTTTCTTAAACTGTATGAATTCTCTCTCTATCTTCGAGCGAGGAGTTCTTGGGAAATAATTGTTAATAAACATTATCTTAATGTCTTCCCATTTGATCTATTAAATTTCCTCCATTGGCTTGGTGTTCTTAATCAAAGCCCACAATTGATCGACACTCCATCTAGACAATAAAAAGGTAGGGTCACCTTCTCCGTCTCAGAATAGTAAAGCACAGAGAAGATCTTCTCCATGGAGTTGACCCACTATTCTGCAACTAATGAATCAGAGGATCCACTAAACGCCAGTGGTCATTGACACATAAAACATTCGATAACCAGTTTCTCCCTCTTTGGCGAAGGAGGAAATTACCCATTACTATGGTTATTGTTCATAAACTGAGAAAATTGGGTAAGAATCTCCATGAATGTTTTATCTCCACCTTCCAAATCATTGTGGATGTCATTCGGGCAATAGTTTCATTGCCCCTCACAGTAGTTGTATGCCTTATTTGTCCTAGTTCCCACCATTTCCTAAAATAGAAAAGGTTAGGAAAAAAAATAAGTAAACAAGTCATGAATACATAACTTATTCATTTGATCAATTTATACAAATAGCATAACATATGGGATCCCTATGTAAATATTGTTGTGTGTATATTTGTTCTTAGTCTCATCCTATAGGTTTTCTCTAGGGTTTACTAATCCTAATTCCGAAATTAACTAAAACTCTCCTCTGATACCAACTATAACGACCCTGCCTTTTCATAAATAACTATTAAATAATATTAAAGATAAAAAAATATAATAGTATTTCCCATAGAGGATCCAAAGGTTTCGTGTCTTGGGAAAACTAGGACCATACATAACAATTTCAACATCAACCATTAACATTTATTTAATTTCTTCATTTTAAGATTCTTATTGGCACTTGTCCTCTCCTTAGTACATGTAGCCACATGGGAATCTAAATCAAAAGGTTTGATCTAGAATCCTAGTAATAGGATAGATAATAACAATATATAATTGTTTGAGCATAATCATAAAATGGGAAAATGATCAGGAACATGGGAGGAAGTATAAATATAAAACTTGAAATGTGGCAATGCATAAAAAACGAAAAATCACGTCTTACTGGTTAAATATCACACATAATTGTGAACCAATCTTGAATCTTGTTCACTCATCAATTCAGATATACTCATGACATTCATAACATTACGCAATGCATTGGAAATCGGTATAATTCTGTGCGCACCTGTTACATTCAATCATTCATATTGGGCTATATAATTCCGGGCACACTCGTTAAATCATAACATTATCATCGTCATGCTTGACACATGGAACATATATAAAAAGTGAACATATCGAACCCATGTAAAGGAATGTGTTATATATCATAAGAAATGATTCATAAATTTTGGTTTCCCAAAACAAAGAGGGAATAACATACTTGATTCAAGAACCACCAACCGTGAATGAGAAATAAAAGATGAGTTCTTAAAAGAATATTTCTTTTGGAAAACATTTTGTTTGATACAAATAGTAGTAGTAAAAATGTATATCCCAGAAAAGGAATGAAAATGATGATAAAATGAACTTTTAGGAGTAACCATATCAAAATTGAAGTGAAAGAGGCAGAACCCAAAGGATGAAAGTTAGGTTCAAGAATTTCCCATTTCCTTGTATCTGAATGCTTCCTTCTCTTTAATTTCCTATATAATGTAATTATATTCATTAATTAGTAATCCAGAAGCTTGTTTACAATAATATGGTTCATTATGGGTTTATTAAGTGATTTTATGTGCCTTTTGATTAGTTATATGTTTTAAAACATAGTTGTAGAATGTTTGTTTTTATGGTTTTCTTGAGTGGTTCAATTGTATTATTAAATTGATGTTCGGGTAGAACATGGGTAAACATCCAGAACTGATATTACATGTTATTAATTACATTACATGATTTTCAGTGATCATATAATGAATTATATTAGATCTATGTGGATGAATCATTAGATAAGAATTAAATGATGATTGTTTTGGTTAATTTGACTGATTTTCCAATCATTATGAACATGTTTCTTTATCACTACAAATATAATCATAAGTTAGTTCTCTAAAATTATATAGTAAATAATACATATATAAAATTATCTCTCAACCATAAAAATGGTTTCATGACCAAATATGAATGTAGAAATGGAAGAAGAAATCATGTCGTTCATGAAGGTGATAAATTAACACCTCACGAACAAAGTTATCTTTAATAAAATAAAAGGAAGAGGGAAAGGGAGTTTGATGATATAATATACCATAAGCATCATAAAATCCCATTACATGTATAATACTGGTGTTAAAATACCAATTGGATGAAAATATGTGAGGAGAGATCCAGAAATGAACTTGAATTTGAATGGAATTTAAAATTGAAGAGGGAGAGAAATTACCTCTTATATCTTCTTCTCGAGATCCTCCTTAAGTAAGCTAGTCTTGGTCTTTGGAGGACACCAGAAGATCTTGATCATGAAATAGGGGATATGGAATACATTTGGGCAGATTTTAGAGAAATAATGGAGCTTGAGTGGTGTGAAGAAATGACGGTTTGAAGGGTGGTTTTTATAGTGGAGGGGAGAGGGGTTTCTTTAATATAAAATTCATTAGTTTATTAATTTTCCCAAAGAAAAAAATAGTGACTAATCCATGACCAATAATTGTAAATAAGGTATTTTACTTCGAGATTTGGGTGCTTACATCACTTGTGATTTCATGAATAGTGTGTTTTAATTATAATGTATTTATAGGGTAAATTAATGTATTTTACAATTCCCCAAAAATTCATGTATTTTAGAAATATACCAAAAACTTTACCGCAACCATTTATCGATATGTAGAATCCAAAAATGAAGTCAATTTTTCAATAATAATTGTCTAGATATTATTAATTTAATATTCAATTATAATCATAATTAAGTTCAACGAACAGTTTTTAAAATTAAAACAGATTTTATAGTGCTTTAAAAAATTTCATATGGTCTTATAAAATTATCTAAAAACTATAAGGCATTGATTTGATAATTGATGAGCACATTTTAAGAAAATATCTTGTATTTTTAATTAATAAATTGACTATAATTCATTATTTATGACATAGAAAATACCCAAAGGATTACTAAGGTCAAATTGTCACATTCTAAGATGTCTAAATTTATTTAAATATTCATGTATAGGGTTATTATTACGTTGGATGATTTACTATTCATAAGGTTCATATTACTATTCATAAAGCTATGTTACAATTCATAAGGTTACGTTACTATTCAATGAAAATTATTTTTGTTTCATTGGACCACAAAAATCATCTCGAGCACAACCGTTTTTGTCGGATTTTTAAAATTCCCAATTTAGAAGTGACAAAATAATGTTTAAAAGTCACTAAGCACTTAGTAGTTAATTATGTTGTTCTTTCATGTTATTTTATGACATATTTATAAGAATTTAATTTAAATTTAAAAACTTTGGGTCGATACAATAATCCAAACCCACATCAAAGAAACTCAATGTAGGAAAAAGTTCTATGCCTATAACCAAAGAAAAGATTTGTAATTTCAAGTAGGAGATCATTGTTTCTTGAAGATATCTCTATAGAAGTGTGTTATACGATACTGTATGAATGATAAATTAAGTCTCATGTACATTGGTCCTTTCAAAATTATTAAACCAATTGGAGTTGTAGATTAACATTTGGAAATTATACCAAACCTCTTCAAAGTTCATTATTTTTTCCACTTATCACTGTTGAGAAAATATATTCCTAACCCGACACATGTACCCACCAATGAAGAAATAAAACTGGCACCCATTCTATCATTTTGTGAAGTTCATGTGAAGATTCTTGATACAAAAGAACATGTGTTATGAAACCGGTTGAGTGTTCTAGTAAAAGTCCTATAGAGAAACCCTAAGATTGAAGAGAAACATCGGAACACAAGAACTTATGATGAAGAACCACAAGAATCATTTTTTTCAGCTGTATTCTAAATTTTTTTAGGATGAAATATTTAAAATTAGGGAATAATGTAACACCCCAAAAACCATTGTACATTTCTCTTTGAATAATTTAATAGCTTGCGATGTATGAAACTTTGAGTTCTAGCACACCATGACCAGTCTAACTAGCCGTTTTGAAAAATAATACCCACGTTTTGAAATTATATATATATTATTGTTTAAAATAGACTTCATTTTTTGATTTGGAATATCATCATTAGCATAGGGTGAATTTTTGGTATTTTTATGAAAACATTCAATTTTTGATGAATAGTGAAAAACATTGAGTTATTGTTTATAACATATTTTTAAATAATTATTTATATTATTTATAATTAATTTATATCAAAATAAATACATAATACCTACATAAGATCAATGTAATTCATTTTAGTCATTTTATAAAAAAATTAGATTTATAAAATTTTATTGAGTATTTTAACATCTTTTACCCACCATCTAGGAACATTTTCAAATATGCATGAAACATAATATTACATATTCTTTGAATTGAATTTAAAAAATCATAGAGACATGGTTGAAATTGGTATGTTAAATGTGGTACAAAAAGATGAAAATAATTCTTGATCAATAGTATATTTTGAATTTTATTTACCAAGGTTAAAAATAAATATGGTAATTAAAGATAATAATGATATTATAATTACCCTAACAGATGTCCTAATTCTATTGGATAAATTTATTTCAATGAAAATCATCCTTTGGAATAAAATATGAACCTTTTGATTCACTTGTATTAGATTAGGACATTTATTATAATTTTATTTAAAGAAGAGTTAAAGGTGTTAAATTAAAAGTTTAAAAAATAAACCATTTTTAATATAGGGTTATACATATGATACATTTGACAAGTAGAATATCTATTTGAATTATTAATTGGAATTATTTGATTTCTCTATTCTATATTATGCTCATGTTTATTTTTAAAATTATTGTGTTTTAGTCTTATACATTCTCATAAATTTTTTTGCTTATTTACGAATGATTCCAAAATATTGTTATCCTTACTGAGCTTCTAAGCTCACCCCTTTCTTTGTTTTATTTTTCCCAGGATGCGAAAAAGTATAGTATGACTATCATGTAGAGACAGTCTAAGAGAGATGACTATGTTCCAAGGATGCACAATGTTTTTGTTTTTCATTTCATAATGTAATGTAAAACATATGTTTTTATATATTACTTCCAAGGCTACTAAACTAATCGGTCTTTCGGGGTTTGAGACCATGTGATCATGCTAATGTTATGTAACAATGAACTGAATCTGTGTAACTCGAGTCGGGACGTTACAAGCAATTTCATATGGATCAAGAAAACTAATAAATCATCAATTGAATTATCCCACACAAGATTTGGAAATAGAAACTGTGTGTTTTATTTATAAATTTAGCGCCATCATTTATACAGAGCCAAATGTGAAATATATAAGGACCAAAAAAGTCTGAAGTAGATAATTACCCTACTGGAATTAAACACGAGGTAGTGAAGATGTATTAAATTGATAAAAGATTATGATTGTTTTATCAATTACAATCCTAGAAATACACACAATGAGTTTGATTATTTGAGTTGAAATCATCATGAATCACTAAATATGAAAAAACAAGAAAATATTATTTGATTAATGATTTAATGATTTTTTTTCCGGGTGTTTTTGTTTCAGGTAAATCCAGTGTTTTTTTAGGTTTCAATGTAGTCATCATTGTCAGGAATAATTGTGAATGCACCGAATGAATATGAGGAGTCATATAAAAAGGTAAAATTCGTTAGAATGGTTATGTTTACAGAATAAAAAATTGATAAATATAGTGTTTTCTGATTTGGAAAAATATTGATTGTTCATTTTTTTCAGATGAAGAATTAATTGATGTTAGAAACTCATAGTTTATCTATACATCAATAATATATAAATGGATCGTCAGGATTATTACGGGTGGTATGAAATGAAAGAGTTATTTAAGATGTTACAATGAATTTTTTGAAAAGTCTACTAGTTGAAGCAGACTGGTTGTTACTAAAAGGGATTCTTTAGCCTTTACCAATGAATGAGTGGAAATGAAAAAATATATCAATGGAATTCATCCTGGGACTACAAAATAAATCTTGGGGAAACAATATTATCTTAGATATATTTGATTTAATGATTTCATCTTCTCATTTTCATCCTATTCAAGATTCTATCACTTTGGATCATCATTCTTGAATGTACCTCAACGAGATTTCTAGGTTACATAGAGTTACCCTTTCCATTATATCTGAATTTTGACCCATGTTCACTTCTACAATTTGGAATAGCCTTTATTTTTAATTGGGAATAGAATTAAATTTCATTACATCATTTATTACTAAATCATATTGGTAGTCAGAACAGGCTATTCAAACATTGGAGGATATGCTTCGAGCTTCTTCAATGGATTACTAGGGATGTTGGTATCATCATACTACTATAGTCGAATATTATTAAAATAATAATTGTCACTCCAGTATTCATATGGATCCTTTTGAGGAATTAAATGGGAAGTGGTGTCTAATTCCATCTTTTTAGGATGAATTTGTGGAAAGGATCAAGATGGGACCAGAATAAGAAGCGGAACATGCTGAGAATGTGAATATGATCTAGCAACACACGAGGATATATCAGAGATGGTAGAAATTTTATGAAGATAACATGATTAAATACTTTTATTTTTAGGTAGTTTATCATGATTTTATTATAATATCACCATGGAAAAGAGTTATGTTCATTGGGGTGAAAGGGAAGCCGAGTCCATGGATCATTTGGACCATGTGAAATGCTAGAGAATGTTTTTCTAGGTCCCTAATGAGTAGTTTTGCATCATATTTTGTCTCAGTTATACAATATTTTACATGTTTTGATGTTGAGAAAGTTAATCTAGATTCACCTCATTTTTTAGACTAGAAAAAGATCAGTTGGAAGATAAACATTATTATGAAGAGGAAAATGTATAGATTCATGATCGTAGTGAACAAGTATTAAATAATATGATAATCCACTAGGTAATTGTGTTATTGAGAAAACAAATTATCAAAGAAGTAACATGGGGATAGGAAAAACCAATGGTTAATGGTTCCCTCGCATTTTTAAAAAGTAAATAAAACAATGAGGATTCGATTTCAAGAAGGTGTGGAGAATGTTACACCCAATGAATATAAAAATAAATTATAATGAATGAAACATTATGTCTCTACGTAATAAAACATTTTTTAAGGATATTATTGTACACTATCCATTAAATATATTTTTGTCTCTAATATGATATGAATTTTAAAATCTGTACATACATGGTTGCTATTAGACGTATTTGGATTTTGATAGGAAAAATATAACTTTTACTGAATAGTAACCTACCCTTATTAATAGTTATATTACTATAATCAATAATAGTATGAACAAATGAATAATAAAATCCCTAATTAATGTATTTATAATGAATTAATAGACACTACTTAATTTTTCAAGGTGTGATAAATTCAGTTATAGTTATAAAATTTTTATTTTTGGAATAAATTAAGATTATATTTAAAATTTAATTTTCACATATTCATAGATTTTTTTATAAATATGAGTTAATTTGTTAATTATACTCATCAAAAAATGGTTAAATAGAATTTTTGATATTTTTTCTGGAAAACATGAATTTTGGATGAATTGGGAAATACAGTTATTTAACGTATATATACCTTCTGTGTTAAATAACAATTCCTAACATTATGGATGATGTAATAAAAACTGGATTTTACTCACATTATTTCTTTATTATTTTGGTTCACGCGAATCATGACTATTCATTGGCTTCAGAAAAATATTAAACTAAAGATTCAATTAATGGACAACCCCTCCTCTCCTCTACTATAAATACCACCCTCACCACCCTCTTCCTTTCCTAGAAATAAATCTTATATAATTGTATAATTCTTTCAAATACCCTTACCATGGATCTTCCCCATGTCCATTCCTATTTATATTTCCCAAAACTCAAAAACAAAATCCCTCTGTGAGGATCTCAAAGATAAGAGATCAAGAGTTAAAAATCCTATTTCATTATATTTTATTTTCTTTTTAATTATTTCATTTCCTTATAATCTATTCACCTCCCCTTATCCAAGAGCAATGAAAGATCCAATATTATATCTATTAAATATTTTTATCATCTTTATGTAAAAATATTTCGTCACTCTTCCACCCAATTCCCTCTTACTCTAATTATAAAAACAATGTTCGTGATGTGTCGATTTACCGACACCATGGAAGATATGTCCTCAATTTTCGTTAATTCAATAAAATTAGGATTCATAAAAATTTATGGTATAAAATGATGGTAAAGTGTATGATATTAACTTCCATATGTTATGAGATTGACTTATATGCATAATATTTAAGGTAAATGATGAATCATGTTTTTGATTATCTATGAACCGCCAAAATGACCAAAACGAATATGACTAATGATTTATCTAGTGATTCAACCTCATAACATAAAACCAAAATAAATAATTTAATAATTTAATATTATAAAAATCTATTAACACCATTTCATTCAACATTTTTTGTTTTACTTCCATTCGACAAGAAAATCCATTAATAACAGACTACTAAAATCATGTAAATCACACACTCAAAACAACAGAAATAATAGAATATTATTAAAAAATGGGTCAAATTTTATTATAATATTATCAATTTTTTAACCATTATTATGATTCATTAAAAAATTATTAACACCATTTTAACAAATAAATTTGATGTTTAAACATGTCTGTTGTAATACAAACATGAGGAAAATGAATTCTCAACCATATTTCCTTTATTTGGGTTAACATTCTATGTAATTGATTATGTGTTTGTAAGATTATTTGTGAATTTATTATTTATTATATTTTTTATTATGTGTATTAATAGTGTATACACATATTTATTTCATTCTATTAATTATGAAATCAATTATATGACATGTTAATGGTAATTTTATTTTAAACCCTTCTTTTGAAATTATATTTTACAAAATCCAAAATAAATGATTTTATGAAAATATCAATTTTTTATTATGTTCTAGTTCATGTGCATTATTTCTGATAAAGGGTGGGGACTATACCTCCCCAAATGAATTGGGACGGTGTATGTTGGAGGTCATATATATGGTATATCCAAGTGTAACAACAATTATTACAATATAATGTAACAATGGGGGTTACATTTTAAGGTTGACGTGAGGGTTACAAATGATAAGGTAGCCATGAGGGTTATAATATTAGTATATAATTCCCCAAAATAACCATTTGGTTTTATATATGTTCTTTAATATTTTATCAAAATCTCTTGTTTCCCAAAGATAGAATATATTGGTGAGAATTAAGTCTTTGTGAAAATTATTATTATATGTTTATATGTATTCCTGAACTAAGTGTTTGTTTCATTATTTTTATATCCCATACTGAGATTTTCATGCTCATTTTATTATTGAAATGTTTTTCATAGGATTTAAGTATGTTTAATAAAAATAAGGATGTTATGTAAAACGTAACACATAATTCTAGAAGAAATCAAGTTGTTGTTTTGTGTTAAAAATTTAATATTTTGGATGAAATGGATATTGTTTTAATTGTACCCACTTTGCAGGATTGTGTTTCGAAATGAATGAGATATGTCCTATCATTTTAAAACTATAATCCAGAACGTTTTTTAGAAATGTAAAGAAATAAAATCTAGTCTAAATATATTTTTTATGACATTTTTTAGGTTGGGTAATTATGATTATGTACATTATGGTTTTCTCTATGAGATATAGAATTTAATTTTACCGTTTAGGAGTGTTTGATCTCATAGTTTTCATGATCGGTTTGTTTGTATACCATAATAGGTGTTTGTTTGAAATGATGATGTCCATTCAGAGTTGTTATTGTATGTTATCAATTATCCTAAATATGCGTAAGTGGTTTTATTATATATTTGGTTAAATACCATGACGATGATTCATTAGAGAAGAGTAAATGATGATCATTTTAGTTTAATTTAGGCTATTTTTCAAACACAACCAGCTTTTTTTGCTTTATCATTTTGTATTTTGAGTATAAATTATTTATAGGACATAAAAACGGTTATATAATAAAATTTAAAATATGTTTACACTATTTGATGTTATGATTAACTGCATTGATGTTGTTTAATGAAAAATGAAAGTGAATCGCCCACGATATTCATAAATAAATACATCCTGAGTGATAATTTCAATTTTATGATAAAGATAAGGAGGAAGGATTTTAAGGGTGTATTTCAATTAACATTATATAATTCGTGTATATGTATGGTACATGATTTATAATTCCATTTCACTGATGGTAGGTGAGGATATAAGAAGAAAAAAAACTAAAGTTTAAAGGAGAATAAAAGAAAAAAGATAGTAGATTTACCACTTGAATTCCCCTCTTCTGATCATCCTTACGTATCATATGCATGATCTTATTATGAGAACATTTTCTTTTGGATGTGGGGTAGGGGATAAAGAAGTTTGTTATAAATAATGTTTGAAACCCTCAAAGCATAAGAGAAGTGATTAGGAGAATTTGTGAGGGGTGGAATTTATAGTTGAGGAGAGGGGTTTTATCTCATTATTATATTCATTAATTTATTATGTTGGATCATGAAAATGAATAGTTTGAAAATTATATCTAAATTAAGTAAACTAATGAATGATGCGTTGAGATTATGCTACATACATCATCCTTACATAACAAATGACCCAAAATACATGTATTTTAAAGTTATCTAAAATTACCATATTTTATTATTCATCAAAAGTACATATATTTCAGACTAATCCCAAAATTTCACCCTAACTATTTTTTGATGTCTATAATAAAAAAATTAACTCCAATTTATGATATTAATTTTATAAATATGATTAATAAAATATTAGTTAAAAATCACCATTTACATGGAGAATACCGATTTTTAAATTATATTAGAGTTTGTAACACATTCAAAATTTATTAAAGGCCACATAAATTTATCTTAAAATTATAACACATAAAAAAATTAGTTTATGAATTAATTTTATAAAAATAAAGATTCATTTAAATTATTAAATTTACCATTATGTTTATTTATATATTAATAACTTATACCAACACTAAATAACTAATTTTTATAATATTTACAGTATTATACTATGATATAGTTATATCACAGTTTTACTTATAAGATTCCAAAAATTTATTTATAATTTCCGGGGTGTAGTTACTATTCATCTGGCCATTTTACTATTCATAAGGGTCCTATTTCTATTCCATATCTCATGTTAATAGTTATTCATTATTTGTATCTTTTAAATCTATAAATACTTATTATTACATAAATTCATCCTTTATAAAGTATTTATTTTAGTAAATAAGTGATTTAATGTGATTTATAATATGTGATATTATTATAAGAAAGGATACATTCCACTTTTTAATTTTTGGGTCATTATAAATTACTTATATCTTGTATATGATAGTGACTCCAATACTTCTCTACGTAGTTACAGAGGCTCATTTGGTTGATATTAATAATTAATATTTATTTTACTGTGTCTCTTCAAAACATGCACCATGTGTATTTTATGAAGAGGTGGATAATGTCAGCTGTTTTAAAGAGTGTATTGTTGTTGCAATCATTTTTTTTTCAATGAGGTAATGAGATATTTTCATACATATACTTTATTTGTATATCCTGGGGCTGCTTAATATATAAAAGGAATTATAATTTTACTAATGGTGGGAGGTTACGAGATGGTGTGTTTTTCGTATGTTTTTCTATCATCCCATGTCATATAATGAGGACATGACAATAGTTTATAGTGATATTAACTAAATATCATGGGATAAATGAATAAAATTTTTATTTCATTTGAATTTTATTTTTTAGTACGCATTCTTATGGATGTGATAGGACCTGATGCTATCTGGATGATTTTCAATCAACTTACCAAATAATATCACTTCATCACTATCACGGATAGAATAAAATTTGATAGATATTTGTGATCTATATAAAATAGGTCATCCTATTTTCTGGGGTTCCATTAATGATTATTATTTACCATGATGTGTGTTTTTTTCCATTGTTTAGGAGTGTATTGAACTAGGATTTCAGGAACAAGTTATCAATGAGTATAGTGTCTTACCCCCAGAACGATTACATGAAAGAGGAATAAATTAATGATTTTGGGAATATGTTGAGATCTTGATTGATGGAATTTTGTTTTGGTTGGGAGTATAAAATTACATTTGTGGAGTTCAATTATATTTACATAAATAACTCTACCATCGACATAGAACCAGTTGAATATATATAATGTATATCCTGCATGTCACCAATTTTTTGGATGGAGATAGATGTGTTATTGCTTATGAAACCAAGGATGGTGTAGGAAATAATAAATAATTATTTTTTGATGAAATATTTAAAAATTAAAATTCAAATATAATAGAATCCTTAAACAAACCATTGTTATAAACCCTTTTATTTTGAGAATGGTGACCATTTTTTGGAATGTCTCTCTATAATGTGGTTTGTAGAAGTTGGACTAGGGTATGAGGCTATCCTTATGGATAACTAGGATATTAGATGATGTCTTTAATATTGGATAATATAATTTTCATCAATCTTTACACCTTCAGATAGACATGGTCTATGTTATATTCCAAATTTCATGGATGGGAAGAAACATGCATGAATTATCAGACGTTGTTGACTATAGAAATCCTAATTTTGAGGATAGAACCACCATTATAGATTACCTGGGGGTTATTTAGGATTTATTGAAGTTTTTCATTGATGTGAGAGATATTCTACTAATGTGAGTTCTTTTAATTCATAGGAACCTCGAGAAAATCATGTTTCACCGTGAGTTCCTATTAAGGGCTTGGTACTCTAACCATTTAGTGTATGTTTAATTATTTCTTGTCAAAAATAAATAAAGGTGGTAGAATGTGATAGAAATCATTTGATGTTTAGTCCCTTTGGATATTTCAATACATGTATATATATATATATCATCAGAGTTTTCATGGTTTTACTGGGGTCATACGACCTAAGAATTCACCTATTGAAATTAATTAATATACTTAACCAAATGAATTCATCCTTTTATAATAAATATTTACCATAGCTGTGACATTATTTTTATATGTAAAATGTTTCTAGATGATGTATTTTATTGTAAAATTTTAATTTAATAAATTTAAATCAATTATTTTTTAAAATGTAATCTTCTCCTTATAATGACACCTATAGAATCTCCTTTATATTCATTCACTTGGTTTATCGACGTAACCCATCTACATTGATTGGTTTAAGATACATCACTATAAGAAATGACAGAAGATGATTTAATAAAATAAATATTGATCATTTATTTTTTTCTTTTCATGAGAAATTGGGTAATTAATGATTAATGAAGTGTATCCTTCAATATAATGATTATGTAACACATTATTCACTAATTTTCAATAAATACTTGTGGTTTGGAATTTTTTTATTAATTTCCACTATATCATTCATGATTTCCAGCATTGAATAATTTATATTTTTTAATTTCTGATTTTATTTATTCACATTCATATGGCACAGTGAATTTATAATTTTTATATCAAATAATTTTTTAATTATTTGGTGTTATTTTGTTTTAATATTGATGTTCGTTATCAAAAATTTTATTATAATTTTTTTTCTCAATTTGATGTTTCTTTAATTTTCTCTAATAGTGTTTCACTATCAGACCCATTATAGGTAGTGGGCTTATAATTTATAATCTTATTACCTGCACGATCAAACCCAAGGATTTTGTTTTGATGATTTTGAGAATGAATGAGTTGATTTTGGTGCTCATATATTTAATAAATTTTTGATGAGAAAAAATTGATGGATGTACTCATTTCAATATTCCAGAGTTTCGTCATACAGTAATAATTGTCATCAATGAAATATTCCATTTTGGTGACATGAAGGTTGTAAATATGAATTATGTGGTAGTTGATCTGTGATTGATGCTAATAAAGTCATCTTATGTGTGGTGCAAGGTATAGTAAAAAACAATAGAAGGCATGAAAAGATCTTGGGGGATATGAATTATTATCTGTGAAATTAATAAATACACAAAATGTTTTTATAATAAAACCAAAATTAATTTTTTTCCTTCCATATTTGAAAGGGATTCTAGATAAGGAAAATGTCACGTGGAAATGTGGAGGGCCCAGATGCCATGGGACCATACATGGAATGCATAGTAATATATCAAGACTATTGGTCGAGGATCCTGGGTGGCCCCCAGATTTTGTTCCTTCGGTCACACACAATTTATATAAACCTCCATATACTGAGTCGACTAATGGAACATAGGCATGGTTGGAGATTTGTTTACAACCGTTGTACAATAAGGGACATGTCACATATTTACCATTGAAGGTTTTACATCTTTCATCTCATTAACTGGGTCTCAGATTGGGGTATGTGATTAATTAATAATATGAAAATTTTGTAACAGAAAATGATGATGGCCATTATTTTGACACATAATATATGATGTGATGTTATGGGTGAGGGATGATTATTTCATCAATACAAGACCAATGATATGAATTAGGAATGATCATTAGTTTGATGCTAGGATTAGATCTCCTTGAATAGTTCGGTTGTTTAGTGTATGGTTCCCCCATATCTTGTAGATTAGATGATTCACAAATCAATAAAATTACAAGGGTGTATGTAATTTTCTATGGAGTTTTTTTCTCCCTCATCACCATGCTCTGATAGAGAGAGTATCATACACTCGAGTCCTTGTTCCCTTTGTTGGGGTACCCATTATCAAGGCATAAGACATCCATTATAATTTCAGTGAGGTTGTGCGTGATCAATAGATATTTTTTGATATTATCAATGGTTTTATAGAATGAATCTTCATCCGTAAATGGTTTTGAAGAGATAGATTCATATATCTACAATTAGAATAATTCATTATGAGAATATTCGTATTTTGTTTCTATCCTATTTTATCACGTGTTTTGAGATGAATATATTTTTGTTATTCCCCCCCCCCCTTTTAGGGACACACTACTGGGTCTATATATAATAAAATTTTCTTAATATTTTCCTACATGTGCGTTATATTATGTATATTTTATGGATCTTGGGAGAGCATTTGGTGGATCTAGGGTAGGTGGTTCCTTGTTGTACCAAGAGAGTGTGAACACGTGTGGTGGTAATTTTCTGACATCAATAGTTGGGATATCCCATTGATCATAAATATTCTTCCTAAATTGGAATAATTTATATTTTATGGATGTTTATTTTTCACCTATTTTTATGTTATTGATTTTCTACACTCTAATGTTTTTCATATTTTTTATTAATCATTGTCATCTTATATTGTTATCCATGCAATGTTTTATTAATATGTGTGTGTTTTTATTTAGGTACTATAAGATCATTCCTCCCATAATGAAAGTTATGTCGACTTGGTTATAGTATTAATTTCCTATAGTATTGGTGTTTTCTTTGAGATGTCAGTCACAGCTTACTGCCATCATAGGTGGTGCCCTGATCAGTAGTGTCATGAAAAAATAAATTATTGTTTATTTGGAATAATTTTATATAATATACTAAATTCATTTACTATTTTAATGAAAATAAAACATAAAATATCCCAACTATGGAGATTATAAATCTAATTTCATGCACCATTGACCATTTCACATGTTGTAACATAGTTTTTGAATAATAAACTAAATGATTTTGAAATATCAAAATAAAAACCATAAAAATAATAAGATTATATTAAATGAATATAATATTTTATTAATGTTAAAATAATTTTGAAAAAAGTTAAAAATGAAGTACATTGTATATTTAACATTCTTATTCTATATTTTATATGATAAAGTAAGGGACTTAATACTTTTACTATACATGATTTTGGGGCATTTGTGAAGGACTGAGTCTATTGTAAAAGATTATTTTACAATGTAAATAGTTATTTTTTATTAACTTTTTTTTATATTCCATAAATAAAATAATAATCTCAAATTGTATTATTTTTGTTGTATAATCATTAATAAGGTACAATTTGATTGTTTTTGTATAGAAATGAAAAATCGATCATTAATAGTATATATCTCGTATTTATAATTGAATGAATATGGATCCAAAATAAATAGTATACCAATTTAATTAATATATATATAAATTCATTCATTATTGCAAAAATCATGATACGTTTTGGTGATGTAATATTCCAATGAAAACAAGAATTATAAATAAAAAAATAAATTATAATATTCCCCCAAAAAATATAAAATCTAAAAAACGTTCATTAAATGTTTGATAAGATTTAATGTATATTACATTTTTTATTATGTAAATAATTAACATGTCACAAGGAGGAGAGAGATGAGTTGTAAGGGAACCTTTTGGTGTAGGGAACTACTATATAGGTTTCATGTGACAAATCCCATAATTTCCAACATCATCTCATGTGGAATCTACTATTAATGATCATTTCATACGAGCCAATAATCATATAATCAAATTGTAAACATGAAACTTATCCCTATAAACTATGATATAAGGAATTATGATCTAGCATTATATCCCTTCATGTTAGTTGATGAAATCAATAGAGTATAATATTTATTGATTGAAAATGTGAACCCATACAAATCTCTCATTATTTTTTTGATTCAATCTACAGTCACCTATATCCATTCATTCCCATCAATGCAGAACATAAATGTTACCTAATCATCTATAAAACCTATCGTGTACCAACATTCTCTCAAAAAATAAGTCAATTTATCTATGTCTCCAATAAATATGTAAATATAATATATCGAATTAAAATTACAATAATTTTCATTTAAAACTAAAATAAAATACTAAAAATGACTTGTAAATATTTATCTCCATAAATATACCCAGTAAAATGAATTGATTATATCCCATTCAACAAAAGAAGCTCTAAAATAATATTATCTACCATGAAATATATAAAATTTTAATATACAATTATTATTAAAAATATATATATTATTAATCAATGTCAAATACAATATACCAATTATATAAATTAAATCTCAGATCTTATCATTAGGTGTCACATCCATCCTCCCAGGAATATTGTAAAAAAAATTTATCTCCTATAGAAAATTCGACTTATCAAGTATGTGAATAGTCTATCCAAAGAAAGAAAAGTTATGTAGTGATGTTTATAATGGATACTAGACCCATAAAAGAGATGCGAAAAGAATATTTCAATATAAATATTTTAAATGTTGTATATAAATGATGGAACCAATCACACATAATGCCAATATAGCCTCCCATATGGAGGGACTCATGTTATCAACAATATGAGTCCATAAAATCAACATATATCTTATAATATATTAATCTACAAATTTAAAAACAGAATAAATTATTTAATTACATACCATTCAGTTCTCAAACATGTGATGACATATATTATTGGGAACCTGATACCATAAAACACCTATAGTTGAAAAACAAGTTCCCACAATGAAATCAACGTAAATAATAAATATATAGGTAAAACAATGTAGAAAAATATCAATTACAAGAACAAATAGTTTATTAATTAAATAAAATAAAATATATTTGAAATTACTTCTTCCAATAAATGATCCAAATGGAAAAATGGAAACCATCATAAAGAGCGTCTTGGATCATAATTTTGATAAATCCTCTACCCCTTTTAGTAAATAGTGAATCAAATTAATCCATTCTATTTGGATTAAATTAAGAAACATTGTGATTATCACTAGGTTTCTCATCAAAATACAAGTTATGCATCAAATCCAAAATATAACTCCAATCATCTGAAACATAAAAATATTAATGAATATTCAAAATTATTATTTGATAATGATATATTTGAAACTAATAAAAAAATTAAAATAATTAAATTATGATGGATGTGATTGTAAGTGGAATAGAATACATCATTATTCATCTTTATCATCATATTTATTACCATCAACCCCTTTACTATACAAAAGTACAATCATTTTCAATAATATAATTATTTTAATCATATATCATTGTTTTGAATTCCATAATAGTAATATATACACGTTATCATCACCATTATCTTTTAATTATAATTTCTAATAATTGTTATGTATATATGTTCTTTTAATACATGTATTTAGTTATATCTCTTGTAATATTTACATATATTTCTACGATATAGATCATTTTAATAACTTATAAACTAGTTTTCTGATATTTAATATTTATTAAACTCAACTAATTGTTTTAATATATCATATAAGAATAATATTTTTCGTAAAAAAAGTGTTATTCTTGATGTGTCAATATTAATGATTAATTTTTAACAAGATAACATTTATACAAAATGTCAATGACTATAATGAATGGATAAATGATTCAATCAATATCAAACCAAATATATTAAAAAATTATTTAAAATTATATTTCAGATAGGATCGAATATTTATTTCATCAAAATTTCAAAAAAATGTCAATTTTTCATTTAATTGTTCCTTATAGAAAAACATCAGTTTTAATTTATTTTCATTATTCAATATATCTACTTGTATAAAATAAAACTCAGTCAACTAGCTAATAAATATAATATTATTTAAATCTATATATTTGTGAACTCAATGATCATAATCGACAATCAAAATTATTTCAATGTTATAAAACATGAAAAATATAAAATATATATTTTTCTATATGTTACATGTTAATTGAATAATTATAGAATTAAACAAATTTTAATTATTGTTTATTGATAAAAACACACATAACTATTTTTTCAACATTATTCATGTGAAAATAGGGTAATTGTTATTAATTTATTTTGATATCATTATCATATAATCTATTAAATGAATAATAATGATTTTCTACATTTTGGAAAATTTAAGAAAAATAAGTCATTGAAATAGTTTCAACATAATTTATGAAATTTAATCAAAATTGTGGAGAAAATATATATAATATCATTTATATTCTTTTTCTTAAGTAAATTAATCATTTTATTTACCAAGAATAATATCATTGTCGAAATATACTAATAATAATTTATTTCATTATCATTATTTCCCTCATTAAATCCCCTACAATTATTATTTTTTCATATTCATCCTAAAAACATTAACACCAATATTTTGAAATTTCCTCATAAATGTATTCCTTTTGAACTTTAGATTCAAATATTTTTTTCTTATATATCTTTTTAATAAATTTATATTTAAATATATCTATTTATTATATCAATTAGAACAATATTGAACATGAATATATTACACCATATAATAAATGTCATGAAACATGTTCCATTGAATAAGATAATTATGATGGAATTAATTTCCCCAATTTATACAATCAAATAAAAATATCATCTTGTTGATTAATTAATGTGTCATAGTTCAATTTAATAGTACATATTTTAAAAAATTGTATTTTAGTGAACACACACCATGATGATGAATTTTAAAACCTGATAATACCAATAGAAATAATCTTTTGGTAATCACATGATACTAATTTTTTTTACAAAGTGGTGTTTCTCTAAAAAACCTTCAAGCATAAATATTTTGTAGCCAAAAATCTAAAGTATATTACAATTTTACTAATATATTTATTTTAAAAAAAATATAATGTAATATTTTAAATTAAATTTTTTAATCATTAATTTAATTAATTCATTTTTAGGCCACCTATATATTAGAGAAACTAGTACGTTGTCCCTGAATTAACAATGAACTATAAAAAATTATCATATTCAAAATTAAAATACCATTTTTCAAACAAAATAATTTATATTAATATTGATAATATTTAAAACAAAAATTAGTGGTACATTATAATTGAATAGAAGATACATAATTTATTATAGTAGGTAGTAAATCTATAAAAATCATGATATCCTAATCATAGATTAATGAAAGATCTATTTAGTTTTAGAAAAATTAGAATAATAAGAAATATACATTATGATCCATTCACTAAATTACCTATAGTTAAGGAGGATAAAAATTAGTATTCTCATCTATAATAAGTTATGCCATAACCCACAACCAGAATCTATTTCCTCTGTGAAAAAAGAATTAATGCTAATTATGATTTCCTAGATTCTCTACCTCCAATAGAATCCTAAATTCATCCAACAACACAACCATGAATGAATCATCATTCTATTCTATAATTCTATTTTAGTTTTATAGTACAATCCATTACCCACATCTTTGGCATAGTGATCGCACTGAAATCATGTAATCAATGATCCATGAAGGTTCCTTTGGTGTGGAACTTATTTCTATGATTTATTGAATTATTTTTTGAGTACATCACATCTCCCTCATGGTACATGTTTATTATCCAACTATAGTCATGAACAAGAATTGTGAGTCCCCTCATGAAGATAACTCAAATATCTTCCAAACACTAATGAAACCAAGAACAATGTTGTGGCTGAAAAATCAATCCCAAGATCATACTCCCAAGGAATTTCAATTGAAATCAATATATTAAATAAAAACCTATTATCAAACACTTTTTTAAAAAAAATATGTGATCCCTAACTTAATTCTTGACCATAGTTATCATGAAAAACATTTTCATCAAATTAGAGTTTCAAATATTTAAGTAATTTGGAATTAGATCTACTAATATAAAAACAAAAATATTCATAATAATAAAGTATGACTATGTGAATACTTATTTTAAATTAACCAAAAAGGAACTCATAATTATGTTTCATTTATAATTATATTTATAAAACATGTGGTCACCAATAACTGGTTCAAGTATTACAAGGTCAAAATTAACCTGAAATAATAAATTGAATTCCCTATAAATAAAAGAATCATTCAAATATGGATGATAGTAGAAGAAAATATAAAACATATAGATTATGAGATGTAAACAAAATGATAAAAAAGTATTTGAATATACAATAAACTATATGATAAAATATAAAAAAATTAAAATAATGGAATGAATAAAAAACATGACAGGAAATATTAAAATGTTTTCAATATTACCATCAATAAAATCATGAATTACATATTATTGTAACATATTATTTGAATAGAAAATAAAACTTCTTCTATTTAATATTTGTTTAATATATTTTATTAACATTACTTTTTCATATGAATCAAAATAATTTATCATGTTTCTAAAACAGAATTAAAATGATAATTTCATTTTTAAAAAATGTTGGTTAGGATAGAATGTTTTGTATGGATTTTAAATCCATAACATATTATGGTACCAAGGAAATATTTCTTTAAGACCATGGTGTGGTATGTAAGTTCATGAATCATGTAACATAAATAAATTTTGTCTTGGAAAAAGAATTAATGAGACCATGTATTATTATAGAACATAAACGTTTTATACATGATTAATATGCCCAAAATTTACCAAGATAAATAAAATAGTATAAAATAATACAATACTACAAAAATTTGAATTCATATTAAGTGATGTAACATAATTTTCCAAAAATATAATACATGTTCTTTTACTCTAAAATACATGATCAACTACTCTAATTTACAAGATCTACTCACTGAAAAATGATCCATTGCTATAATAAAACACATGATCCACAACAAAAATAAAATACATGATACACTACCCAAAAAAATTCATGATACACTACACAAATAAAAAACATGTTCCATTTCTGAAGAAATGTTCTTCTACTAAAATAAGATATATGATCCAATCAACTGGTATTAGAAAATAAAAGATATTCTACAATATAAATTTATCCATTTATTTAATACATGGAAAGCCAGATTTAGTAGAAGACGAATTATCTAGTCACTCCATCAAAATAAAATTTGTCACTACTCATTAATATATAACTGATACTATCTTCCACCAAAACCTAATCTTACTCCACCCTATAATATTGTATGAAATATTAATCCCTTGTATCCCCGTTGTGGAATGGTAAAGAAAATCCAGATTATTACATTAAATGTTTTAAAATCATGTGTTACATTTGGATGTTAACTACATGATGATTAATCTTAAATAAATTCAAGAATTAGTGCCACATGTTGGGATAATGGTAGGAAATTGGAATAATAAATTAATAGATGGAGGATCGCATGACACATGGTGAGTTCATCACCATTACCATTGGGTTCTTATTTTTCGTTATATCTGAGGAATTTTTTGGCAGTGGGGTGGCATTAGATGTATTTCCTTTTATACAAGGGATATGTTTTTGATAACTTTATTAGTCATATTCCATCTCAATGATCATTGAAACATTTATTTTAAATGAGGAGATGAGATCTTTTCCATTTTTATTTGTATAATGTATTGTTGATTTATGCATATGTTATCATTTGATAAATGTATTGTGTCAAAATGTCATTAACTTATTAAATGAAATATTTATATTATATTAAATAATATACACATATTGTTGAATAGAACATCATAAACTATCATTAGTTCAATGAAATGAAATTATTTGTGCAAATAGAAGCAAATAGTGAATGAAGTGAATGTAAATTTGTTTTTAATATAACATTTAATGGTATAGGAAATAAATTACTAATTTACATTATGTTTGAACATGAATTTCTTTATAACATAAAAATAATTCATTTAGAGGATGCATTGAAGCCACAACCTATAAATAAATAAATAAAAATAAAGTTAGATCGATAATTTATTGTACATGTTGTGTGAATGATGTATTAATTAGAAAAACTCATTCTATAGTAGTATAATTTTAATGAAATAAAAATGCAGAAATCTATTACACAATAATAAATATAAATTTTTATTATAGCTCATAAACTTATAACTTATAATTTTTTTTTTCAAATAATAATATTTTGAACAAATAATTAACAGAATTTAGGGAGGAGAGATTTTTTGGAATGATAATATAAAATTTTGATATGATGTTTCAAAAAAAAAGATACGAGAGATCTCTTATTTCATTCAATTCATGATGACAATAAAAGAAAATATCAAACATACAATCTATTATGCATGTACAAATGATCAAAAAATACATAAAAATATAGTATACTATATGATATAAAATTATTTTTGTAAAATAATGTAAAGAATAAACATTTTGACTAGAATTATTAAAAATTTAGTCATATTACCTTAATCAACGTCATGATTTTCCTGTCTTTGTGACATTATTGTATGATATCTAGATAAATTATTTAAAAATATAGAATTAAAAGACTCAATTACTATAGTAGTATAAAGTTAATGCCTCAAAATTTAGAAAAGGAATACCCACTAATAAATATGAAAAATGATTTATATCTCAAAAAATATAACCATTTTTTTAAAATATGAGTATTTATCATTAAAAATGGATTGAATTTAGGATGAAGAATGTTTTTGGAATGAAAATATGAATGTTTGATATACATATTCTCATAGAGGATGTGAATGATTTCTATTATTTAAATAGTTTTTCTTTTCAGAGCTATTAGTTTTTGGGAATCTGGTATACTAAAATTAATCCAAATATAAACTGTATAATATAATAAAACTATATAAATACATATAGAGAGTAAATATCTCTGAACTAAATCTGAAAAAGTATTGATAATAATATTTTTAAAGAACATCAGTACCAATAACTGATTCACCTATTTCATGAGCCTTCACCTATTTCATTAGCCCCAATAACCTAAAATAATAACCTGAATCCTCTCTAAATAATAGATTCATTCGAATCAATAAGATAGTAGAATATAAGCAAAGCATATCAATTATTTAATGTGGACCAATGATCCAAAAATACCTAAAAATATATTAAACTATATTTCATAAAATGAAAATTGTAATATAACGGAATGAATAAACAACATAACAAAGAGTATTAAAAATAGGGATATTACCTTCAACAAAATAATTCTTTACACACATTTGTGGAATTAAAGTAGGATATCCTAAACCATCAATGTAAAATAAAGAATATAATGATTCAATTACATGAGATAATGTAATAGCATGGATGATGAGTAATGTAATATTATGAAGTGTCAATAATCACAAATTTGAATAAAAAATTAAAATTAATTTCTTGTGGAACATGATGTATCCTTAGGAAAATTACGGGGTTTTTAATTATCCATATATTGACCAAGATCGATTGATATTTTTGTACTTGATCTTCATTATTTTATCATTTGTAAAATTTATAATTTCATAATATATATGTAATTAAAAATTGGTACAGGCATAGTAACTAGCAACAAAAACTCAAATCCCCTCATAAGAACAGATTTATTCAATTCATGATGATGGTGAAAGATAATATCTAAAATAATAATTATGATCCATTCATTATTGATTCAAAACAAAATGAAAATATTCTAAAATATATGTTATAAAATGAAGACTGTATAAAAATGGAAAAAATAAAAAAACATGACTTGGATTATTAAACAATCTGTGACATTATATCGCAAAACTCCATTGGTTGAATGTCCTTGTGACATTAATGTAACATATCAAGAACCTTTAAATAAAAATATTAAGAAAGTAATGATTCAGTTGCATGATTTAATGGTATTAAATTAAATATGAGTAATGTAAAAATAATCATTGTCACTAATCATCAATTCAAATATTGTTAATTTAAAAATTATAAAGTAATCACCATTCAACATGGACACCAAATAATTTAAACATCCACTGAGTTTATACTTTTTTAATTACATTGATAACATACAACTATTTCATAGCCCTAACATTAGGATCATACCTACAATGGTTTAGAAGATAAAGGTTGAAGTGATTTCATAACACTTTAAAAATTGAATATTAGATAATATTTCCTCAATAAATCAATGGAATTATAAATAAAAAATTCATAATAGTGAAGAAATAATATTGAACAAAAATAGAAAAAATCGTGTACCAGAATGGGTTTTAGTTGAGGTTCTAATGATTCCAGTGTTGATTATATCACAACATCAACATCATTCTTCTTATCTAGCTTGAGTTAAAAGAAGAATATAATTGGTGTATAAAAGTATTATATATTGATTAAATTCCTCATTATAATAAGATAACATAATACATATTGAAATGGTGTCCAACTAAATGATGTGAAACTCATGAAATGTAATGTACTATATTATACTATGGAAATTTTCTATTAAATGAGTGAAATGATTAATATAAAAGTGGAGAAATATGTCAAAAATTATATACGAAAAGGAAAGTCATTATATGTGGGATATATCTTTAATAGGATGAGATTAGACCAAATCCAATCCATTGTAATGAAACTGATGAAGGCCATTGGAGTCAAACTGGTTCCGAAATTCAAAGTAGAGCCCTTATTCAATTTTACTGGGTTTGTGAAACCATTGACATAGCTTCCTAAGTCAGTGTTTTCAGACGAAATTTTAAAGGCTAGTCATTTTTGAAAATAAGTATCCCTTCAATATCTAAAGAATAGGGAATGAAATCATAGTTTTCTATTGAACTGATTTCCTGAAAAAAAAAATATACGACCAATAACAACTGCTTGTACAGGTAAGGGTGAAAAGTAATAAATAACTTAAGAATCTATAGGAGGGGATGAGTTACACTTTAAAAACTATATCTATGAATAATGGAATATTTAGAAATAATTTGAGGAGTTTCAGTAATAATATCTTCAAGGAAATTGAATCCATCAGGATGCCTAACATTAGTCAAGAAAAATCATGAGCAAGAGAAGTATGGGATGGAGTGTATGGTAGAAGCACATGTAGATAGTGTGGGATAAGGTGGTTGAAGATTAATCACCAATAATATGTGAGGCAGGTAGTTTATTTGTTCACCGGTTACCTAATAGTAGTTTGATATAGAAGAGGAAGAGGTTATTGAATAGGAATAAAATATTCGTGGTGAGAATGTAGGATTCATAATTAATGTATCCCAAGACTTTTGGTAGACGAAGGGGTTGAGTATGGTTGAATAAGCTAGAATAATATGAGGTTAGGGTGGAACTATCAATTATTAGTGGTAACTTTATTATTGGGAGAGGTAAATTTGGAAAATTTATTTTTTATGTCGATGGAGAAATAGAAGGAGAAGCTGAAATATTGATGCAATTGAAGGAGATTGTGACACATGTGTTTGAAACAACCCAACTTTTGTATAGATATAGATATCTAATTATTATATTATTTATACTTATTCATTCTTTGTGTGTCTAATATTGAATAAAATATATTATAAAATTAGTTTTTCTTAACATTAATTATTACTAAAATGTGATAAATCAATAAATTAGACAAATATGTTAAATCTACAAAAATAAGTCAATTTATATAATTATGATCTCTGAATAAACCAATAATTTGTTATTCGATCAAAGTTTCTATAATAAAATTGTATGTAATGAAGAGGTGATAGTTTTCACATTACTACCTTGGAGCACACCTGGATATCCTTCTCTTTCAATTATGTGTTTTGTAATATTAGTTATTCTATTTCAAAACGAATTAATTGCAGGAGATATATTTGATGATATTTATAAAAAACACTTTTATTACATCGAATATAATAAAAAATTTACAATCACTCATGTAGTATAAATAATAATTTAGAACATTGTTACTCAATTTAGATATAATACAAAATTATAAAAATACAATGAATTTTAGTAAATGTGATAATCTCAATGAATGTTTTTTCAAATTCAACATCCTATATAGCTATACGTTCACTCTATAATAAATTCAATCGAATAATCAATGGTTTCAACTAATCAATGATGTTATTTTTCATATGGACTTGTATTAAAATCTACTAGAAATATATGCTTCCATAATCAACTTTAATATAGTTATGTTGTATGGAGTTTTGAAAATATTTCAATAATCAAATCAACTATTGAAGGTAGAAAAAAATGTAAACCATTAATATTAATACCGAACATATAATATTAGGTTATGATGAAATAGGGAGATATAGTTGATCCGTGATTCTTTATGAATAAAAATTTATAGGAGTAGTTCATTTATATTTTAACGAAAAAATTAAATCAATTCCATTTTATGAAGAAAATAATAATGTTTAAGAGAAACTAACACTAAAATATCATTGTGATCTATAAATACCTAAAATAATTTACTAGAATATTTTTGAATTTATCAAATTTTATGTCTTTAATCCTTGATTATCCATATAATATAAAACTAAGAATATCTTTATAATAATTGTAATATAATAAGAAATAATTTGAATGTGTATAAATATTTTGAAAAATAAGACGCAAATTAGAGAATAATTTGTTTTTGATTTCAAATATATTTTCTGGGATATTATTTCACTTTAGAAAATATGATTTAAACAAATAATTGATTTTAAAAAAATAACTATTATACCTTGCAAAATATTACTTAAAAACATATTATATCAATACAAATTTTAATTTGATAATATTATGTCAATGTTATTAGGAAAATAAGATATTTTTTAAAAAAATTATAATATTGATATGGTTCAAATTTAAAATTTGAGTCCATATTCGTATTTTTGATTCATTAAATTTGTAACGCCCTGACCCCAGTTACCCAGATTCAGTGCATTATTACATAACATTGTCATGATCACAAGAATGATCAAGTATCGATAGACCGATTAGTTTAGTAGCCTTGGAAACACTAGATACATTCATAAACTTTACATTACATCATAAAAAGAAAACTAAAAAAACATAGTCTCCATATTCCACACTCATATCCCCTCATAATATCCCTTCAAGTCATTAATAAAATACTTCTTCACATCATGGGAAAAATAAAACATAGAAATGGGTGAGCTCATAAGCCCAGTAAGGATAACAATATAGAAAAAAAATTTCCTAAATAACCATAAACATTTAAGGAAATTTATAAGTAATAAAAAGCCTTTTAAACATGAACTTCATGAATAATATGGAAGAAATAAAATGAAATAATGCCATTTTCATATTCACATGGTTATTCTACACATCGAATAATCACATGAAATGACAATAACCACTTTCATAATGATGGAATGCATAATGCCAGACTATCATAACCACGTAGCAAACGTCTTGTGCCAAGACTAAAAATAAAATTTTGTCACGACCGTGTTCCAAGACACTAGTTTGTCTAATGAGACCTACCGATGCATTGAGGACCAATAGTGGGCTCCACACGTCACTTATTATGTTTAGTACATTCCAAATATGAACATGTTTAAACATAACATAAACAGTCGTATTAAAACTAGCATACGAAATGTCAATACTTTCTCCATAAACCATGAATGGTATAAAAATAACACATTCACATTAAAACATATCACAAAACATTCAAGACAATTTGGAGGTTTTGTATCATAATAAATCAACTTCAAATAAACTTAAAATCCATCAAACTATGTTAACATAGATGAAATCAAAACTATTTGAGAGAAATATCTTTTTTTTTGAAGTCATTTAAAAGTCACGTAATTATTAAAGAAACCATTTAATTTAAATATATTCTTATAAAATTGTTAGGGAATCTTCGACGATTTTATAACTGTGGAAAATATCCACACCTGCCGTATAAGTTAAAAAAATACATTCATACCTAATTCTATCGAAAAGGATAAAAAGGACCTTGTTTGGAATACAACGAAAAGATTGATTTTATAAACTTCTTATAAAAAGTCAAAAAAGGGTATGAATGTCTTTAACCCATATTTTTTAAAATAGTAAGAATGTTTTGAAATAAATTTTTAAGAAACATGGATGTGGATGATAAAGAGGTCCTAGTAGATAATTATGTATAAACAACCTCAGATAATGAAGAGATTGGGAAATAAACCCTTACCTTATACTTTTTCTTGGTTAAAGGTGGTTTAACATCCTGAATAATTGTGAAATAATTGTTATTAAATTATAAAATAATCATATACATAATATGATATCATATATGATCTTTTAACATTTATTTGTTAATAATATCTTAGTATTATCATCATTTTTGGTGTTAACGAATTCGTTTTCCATTATTTATATTGTTACATAAGCTGTGTTTGTTATGGATAGGTTTTATATTATTCATATCCAGAAAGATATCAAGTCCTTAAGAATTATTTTTAATCATCAAATGAGAATTATAATTGCATGGATACGATGGAGAATGAATCTCATCACATTCGTGCAGATGGTAGTCTGTACGTACGCACGAGCAAAAATATCATTCTTTTGATATTAAAATAATATATAATTGGATGTTATATCATATATAAAGAATAAATATCATATTATATTTATTATTAAATCAATTACAAATCATTATCATACCCATCCAAAGTATAATGTTTTTGAATAACAATTACACCACAACGTGGAGACGGTAAGCCGAAAGTACACACATATGGAGGCATGTCATTCAAAGGATGGATAGACTACTGAATATGGTTGAACCATATTTATAATAACATCAAAGTATATAGAATAAACTGGAGTTTTTATTTTATAAAGGAAATAACAATGAAAGAAGACATTGAAGAAGAAAGGAACTTGAAAATGTGTGCTGAAAATATTACATCTTCTTCGGGTTCTTCCTTTTGATTTGATCAAAAGGGCTTCATAGGTTGGATTTATGATAAAACTAATGCCTCTAGGTTGATGTGAGGGAAGTTTAGAGAGTATTTGGGTAGGGTTTGGCCGATCCAAAATGCTTTGAAGGTGTGATGAATTGCATAGAAGTTGTGTCCTTTTTTGTGGCGGGGGGAGAGGATCTTTAAGAAAAACTTAAAGTATTAATTTATAATAAATTCATATTCAGTTTATAATGGCTCAAAAGTTTATTATTCAAAGTGAAATGTGGGTATGGGTGGAAATAATTTCAAATAATTTATTTTAGACATGTTTGGGTCATTATATTATCCTTATCTATTAGTTTTAACTCTTAGTTAATTAGATTGACATTTACCATGTCACATTGTATTTTTATATTATATAGTTAATAAAATTACTATATACATCCAAGCGACCCCCAAGTGTTTAATTAATGATAAAACTATAATTATATATGTCCTTTGGCCAATCCTTAGATTTTTAAGAATAGACTATCATTTAATAATATAATACATGTTTTAAAAACACATTTATCTCAATTTTGACAATATTTAATAATTGATTTCTGTTAAACTCTTAACAAAATTATTAATTCGAAAAAAAATCATTTAAGAAATCCAAGAATGTCATATTAACCATTAAAATTCGGGCATGGCATCATAACCTTCAAATTATATTTATTATAACATTTATAATACTAATTATTTGATTCTTTCATTAATAAGGAAAATACTACATCATTATTGTATCATAAGTAAATTTAATTATTCAACCTCTAAAAATTATAAAAAAATACCATTATGTAGGAAATAGTTTTATATTTCTAATGAATATTTATAGTCTAAAATATAACATACATAACCCTATTAAAATTTTTTTTTCTAAAAGATATATGCTTGTCTCATTTTTGTATTTACTTTAACTTTATTAATATAAAGTGTCATTATCACTTACAAGTGGATCCATGGGGTCCCAAAATCAACCCAAAGATTCCCATGGGCAGAAATGTATCAACCCATACGGTTAGGACACGTTTTAGGGATATTTATTATTATTATAATATTATTTTTACCGTTATTTACCGGATTTAGCCTTCAACCACGGTAAATAAAATATTTACCGAAGTAATTATTCAAAATTTATAAAAATAAAATTTTTCTATTTACAAAATTTGGACATCCTGATTCTAAAAATGGAATCCATTTTTCTAAATTCAAACAACATAAGTGGAAGAAATTAAATTAAAATTAATTCCCGCTGTGAAAACAAAAAGCGTGTTTTTACGAAATAATAACTATCAAAATATTGACACCTGTTTATGTCCGATTTAATTGTAAAATTATGTCCTATGACCAAAATTGTATCAATTGGTAAAAATATATTCTAAATATACTTTAAAACCACTCAAATTCATAATTTATCACTATTATTTATTTTTATTAAAAATGTTGTTTTTAATTAAAATTTAGAAATTTTCACTATTCATCGAAATATAAAAGTTATCCAAAAAGTACCAAAATTTCACCCTAGGATAATTTTGATATTCCAAATACAAAAATAAAGTCCATTTTGAGGGATAAATATTATAAATTTTAAAAAATTGGATATTACTATTCATAACAGCTACATTGATTGGTCACGATGTGTTAAAATCTCGAAGTTGCGTTCAACACACGCAACTGTATTATTAAAAAAGAATCATACCGTGGAAGCTTAGGTTGTACATTCTACCCTAATTCAAATAATTTTTTCCTTGAAATTTCTTGAATTCTATTGCTTAAATAGACTCGGGTGGTTCTTTATCAGAAGTTCTTCAGGTTCCCACATTGCCTCGTCCATCTTCTGGATTCTCCATAAAACTTTTACCAGACGAGTCATCCGGTTTCTTAGCACTTGTTATCTTGTATAAAGAATCACGATGCGCACTTCTCAATAAGAAATATCAGGTTCCAGTTCTAATTCCTCATAAGTGAGTACTTGTGTTGGGTCAGGCATGTAATTTCTCAACAGTGATTCGTGCAACACATCATGAACTTTGGAGAGATTTGGCAGCATTGCCAAATGGTATGCTATAGCCCCAATTTGTTCTAGAATTTCGAAAGGTCCAATGTACATGGGACTAAATTTTCTTTTCTTTCCGAAACGTATAACACCCTTCTATGGAGATACCTTCAAGAAAACATGATCTCCTACATGAAATTCCAAATCCTTCATTCGATTATCGGTATAGTTCCTCTACCTACTTTGAGCTGCTTTGATGTGGTTTTGGGTTACCTTTACCTTTTCCATCGTTTCCTCTACCAGTTCTGGGCCAACACGTTTTCATTCACCAATGTCATGCCAACAGGATGGTGTGCGACATCTCTTTCTATATAATGCTTCATATGGTGCTATCTGAATACTTGAATGGAAGCTATTGTTATCGGAAAATTCCACCCAAGGTAAATATTGATCCTACATACCCTGAAAGTCATTTGAGAAAGATCTAAACATGTCTTCTATGGTTTCAATAGTCTCTTGTGATTGTCCATCATTTTGGGGGTTGTAGGCAGTGCTCAAACAAAGTTCAGTATCCAAGGATTTCTGAAGAATTTTCAGAATCTTGATGTAAAATAGGGATCACGAACAGAAACAATCAATAGGGGTACTCCATGATGTCTCACAACGTCATTAATATATAGTCTTGCTAAACATTCAAGTGGTATATCTTCCCTTATAGAAAAAAATGTGCTGACTTGGTAAGATGATCAACAATGATCCATATTCCATCGTTCCTTCTAAGAGTCTTTCTTAGTACCATGACAAAGTTCATAGTTATATTATCACATTTCTACTCAGTTATGGGAAGAGGTTGCATGACTCCTCCAGGCTATTTCCTTCCTGGTTTCACTTGTTGAATAACCATACATCTTGACAGAAAATCAGAAATCTCCCTCTTCATGTGGTCACACCAAAGATGTTCCTTCAAATATCTATATATTTTAGTGCTCCCAGGGTGTGTAGATATATTGGTACTATGATCATCATCCAACAATTACCTTTTTAGATCAATTATATCGGGAACACAAAGTCTCTTACCAAATTTCAAAATTCCATCTTCATTCACAAAGTCACTCAATCTCCCATCATTCAATGCTTTAATCTTATTTTTCAATTCATCATCATCAGTATAAGAACTATTTATCCTTTTTAGTAATGATGGTTTGGAAACAATTTGAATAAGTATAGATGTTTCGCCATCTATGGTAATTACCATATCTATCTTCACTATATCCATGAAAATATGATCCCTTTTAAATTCTCCTCATGTTCAAAACTCTATGATCCTTTCGGCTCAAAGAATCTGCCACCTTATGTTCCTTCCCTGGGAGGTAGTGTATTGTGCAATCATAATCCTTGATTAGTTCTAGCCATCGCCTTTGCATCATGTTGAGTTCTTTATGTCAGAAAATATACTTTTAACTATTGTGATCAGTATAAATGTCACATTTCTCACCATAGAGATAGTGTCTATATATATTCAAAGCAAAGATCACAACTGCTAACTCTAGATCGTGAGTAGGATAGTTTAGCTCATGAATTTTCAGTTATCGTGATGCATAGGCAATAACCCTATCATTCCGCAGAAGGACAAAACGAAGTCCTCTCTTCGATGCATCACTATAAATAACGAACCCATAATTACCCGATGGTAGATTCAATATAAGAGAATTGACTAATTTTCACTTCAGTTATTCATAAAATTCTTCAAAATCTTTTGTCCAAAAAATTTTAACCCCTCTACGCGTGAGATCTGTTAATGGGTTAGCCAATCGGGCAAAATTCTGGACGAAACGTCAATAATAACCAACTAATCCAATAAAACTATGTACCTCAGTTATACTCGTTGGTGCTACACATTCTTTTATTTCTCTTGTCTTAGAAGGATCAACAATGATTTATTCCTTAAAGACAATATGGCCAAGAAAAGAAATCTCTTGAATCAATAATTCACACTTTCTAAACATCCCATATAATTCATGTCTTCTTAGAGTCTTCAGGATAATACGCAAGTGATTTCATGCTCTTCGTAGATTTTGGAGTATACCAAGATATCATCAATAAATACCACTTCTAAATAATCAAGATATTCCTTAAAAACTCTATTCATTAGATCTATGAAAACAAAGGGTAGATTATTCATCCCAAAAGGCATTACTGTAATCTCGTAATGCCCGTACGTGGTTCAAAATATTGTCTTCGGAATCTATTCCTTCTTCACACACAACTGATGGTATCCATATTGAAGTTCAATCTTTCAAATGTATTGACCTCCATGTAGTTGGTCAAATAAATCATCAATGCGAGGTAGGTGATTCTTGTTCTTTATTGTTATAGTATTGACCTCTCTGTACTCGATACATAACCTCATAGACCCATCTTTCTTTTTAACAAAAAGAACAAGGGCTCCCCATCAAAATAACTAGGGAGAATAAATATATTATTACTCAATTCCTCTAATTGATCTATAGTTCAACTAACTCCACATTGGCCATTCTATAAGGGGTATTCGATATAACCCTTGATCCAGGAATTAAATCAATGGAAAACTCAACATCTCGTTCTAGAGGATGTCCAGGTAAGTATTCTGGAAAAACATCTACATATTATTTCACAATAGGTTTATCCTCTATTTGAACATTTCTTTCCTCACCCATAGTCATTTCATTCGCTTCCGCCGCAATAATTGAATTTAGTTGAGCTACTGTGGGTGGATCTAGGTAAGAAATAGGTGGTGACAATTTTTCTCTAATGATAAGTTGTTTCTTATCATCATCATCAAAAAATTTATCCACCTAATTCTTACAAAAAATATTCGCCTCATGGTCTGAAAGCCAATCCATACCGAGGATTATATCAAACTCAATCATATCTACATCAATGAGATCAGTAGTTAAAGAACATTTATATGTTCTAATGAGGACTGATTCACAAAACATTGGTGCAATGATATATCCCTTAAAATTTTTAACTGAAAACTACCTTGTTAAATAAAATTGGAAATATTTAATTTTCTTAGCAAACTGGGATGATATGAAACAATACGAAGATCAAGAATCAAATAAATCATTTTCTAAACTTGAGGAAACCTTTAAATTACCTGCCATCATGTCTTTCGGAGCTTCTACCTTAGCAATAGTCATAACATAATCATGGCCTTGATCCCTTGTCCATTTTTGAGGTATGTTCCCATGATGCTTAGGACATTAATTTTCATAATGTATTATCTCTCTATACTTATAGCATTCCATGTTGACATAAACACTATTTTCCTTGAAATCATGAGCTTGGTAGCCTTTTTCACCACACTTGAAACAGACTCCAATTCCCATCAAGGAAGTACTGGGGTTTTTCTTCCCACATTTACTATAGTATGGATAATAAACATTTCCCTTCTTCCCTTTATTTACATTTCCATAGTGGTCAGCAGTTCTCTTCTTCTCTTGCTTTTCCTTAAAGTCGTAAGACTTCATGGATTCCTTTTCTGTCTTAATAGCACATGAGACAATATCTTTGTACGATGAGAAATATTGTGAAACTAATGCTCAATAGAGAAACGGTTTTAGCCCATAAAATAAACGATCAATCTTACATCTTGGGTTACATATATAATCTGCTACATGCCTCTCTAACCATATAAAGATATCCTAATACTTTGTGACATTCTAACCCTACTTTTTCCTCAGACTCAGAAATTGAATTTCCATATCAGCTCGATGGTCATGAGGAAAGTATTTTCTATGAAAATATCATTGAACTCCATCCATTCCAAATTTGATACGTCATTATATTCCTTCGTGTTTTGTATCAATAACCACCATTGATCAACATATCTAGTGAGGTGATAAACTTCCATGATAACTTTTTCCCTTACACTACACCCCAAATCCTGAAATATGTTCTCTATGGAACTTATCTGTTGATCAGCTACTACTGGATTTTTAATCCCATTTAATGTTGGTGATTTTTGCCTCATAAAGCGATCTAACATTGATCCTCCATGCTGCGGATCAGGGTGCTCCATAGAGGTAAATTTATTATTCATAACCTGGGTGAGTTGTCCCTGTATAGTGATTAGCTGATCATCACCAGTTGCATAACCAGCTCCACTATAATTATCTTGATCATGAGGAAAATCCCTACATTGAGTGCATGCATTGATACGGTTTCCATTCCTTCCACTATGCGCCATTTCTAAAAAATTCATAAACTAGATCAATCTACGAATCATAATAAATAATTCCATACTTATAAAACACTTAAGCATAAATTGATCGATTTTGGGATATAATCCATAATCATAAAAAATGTTTTCTTTGAGGAATTATATACTCATAAACACTTAATAATGGATTATAAATAAAATAAGAATTATCCTAATAATATTTCACAAGAGTGTCGTAACAAAGCGTACAACAATGCCCATTTCGTGCACCAGTTCTTGTTCGAGTCTATCTCAAAGAGATGTTTTCATGTTTTACCCCTAGGAACATCTGTGCTAGAGCCACCTCTACCTGCTAATATCCAGACAGGGATATATTGCTCAAAAAACTCACAAAATATCTACAATGCCAAAATTATATGAAGTTTTTCTATTTTAATCCTCAAAGTTCATCTTAGGTCTATCTGCTCTAATTAGAGTTTATCTAAATCTAGATTCCAAGATTTGTACTAAACATCCTCTGATACTAATTGTAACACCCTGACCCCAGTTACCTAGTGTCTGTGTAGTATTACATAACATTGGCATGATCAATGAAAGATCTTGTCTTGAAAGACCTATTAGTTTAGTATCCTTGAAAAACACTATATACATTCATAAAGTATACATTACATCATCAAATGAAAACTACAACAACATTGTCTCCATAGCCCACACTCGTATACCCTCATACTATCAGTACATGTCATTTATAAAATACATCTTCACATCCTGGGGAAAATAAAACATATAAAGGTGTGAGCTCAGATGCCCAGTAAGGATAAAAATGTTGAGGAAACATTCATAAATAAGAATAAACATTTAATGCAATGTATAACTAAAACAAAAGACTTTTAAACTTTAACTTTAGTATAATATGGCAGAAATAAAATGAAATAATTTCATTTACATATTCATATGGATATTCTACAAATAGAATAATCACCTACCATATCAATAACCACATTCATAATGATGGAATGCATAATGTCATACTATCAAAACCACATATCCAAGGCCTCGTTCCAATACTAAAAATAATATTTTGTCAAGGCCTCGTTCCAAGACACTAGTTTGTCTCATGAGACATACCGATGCATCGAGGAGCTATAGCGGGCTCCACCCGTCACTTATTAAGTCCAATACATTCCTCAAATGAGCAGGTTTAAAAATGACATAAACATTTGTATTAAAACTAGCATTCGAATTGTCAATTAATTCTCCATTAACCATTAATGGTATAAAAATAAAACATCAACAGTCAAGCATCTCTCAAAACCGTCAATACAAATATGGATGTTTTGTATCATAATAAATCAACTTCAAATAAACATAAAATCTATCAAAGGATGTTGACATAGATGAAATCAAAACTATTTTAGAGAAATATCTCTTTTTTTGAAATCATTTTAACATAACATAATTATAAAAGGAATCATTTAGTTTAAAAATATTCTTATAAGCTTGTAAGGGAAGCTTCAACGATTTTATAACGGCATAAAATAGCCGCACCCGCCGTAGATGTTTTTTTTGATAAAAGTATACAACATTAATGAAAAAGATCAGCAAAAGTGCATGCACGAAGCCATGAAGGGAAATTTTACCTCTAGATCAGGTTAGTACTGAATCATCCTTAGGACTCCATCCGATGGGCCACATTGTTTTCTTCCCTTTTGGTGAATGAGAAGGTGAACAATGACTTTTTATAAGAAGTTTATAAAGTAATATTTCCTTTTTATATTTTTTTACATAGGACATGTTTGTTATGGATAGGTTGTATATTATTCATATCCATAATGATATCATGTCCTTAAACATTAATTTTAATCATCAAATGAGAATTATAATTGCATGGATTCGATGGGGAATGAATCTCATTGCGTTCGTGGAGACGGTAGTCCGTACGTATGCATGAGCGACAATATCATTCTTTTGATATTAAAATAATATATAATTGGATGGAATATTATAACGCCCTGACCCGAGCTACCCATAGTCGGTGAATTACATCGTAACATTGGCATGATCACAAAAGATCAAGTCTCGAAAGACCGATTAGTTTAGTAGCCTTGGAAACACTAGATACATTAATAAATGTTACATTACATCATAAAGTGAAAATCTACAATAACAAAGTCTCCATAGTCCACACTCATATCGTCTTCTGACTATCTCTGTAGGTCATTCATAAAATACTTCTCCACATCCTCGAAAATATTAAAACATAGAAAGGGGTGAGCTCATATACTCAGTAAGGATAACAATATAGCGGAAGCTTTCATAAATAAACATAAACATTTATGTCAATGTATGACTAAAACAAAAGCCTTTTAAACTTGAACTTCAGCATAAAGTGGAAAAAGTAAAATGAAATAATGCCATTTACTTATTCACATGGATATTCTACTGGTCGAATAATCACATGCAATATCAACAACCACTTTCATAATGATGGAATGCATAATGCTAGACTATCATAAACACGTAGTCAAGGGCTCGTGCCAAGACCACAAATAAGATTTTGTCAAGGCCTCGTTCCAAGACACTAGTTTGACTCATGAGACCTACCGATGCATCGAGGATCTATAGTGTTCTCCACCCTTCACTTATTAAGTCCAATGAATTCCTCATATGAACAGGTTTAAACATATCATAAACCATAACATAATCATATCACATAAAACATGCATAAATGAAACATAACATTTCCACATTTCAATCACAAGATATCAATACAACACATTTATATAATAAAAATTCTTTCAAAACCATTTTCAATACCAAAATAGAAGAAAGTTAAAACATTGTATTTATTTTTCATTAAAAAAAGTGATGGCTTGTAGAGGAAGCCGAAACTCAAATAATGGTCACGGCGGTGGAGAATTCATTGTCACCGCATATGTACAGAAAGAAAAACATTCCCTTTTTGTCGTTTAGTATAATTCTTAATATAAAAAATATTCCTTTTGAATAAACGTAAAAGTCAAAGGGGTTTATACACTGTATAAATGAAAGTTGTGTATAAAACCAAATATGCCTCAATGAAAGGAGATTGAGATGATGTCCTTAAAAAGATCATTTTAAAATAAAATAGATCTATTATGTGTTTTCAATATAAGTACACATAATGAGAGTAAAAATACAAGATAGGACATAATAATATCATGACATAATTTGAAAGTATGAGATTAACCCAAAGAATGGAAATTGGGTTATGAAATTCCCTTACCTTGCGTCCCGTCTTGACTCGACTATTATTTAACCTCCTGAATAATAAACTAGAGTTAATTTATAATTTCTTAAAAACCATTTTCAAGTTTTTATTCCTTTTATATTACTTATTACCATGTTATGAACATTATGTAATTATTTAAAATAATAACGGTCATTTTGTCGATCTCTGGTACTTGAGTCAAAAATAGACTTCTTATAATTACATGTTGTTCATGTGTTGAAATATCTATTATATCCAGAATTATATTCATGATATAGATATCATATATATCATATATATATTCAGTATATACATTCATTTATAATATTACGTAACATTTAGAGGTAAGAAATGAAATGCACCGTTCGTGGAGACAATAAGCCGTACGTACGCATGAACGCTACTTTCATTTCTATTTCATATTTAATGTAATGAAATCATAATGATATAAATGTATAATATAATTCCAGTATTATATAGTGTATAATACCATTTACTCCACCCTTTATACATCCAACATATGGTCACTTTGAGGGGGCGGTAGTCCGCACTTCCTAAAATGAAAATATCGTGTTTACCCATAATGGAAACCATAAAGGTATGACATAAATGAAAAATAAATAAGAATAAGGAAAACATAAAAATAATATATATATCATATATGAAAATAGTTTCATAATAATGGCCACCATTAGAGGTGTTATATGTTTGTTGAACAATCATCGTTTCATGAGGCAGAAATTCACCATCCACAGAAATAGTATGTTCTTTAACCATTAGATGTAGGTGTGTGTAAGTGTACCTCGAATAATTATTATAACAAAATCCTAGTATGTTAAGGATACAGGTGTTGTTACAAATTAAATGAATAAAAAGAGTTTAGGGGTTTGGATAAGCAAAATAAAACAAAATAACATAAGAGAAGACATTACCTTAAAATCGGGTAACTCTTTTGATTTGAGCCAATGGCTTCCTTGGGAAGAATTCTGCCCAAAGTGTGGCTTCTAGGAGTAAGGGAGGGAAGTTGGGAGAGTATTTGGGCAGAGGTTGGCCGAGCCAAAATGCTTTTAAAGTGTGAGTATGGTGGTAGTGGTGGGGGCCTTTTATAAGTGGAGAGGAGGGGCACTTTTGGAAAGTAATGAAATGTTATTTTATTATACAATGCTTTTCGGATTCTAAAGGGCCCACAAATATATATTTCAAGGATAAGGTGATAAGGGTTCGAAATCTCCTCAGCCAATAGGTTTTTCACAAGTGTAATCCTTGTATTTTACATTATCTTTTCATTTTATTTAAATCGTTAATTAATGAGGTAATCGTTGCATCACCATGGTGTCATAAATAATTTAATTTAATTAATGTCTAAAAATTATAAAAAAAATATCATGATGTAGGAAATCTTTTTATATTTCTAATGAATACTTATAGTCAAAAATATGACATGTATCACACCATTTAAAAATTGTTTTAGTAAAACATCTTATGTTTGTGACATTTTTATTTTAACTTTAAATAAAAGTTATTTATGTCATTTTCCTACCAAAGTGGCTCCATGGGGTCCCCAAGTTGACACATGTATTGTCTTGGTCGGCCATGAATAAACCAATAGGGGAAGGACAAGTGTAAAGGTCATTACATATTTTTATAATACCATTTTTACCTTAAATTTCACTAATTGCCTTTAATCGCGATTAATTAAACTTAAACGTTACTATTCACCAAAAATTATTATAATCCCATTGAGCCACATTATACTTCCTAATTACAACCATGTATGTCGGATTTTTGATAATCAAATCACAGAAGTGGTAATGTTTCATTTAAACGAAAAATCAGTTTTTTAACTACCACTTAGTGGTTTCACTATTCATCAAAAATTGAAGTTTTTCAGAACAATGACAAAATTTCACCATAAACTATAATGGATATTCTGAATTCAAAAATGATGTCTATTTTACAAAATTCAAAACATATAAGTTTCATTAATTAATTTCATAATTAATTCCCGTTGTCACAACAAATACCGTGTTTTTAAGAAACAATATATATCAAAAGATTGACAATTGTTTATGTCCAATTTCAAAGTGAAATTAATTATAATGAACACAATTGGATAAAATGGTAAAAATATATTCTAATTATACTTTAAAACCACTCAATATTACAATTTATCACTATAAATTATTTTGATTAAAAAAGATGTTTTATGTATTTTTCACTATTCATTGAAATTGGGAAGTTTTCAGAAAATTACAAAATATTGAACATAGGATAATTTTGACATTCCGAATCCAAAAATGAAGTCCATTTTGAAATATATAATATATATAATTTAAAAATATGGGTATTACTATTCATAATGGCTATTTTGATTAGTCGCGGTGTGTTAGAATCTCGAACTTGTGTATAATGCAAACTATTGCATTATTGAAAGAGAAGCATATCTTGGAAGCCCTGGGTGTTACATTCTCCCTTCCTTCAATAAATTGCATCCTCTCAATTTTAAATTTTTCATTGAAAATAAATCGTTGAAAATAGAATATACCTTTGTAGAAAACCCACATCAGAAATAGGGTTAATAAGAATATAACATTAAAAGAAAGAAAGAGAAGTACAAAGGTCACCCTAGATAGCCCATACTAGGATTATATGAAAATATGGATATGGAGGAGAAACAAACCATCAAGGTCTGATGGAGATTTGTAGAAATCAAGATTAGGAGAAATTTATCCATAAGAAAATCACAAACATGTGATTGGTTAAACAGTCGTTGAATCCCCAATTGGAAAAGGTAACCAGAAACGTTTTCTTAAGTTACCTTTTATAAAGTTGAGGAATTTATTTAGGAGATTTACTAAAAAGTTAAGAGAATATACATACTTGTTATGTAGACATTCATTCATTAATAAATTTTTACCACGAACCCATCTTTCACTCTAAAAGGTATTAGAACCCAAAAATATTCTATTTATCCTAATTGTATAAGGTTACAAATATTAACACATACCATTTAGATTAGTAAAACTATTTTGTAATAACCAGGGACTTCCTGTAGGCTAGTGGTAGGTAATAAAGGCCTGTCACAATATGGTTGTGGGTTTGATTCCTGCAGCTTTGTCCGATGCGACGTGTTATTCACCACCCTGCAGGTTTTCCTTTTCCTAAAACTATAATATTCCAAAAAATAATCTTCATAAATGTTTTAACCTTAAACAATACTATCAAAAGTTATCCAAAATACCTCTGTCCAGACTTTTTCTAAAAGGTCTTTAAATTCCAAAATCAATTATAACATCAGATTCCCCAAAAAAAGTAATGTTTATCTTATTGTCACATACTAAAAATATGATTACCTTCATCATATTAAATTCTTAATGAAAACAACAAGTACTGCAGTACAATCACATTATCCTTATAACCAGAATATAATCCTTGAGTCCAAAAGCACCAATACATTAATTTTTCTCCTTCAACTGTAGTGAAATCATAAGATTGTCCTTGATCCCTTGGCCTTTTCTGAGGTAAGTTTCCCTGACGCTTCGGACATTCATTTTCATAATGACCCATTTCCATACAATTGTAGCATTCAACATTGATAGCCTCTTTCTTTCCCTTACAATCACGAGCCTGGTGACCTTTTTCTCCACATTTGTAACAAAATCCCATTCTTTTTAGGCAAGTACCAGGGTGATTCTTCCCACAATTATCACATAATGTAAAATCCTTCTTTATCTTTTTCCCTTTATCTCTATCTTGTTCCACCGTTATCTTCTTCTCTTTCTTTACTTTGTTGTCATAAAACATAGAGAATTCTTTTTCCGTCTTGATAGCACACGAGACAATATCTTCGTATGACGAGAAGTTTTGTGAGACTAATGCTCGACAGAGAAATGGTTTTAACCCATCAAAGAAATGATCAATATTACTTCTTGGGTTACGTATATAATCTGCAGCATGCCTCGCTAACCTTGTAAAGTTATCCTCATACATTGTGACATTTTCATCATCCTTCTGCCACAAACTCAGAAATTGCCTTTCCATATCTGCTTGATGGTCATGTGGAAAGTATTTTTCTAAGAAAAGATCTTTGAATTCTCTTCATTCCATACTTGATACTTCTTCATTTTACTTTGTATTTTGAATCAATGACCACCATTGATCGGCATCTCCAGTGAGGTGGTAAACTGCCATGATAACCTTCTCCCTTTCGCTACAGCCCAAGGCGTAGAATATTTTCTTTAAGGATTTTATCCATTGCTCATCTACTAATGCATTTGTACCCCCATTAAATGTTGGCAGTTTTTGCCTCATGAAGAGGTCTAACATTGATCCTCCACGTTGCGGATCAGGGTGATCCATACGGGTAAGGTTATTATTCATAACCTGAGTGAGTTGTCCCAGTATGGTAATAAGTTGATCAGCACCAGTTGAATCTCCAGATCCACAATAATTATCTTGAGCAGGAGGGTAATCCCTACACAAAGTGTGTGCATTAATACGGTTTCCATTCCTTTCACTATGTGCCATTTCTATACAATGGAATATACTAGATTAGTTTATAAATCAAAATACATAATTCCATACTTATAAAATACATTACATAAATTGAACTATTTATGGATATAATCCACAAAAATGTTTTCCTTGAGGAAGAATATACTCATAACCCTTAATAGTGGTTTGTAAAGAAAATGAGAATTATCCTAAGCATATCCCCCGGGAGTGTCGTAACCAAGAGTGCAGCAAGGCCCGTTGTCATGCACCAGTTCCTGTTCGAGTCTAGCTCAAAGTGGTGTTTTTGGGTTTTACCCCTAGGTACATCTGTGCCAGAGCCGCCGCTACCTACTCGTATCCATACAGGGATTTATTGCTCGGAAAACTCACAAAATCTCTATAATACCAAAATTTTAGGATGTTCTTCTATACTAATCCTCAAAGCCTATCTTTGGTCTATATCCTCTAATCAGATTTTATCTAAATCTAGCTTCCAAGGTTATTACTAAACTTCCTCTGATACCAATGTAACGCCCCTACCCCAGCTACCCAGAGTCGGTGCATTACTTCGTAACATTGGCATGATCACAAAAGATCAAGTCTCGAAAGACCGATTACTTTAGTAGCCCTGGAAACAATAGATACATTCATAAATGTTACATTACATCATAAATTGAAAATCTACAATAACAAATTCTCCATATTCCACACTCATATCCTATTATGACTATCCCTGCAGGTCATTCATTAAATACTTCTTCACATCCTGGAAAATATTAAAACATAGAAAGGGGTGAGCTCAGATTCTGAGTAAGGATAATAATATAGTGGAAGCTTTCATAAATAAACATAAACATTTAAGGCAATGTATGACTAAAACAAAAGCCTTTTAAACTTGAACTTTAGCATAAAATGGAAAAAGTAAAATGAAATAATTCCATTTACTTATTCCCATGGATATTCTACTGGTCGAATAATCACATGCAATATCAATAACCACTTTCATAATGATGGAATGCATAATGCCAGACTATCATAACCAAGTAGTCAAGGCCTCGTGCCAAGACCACAAATAAGATTTTGTCAAGGCTTCATGCCAAGACACTAGTTTGTCTCATGAGACCTACCGATGAATCGAGGAGATATAGAGGGCTCCACCCGTCACTTATTAAGTCCAATGCATTTCTCATATGAACAAGTTTAAACATATCATAAACCATTAAAAAATCATATCACATAAAACATGCATAAAGGAAACAAAACATTTCCACATTTTAATCAAAAGATATCAATAAAACACATTTATATAATAAAAATGCATTCAAAAACATTTTCAATACCAAAATAGAAGAAAGTTAAAACATTGTATTTATTTTTCATTAAAAAAAGTGATGGCTTATAGAGAAATCCGAAACTCAAATAATGGTCACGGTGGCGGAGAAGACATTGTCGCCGCATATGTACGGAAAGAAAAACATTCCCTTTTTGTCATTTAGTAAAACGCTTCGTAAAAAAAAGATTCCTTTTGAATAAACGTAAAAGTCAAAGGGGTTTATACACTGTATAAAATAATGTTGTGTATAAAACCAAATATTCCTCAATGAAAGGAGATTGAGACGAAGTCCTTAAAAAGATAAATTTTAAAATAAAATAGATCTATTATGGGTGTTCACTATAAGTACACATAACGAATGTATAAATACAAGATAGGACATAATAATATCATGAGATATTTTTAAAGTAGGAAATTAACCCAAAGAATGGAAATTGGGTTAAGAAATTCCCTTACCTTGCGTCCCGTCTTGACTCGACCATTATTTAACCTCCTGAATAATAATCTAGAGTTAATTTATAATTGATTACGAACTTTTTAAAGTTTTTTATTCATTTTATATCACTTATTACCATTTTATGAACATTATGTAATTATTTAAGTTAATAACAGTCGTTTTGTCGATCTTTGGTACTTGAATAAAAAATAAACTTCTTATAATTACAAGTTTTCCATGTGGTGAAATATCTATTATATCCAGAATTATATTAATGATGTATATATCATATATATCAAATATATATATCCATTATATACATTCATTTATAATATTATGTAACATTTAGAGGTAAGAAATAAAATGCACTGTTCATGGAGACGGTAAGTCGTACGTACACATGAACGCTACTTTCATTTCTATTTCGTATTTAATGGAATGAAATCATAATGATATAAATGTATAATATAATTTAAGTATAATATAGTGTATAATACTATTTACTCCATCCTTTATACATGCCACATATGGTATTAACGATTCAAATCACTTTGAGGGGGCGGTAGTCCACACATCCTAAAATGAAAATATCGTTTTTACCCATAATGGAAACAATAAAGCTATGCCATAAATTAAAAATAAATAAGAATAAGGAAAACATAAACTTAATATATATATCATATATGAAAATAGTTTCATCAAAATGGCCACCATTAGAGGTGTTATATGAGTGTTGAACAATCATCGTTTTGTGAGGCAGAAATTCGTCATCCACAGAAACAGTATGTTCTATTACCATTAGATGTAGTTTTTTGTAATTGTAGCTCAAATAATTCTTATAAAAACATCCTCTTATTTTAAGGATACTGGTTTTGTTACAAATAAAATGAATAAAAAGTGTTTAGTGGGTTGGATAAGCAAAATAAAACAAAATAACATAAGAGAAGACATTACCTTAAAATCGGGTAACTCTTTTGATTTGAGCCAAAGGATTACTTGGGAAGAATTATTCCCAAAGTGTGGCTTATATGAGTAAGGGAGGGAAGTTGGGAGAGTATTTGGGCAGAGTTTGGCTGAGCCAAAAGGCTTTGAAAGTGTGAGTAAGGTGGTAGTGGTGGGGGCCTTTTATAAGTGAAGAGGAGGGGCACTTTTGGAAAGTAATGAAATGTTATTTTATTATACAATGATTTTAGGATTATAAAGGTCCCACACATATATATTTCTAGGATAAGGTGATAAGGGTTCTAAATATACTCATCCAATAGGTTTTTGACAAGTGTAGGCCTTGGATTTTACATTATCTTTTCATTTTATTTTAATCGTTAATTAATGAGGTAATCGTTGCATCATCATTGTGTCATAAATAATTTAATTTATTTAATGTCTAAAAATTAAAAACAAATATCATGATGTAGGATATATTTTTATATTTCTAATGAATATTTATAGTCAAAAATATGACTTCTATAACCCCATTTAAAAATTGTTTTAGTAAAACAACTTATGTTTGTGACATTTTTATTTTAACTTTAAATAAAAGTTATTTATGTCATTTTCCTACCAAAGTGGCTCCATGGGGTCCCCAAGTTGACCCATGTATTGTCTGGGTCGGACATGAATAGGGGTAGGAAAAGTGTAAATGTCATTTCATATTTTTATAATACCATTTTTACATTAAATTTCACTAATAACCTTTAATCGCGATTAATTAAACTTAAACGTTACTATTCACCAAAAATTATTTTAGTCCCATTGAACCACATTTTACTTCCTAATGACAACCATGTATGTCGGATTTTTGAAATTAAAATCACATAAGTGGTAATGTTTCATTTAAACGAAAAATCAGTTTTTTAACTACCACTTAGTAGTTTCATTATTCATCAAAAATTGAAGTTTTTCAGAACAATGCCAAAATTTCACCCTAAGCTATAATGGATACTCCGAATTCAAGAATGATTTCTATTTTACAAAATTCCAAACATATAATTTTCATTAATTAATTTCACAATTAATTGCCGCTGTCACAACAAATAGAATGTTTTTAAGAAATAATATATATCAAAAGATTGACAATTATTTATGTCCAATTTCAAAGTGAAATTAATTCTAATGAACACCATTGGATAAAATTGTAAAAATATATTCTAATTATACTTTAAAACCACTCAATAGTATAATTTACCACTATAAATTATTTTTATTAAAAAAGTTGTTTTATGTATTTTTCACTATTAATAAAAATTTGGAAGTTCTCAGAAAATTAAAAAAAATTCAACATACTATAATTTTGACATTCCGAATACAAAAATGAAGTCTATTTTGAAATATAAAATATATAGAATTAAAAAAAATGGGTATTACTATTCATAATGGCTATTTTGATTAGCTGTGGTGTGTTAGAATCTCGAACATGCGTATAATGCAAGCTATTGCATTATTGAAAGAGAAGCGTATCGTGGAAGCTCGGGGTGTTACACATATAATATATATAGAATAATTATCATGTTGTATTTATTATTTACATAAATTAAATATCATTATCATAACCATCCAAATAATAATATTTTTGAATAACAATTACACCACGACGTGGAGAAGGTAAGCTGTACGTACGCACGTATGGTGACATGTCATTCAACGGATGGATAGAATACTGAATATTGTTGTACCATATTTATAATAACATCATAGTATATAGAATATAATGGAGATATTATTTTAGAATGTAAATAATAAAGAACGAAGAAGTTGAAGAAGAAAGGAACTTGAAAAAGTGTGGAGAAAACATTACCTCTTCTTTGGGTTCTTCCTTTTGTTTGATCAAAAGGGCTCTATAGGATGGCTTTATGATCAAAATAATCGCTCTAGGATGAAGTTAGGAAATTTGAGAGAGTATTTCGGTAGGCGGTGGCTGAAACAAAATGCATTGAAGGTGAGAAAAATTGGTTAGAAGTTGTGTTCTTTTATAAGGGGGAGGAGAGGTTTTTTTACAAAAAACATAAAGTATTAATTTATAATAAATTCATATTAGGTTTATAATGGCTCCAAAGTAGATTATTAAAAGTATAAGGTAGGTATAGGTCAAATTCCATTCAACTAATATATTTCAGATAGGTTTAGGTATTTATATTAACCTTATCATTTAGTTTAGACTTTTAGTTAATTAGAGTGACATTTACCATGTCACTTTGTATTTTTTTATTATATTGTTAATAAAATTACTATATACATACAAGCGACACAAAAGTGTTCCATTAATGATACAAAAAAAATGATATAAGTACTTTGGCCGAACCATAGATTTTTAGTAATAGAATATCAAATAATAATATAATACGTGTTTTAAAAACTCATTTATATAAATTTTGACAATATTTAATAATTGATTTTTTTTAAAGTCTGAAAAACATTATTAATTCGAAAAAAACTCATTTAAGAAATCCTAACATGTAATATTAACCAATAAAATTAATTTATGTCATCAAAATTTTCGAATTATATTTATTTACCATTTATAATACTAATTATTTGACTCTTTCTTTAATAAGGCAAACACTGCATTATTATTGTGTCATAAATAAATTTAATTATTCAATTTCTAAAAATTATAAATAAAATACCATTATGTAGAAAATCGTTTTATATTTCTAATGAATATTTATAGTCGAAAATATGGCATATATAACCCTATAAAAAATTGTTTTTCTAAAAGATATATGCTTGTCATATTTGTATTTACTTTAACTTAATTAATATAAAGTGTCATTATCACTTATAAGTGGATCTATTGGGTCCCAAAATCGACCCAAATATGCCCATGGTCGGACATGTATCAACCAATAATATTAGGACATGTTTTAGGGTAATTTATTATTATTATAATATTAATTTTTACCCTTATTTACCGGATTTACCCTTTAACCATGGTAAATAAAATTTTTACCGAAATAATTATTGAAAATCACTAAAAATAAATGTTACCTATTTACACAATTTGGACCACCTAATTGTAAATATGGAATCCATTTTTATAAATTCAAAACATAGAAGTGGTAGGAATTAATTTAAAAATAATTCCCGTTGTCAAATCAAAAATTGTGTTTTTAAGAAATAATAACTATCAAAAGATTGACACTTGTTTATGTCCAGTTTAATTGTAAAATTATGTCCAATGACCAAAATTGTATTAAATGGTAAAGAAATATTCAAAATATACTTTAAATCCAATTAAATTAATAATTTATCACTATTAATTATTTTGACTAAAAAAGTTGTTTTTAAATAAAAGTTAGTAATTGTCACTATTCATCAACATATAAAAGTTATCCGAAAAGTACCAATATTTCACCCTAGGAAAATTCGATAGTCCGAATCCAAAAATGATGTCCATTTTGAGAGATAAAATTTATAAAATTTCAAAATGTGGGTATTACTATTCATAACGGATACTTTGATTGGTCGCGGTGTGTTAGAATCTCGAAGTTGCATACAACACACGCTACTGTATTATTCAAAGAGAATTGTACCATGGAAGTTTGGAGTGTTACAAAAATATTACCCAACAACCATGTGTACTAAATTTTAAAATTATTATGGACTAAAAACAAAAAAAAATCTTCTAAATTATTTTCACAATGATGATACTAAAAAACATAATCTACCCAAAATCCAAAACCATTAAGATGAACTATATTAGTATCAAAAGATTTTGAAATCATGACATCGCATTTAATACAAGGAGAAGAAATTTCCACTTCTGAAAAAATTATGTATTTAATTAAAAAAATATAATAAATGCTTCAACATCATCAATAAACATATTTTATACCCAAATCATGCGTATTTTTTAGATAGATTTTCAAATAACAATCTAATAATAATAACATAAAATTATACCTTTATCCATAAATATTTTAACGGGGAAATATTTATTTTTTGTAAAATTGATTTATTAGAAATTATTGAGGATGTATTTAGCATAGATTATTTATATTATGAAGGTAAAAAAGAACATAAATTTTTTAAATTATTTTTCTATCTTATAAAATTTTTATTTTTTTTAAATTATTATAACTTTTTTTATATTCATTATATTATTTATTTTTATTTTTCAAATTTTTTTTATTTATTATTATTATTATATATAATTACTTTAAAATTTAATGTTTATTATTTTACAATATTATTTTATTTCACAGAACCAATAGATATCAATTTTTTTAATTATTTTATCTTTTATTGTATATTAAATTTTAATTATGTACTATGTAAATTTGTGGAACTAAATTATTATACTAAATTTTTTATTTTTAACAAAAATCCTTAATATAAAAATATTTTTATGAATTAATTAATTTTTATTAAAATATATTTTTTGTATTTGTCATTATTATTAATTAATTTTACTAAATCTAAATTTTATGACAATAATATATTTGTTTCCAAATTAATATTTAATATTAATTTTTAAATTTTAAATTATCCAATATGCTAAAATTATATTTTAAAACAAATTATTATTTTTGTTATAATATTTCCTTAGTTTTATAAATATAATAATTTTAACTAATTTATTAATTTAGAATTATTTAAAAAAAATTCATAATTTCAATAGCTTTAATTAAATTTTTCTAATTTATTTTAATATTAATTATTAATAATATAATTTTTTGATTATTTTTATGTAATTATTATTTGATTCAATATCATTTTATATTATGTTTTTCATATATTTAATTTATTAATTTATATAATATTATTATTTCTTTTTTCAATAGACAATTTAATGTTTGTTGATATTTTTTTAGATTTAATTGATATTTTCTACAATATTTTATAATTTATTTTCATTATTATTCTTCAAATTATTTATCATATATTTTTATCTTATATGATTTCTTTAAATTATTTCAATTTTGTATAATATTAAAATTTATTATTTATTCATATGAATTAAATAAATTATAAATATATAAAATATTTATTTTCCATTAATTTATATTAAAACAAATTATTTATGTAAATAAATAAAATATAAAAAATCTAACTAATTTAATAACATCATTATAAAAAATTAAATTAAAAAAATGAATAATTTATATTAGAATAAATAATAATGATTTAATACTGATAACTTTAAAAAAATATATGCATTGAAAAATACATCTCAATTGAGGAAAAAATTACCAAATTCTTAACCTAAATTTTATATTAGAATCAACTGCTTATTTTTTGAGAGAACAAGAGGGAGGGACAAAATCAGAATTAATATTTAGTGTATAGAGGTATGGGTGCATTACTATTTAAAAACAACATATTTTTTATGAAAATTAATTGTGTTTTAATTTCTATCCCTATTTGTGTAATATTTAATTTGTTGTACTCAAATGTATAATATGAGATTTAAAATTGAAATAGAAATTATTAATTATGATTAAAATCTTCAATGTTCACCGTATTCATCACAAATAGTAGCCACTATTTTAAAATTATCTTGTTTATTAATAAATTATTTATAATGGATATAGTTTGTCAAAAATAATTGACAGCCATTTTATTTTATTATAAATTAATTAATTATGACCTATTTTTCAATACATATAAACAAAAAATCTGTAGTTATATAATATTAAAATTCAATCTCAAATATGTCAAGCATGTAAAAACATGCACAATGAAGACAGTTTTATTTGGTGAAAAATATTATCCAGTCATGATAACTAATCACTATTATAAATACTGATAATAATTTTGATTTTCATCTTTATGAATCATATATATAGGAAAAAAATTTAATTTACATGTAGTCTACTAAAATTTATACATTTCAATGATTCCATTTCATTGTTATAGAGGTGAATTTTTCATTCCAAATCACAATTCTCTTGAAATCTATTCCCCTATTACTTATATTTTCTTATAAGTCTATTTTCTGAGGGAGAAATGTATTCTTTTCATTCATCCCTTTATTTTAAATTTTTTAACATTATTCTTTATAGTTGTATTGATTTATTGTTCATTCCTTATATTGTTCATATAGGGGTTTCTTAAAAACATATCCAATTTTTTTTATCATTCCTCAATTTCAGGTCTTCTCTATTATGTCCCATATATATGGTCTTGATTTTATACATTACTATTTTCATTTAATTTTTTATGTATTAATAGTCTACTTTTTTCGTTTCTTTATTTCTAATCCATATCATATGTTGTTCAAAGGGTACTCTCCAAATCTTATGATCTCTAATGTAAATATTTTATATCACTATATATCTATTTTTTTCCTCTTTATATATTTTATATATATACTTTTTATATTCTATTAACAACATCTTCCCTTTATGTTCATTGTATATTTATGTATTTATAGTTTCATTGATATTATTTATTTAATTTAAACCCAATGAATATTTCAATTTAGGTTTTTCAATTTATATTTTCCTTTCCTCGTTTCTCCAAAATTAACACTAATATTCAATAATTAAATTATTAAGATATATTTGACATTATTACTTATTATGTCATTGTACCCAAATTTGAAAATGGATTTTTATAGTGACTTATTTCTCAATTTATAAAACATCATCTCAAAAAATTATAAAAACACATTGAATTATTTATCCTCAATTTCCCCTATTTTCATATCAATATTCTTATTGAAATATTTTATTTATATTATATTGTACACTCATTATTCAATTTGAAAATATAATTTTGTTAAATAAAGTAGATAATATTTAATTTTGTTAAAATATCATTTTTATTATTTTAATGTTTTGTAAAAAATAAAGAATTATGTTAAAAAAATTTATAAATTTTTATCTTATATTTTTTTCCATGTTAATTCCCATTTTTATTCCCCATTTTGGTTATTACGTATGTTATTTTTTGAAATTATATTTTTTAATAAGTATTATTTTGGTGAAATAATTCCTTTATTCAGTGATTTTTTTGTATACATGGTATTATTAAAATGATTTCACTCTTGGTGGATTGATCAATCATTATATTTTTCTATCCTTATTATAATCCATACATGAAATAGCATTTATCGAATTGCTTTCCACAAAGAGTAACCTATGCTTCCTTCTATTCATTCAAGGGTGTTCACCTAGATAATTAGGTGGCTAAATTGAAAGAGGAATTTTATTGAATTAACTACATAACCATTTATTTTGAAAGTGGTTAATACCCAATACTCTATTAAATTATATTTCTGGGTTTTTATTTATATGGAATATTTTATTTTTTAGATTCTTGTTTTGTTTCTATGGGTTATCCATGATATAATATTAATGGATGTATAGTTGGATTTATATTAATATGGATCATAAATTCTTACATATGTCCTTATGTGATGTGTGGATAGATAATTAAACATTCCTCAAATTCATTTGGTTAATATTAAAATCCAATGGTATTGTAATGTTTAAAATATCAGTGGTTAGTGAAATACACCATATTATGAAAAAATTGTAGATAACCCAGTCCATTATGTTATAAGACATTGTGGTTAACCATGTTTACTTTGATATGAATTCCTGTGTATTTATCATTTACTTGTGATTACCATATATTCAACTTTTTTTGTTTCTAAAAAATCACATTATAAATTCTTATTATATGTTAACATGGTTGAATATTATTATCTGTTCATTTAACATCCTTGTGATATGATCCATGTTATGTTTCAAGGATCACAATTTTTATGATTTATTCTATAATATAGGATTATTCTATAACAACTAATGTTCAGTTGTAATGATTTAATTTTCTTGTTTAATTATGAATTCAATTTCTCACATGAAAATTTATCGTACATTATAATGATATATTAATATATATACTATGAAGTATTTATAATTATTTTACACTTAATATGTGTTTGAGACAACTCATTTTTTTCCAAATTATATAGTTTACAATTTGTGTTAATGATTTTATGAACACATTTTTATGAGTTTGAAATGAACAATTTGATTAATTATTTTGTATATGTATAGACAGATTAAGTAATATATAACAAATTATGAAAATGAAAAAAATATTTATCATGGTAGTTAGTTTTAATTTTATGTTATGTGTTATAGTATATTTTTCTAGCACTATATCTGTAAGTACATGTATGGGGTGATTCATTTTGTATCAGACCACATTGTTGTTATTTTAATAAGTTATGATAATGATATAATTTCTCATAAATCCATATATATTATTAGATAGAAAACTATTATCACTAGATTACGTTGTGACGTTTAATTGGATAGATCACATTGTAATTAGTTTTTTGAGAATTTATTCCAATGTATACTATTAACTTACCATTGTAATTTTTTGATAACATTATTTCCTAATATGTCGGTTCGTGAATATTAATGGAAAAATAAATAAGTGATTTTCAATAACATAAATTATGAATAATCATGGTACATGACTATTATTAACGAGGGTAGTGATTAATTATATGATCCCATCTATCCCTTCCTTTAGGTTCCGGTTCTTTTATTTTAATAAAACAAACATTATCCCAAATTTTATTGAAAAATGTATATATAAGTTGACTTTTTAATTACATGGAAATATAATATATATATATAAATAATAAATAAAAATAGTAATTATATTTTATGAAATTTTAATTAGTTCACAATATTTTATTCTAAAAGGCTAATAATTTTTCTTATATTTTTTAAATATTATTTCATAAAATTAAAAATGATTCCATATTTTTCTATTCTTTATATTGTAGTGAATAAATATTAAAAAAATTATTAATTAATGTATCATAATTAAATTTTATAAATATTAATTATTTATACATCTTATTTTATAAAATAACTTTTAGATATTTCATGAAATCATTTACACATATTTTTTAAAACTACCCTAAAATTATTTATATTCTTATATAAAATTATAATTTCAACTATAATGAATTTATAGGAATCGAAATAATATTATACTATATAAATGTTTTATAATGTTATTATTGAAATATGAAACCATTTAATGCAACATTATAATTTTTAATTTCATATCACATTTTTTTTGAATCGTAATATAAAAGAATTTTTTATATAATATTTCAAATTTGAAATATTATTTTATTATTCAATTTAAATTTTATATAATAACCCATTAATTATTTTATGATTTTTATCAGAATCTATGAGATTTATTTGGTACATTAAAAATTATATATAAAATGTTATTTAATATATTTTTCATTAAAATAATATTTTAAAATTATTTGTTATTTTTTTTAATATTTATTATCTAATATATAGAGTATTATTATCATATAAATCAAAACTAATTTTGGAAAAATAAATTTATCGAAGATATTTATGTTCATTTACATTGTATTGAAACGATAATCTATAAATTATGTCAAAATAAAATTATGATAAAAAATATTTATTTAAAATAAAAATGTATATTACTTATATGATAAAAATTAAAAAATCTATTCATGATTATCCATCATCACAAAATAATCATTAGGTGGTGTTTTATGGATTTATTTGAAGGAGGTAATTTTTTAGTTAATGAAAAAAATTAGATTTTTAATATATTTTATCTATTTTGAAATCAATAAAATAGAAATATGATAAATAACTACATAAAAAATTCATCCCCAAATATTTATTTAATGATTTTAATAAATCTTTTGAAAAAAATCAAATTAATTTTCAAAAATATAAATATATTTTTCAAGACAAAAGTAATTTTATATGTTAATAAACAGCTATATTTTATAATTTATTTTGAAATAAATATTTCAATGATACCATTAATTTTTTGGTCTATCTAAATATCAAGAAGATATATATTCCATGATGAAAAAAATTAATATTAATTAGAATGGATAATATTCAATGACATATCATTAAATAATAAATTGATTAATTTATTTTTAAAAGATACACTTCCACATAAATATATTTAAACACTCCTTTAAACAATATTCATATAAAATATTAATCCTCATTCATTAGAATATATCTTCATAAGATACATCATTATTCCCTTTAATCCACATCCTTTATCTCATCGTTTATCCAAAAGTCACACCACTAAATGGTTAAAGATTACTCAAAAGGTGGCATCTCAACGAGCATGGTAAGGGTCCAATACATTCTCCCTACATTTTTTATTTAGGATTAATTTTCCTTAAAATATATTAATATTTCTATTATTATCAATTCATGATTATATTATAATGTTATTACCGTACATTTAAACCATTATCATAGATATAATAATAATTCCTTTTAATTAAAAATTTCTATAAGATTTTTCTATGTTGAAATAACGGTTTCAAAACCCATAAATTTTAATTTTAATTATAATCATATTTCTTCTATAGAACAAATAATTTTTTAAAATAAATTTAAAATAGCAGTATAACCATACCAAATTTTTTTGAATGTAAAAGATTAATTATTTCCCCCTTTTTTAAAAAACATTCAAAAATATCATATTCCTTTGTTAGTTTTAAACTACCTAAATGGATAAGGGTTTATTACAATCACTTCTTCCATTAACATAATCCATTCATATAAATTCATAAAACATGATTATTTGTATAAATTTCACTTTAATAAGCAATTATAGTCATGTTTATGACTATATAATGATTATTTAGTAACGATTGTATTGAAATTTAAAGTAAACAATCATATTAAATATAATATTTAAGACAACCATATGAATCAATTATTGTTGGTTTGGTAATATTTTGGAGAATAATTTTAATTTTTCTACTCTTGAAATGATATCACCCATAAAACATAATTAATTTTTATCTGATGTAAGAGTTCAAAAACGACATTTAACCATTAACCATAAAAAAATTTGAAATATTTAACGAACAAATATTAAATATATACATATAAAATATGACAGAAAAAATAGAAAGATATATTAATACATTTTGAATAATATTAATAAAAAAATAATCGTATTTTCAATTAAAAAATAAAAAATAATATTATTATTATTATTTTTGAGTGTATAGTATATACTAGGAAAGACATGTCTCAATGTATGTGTTGTTATCAAAAAATCTAATCTTTTACATAATTATTCATCAATTATGTATATTATCTTAAACATATCATATACAAGGAGTTTAATATATATAACTCTCTATATTATATTTATTTTCATATTAACGGTATCATTCCAACCCATTTGATTTATTGTTTATAACTTATGTTTTCCATAGTTAATTCTCTTCCAAAATCACAAATATTTTATAAAAAAGTTCATTAATTTCATATATTACCCTATATGTATCATATATAGTGTATTAAATAAATAATAAACCATTTTCAATTTATATTTATGGTATCAATAGTTTTCTTACTTTTTTTTATTCTATAGTATATATATTAATTTTTTCTTAACTGGACTATCCAAATCCCTTAAATATAAATTCTTATATTATCTATCATTCTATGTCTATTTATTACTCATTAAACATTCATTATATCATCTAATTATTTTAAAAATAATTTGCTTTACTAATTTTAGTTGCAAATTATTTGAATTTATAGTTCCATTCGAATTATTTAATGAATTCAGACATTTTGATGTTTTTATGGAAACATTTCCAATAATTTTAATCCTCTCCAAATTCCTATCATGTTATCCTTATGTTCTGATTTTCTTATAGGACTGGGGAATATTGTGAGAAGGGTAGATATAGGTGAGGATTTTTATTGACTAATTTTTTATAGTATCCCAAAACATATAGATGCGCTTTACAAATCAATGTTTAATGGAATCCAAGAGGATGATGAAATTAGTGGATATATGTTTGACCTCAATATGGACAACACACCAATCCTGGATGGATTTAAAATATCCTTTTTCAATGAAAAATTAAATATAATTGAGATTGTTATACATCGCATAAATGTATTATTTTTTCAATGGTTTCTATATTCATAGAGTCACCACTACCACCATATTTCCCCTCATTCCCTGGATGATCCAACCCAATGACTTCAGTATGTTTCATCCCATTATCATGGGAATATTTTAATTAAATTCAATATGTACTATTCTAAAAATAAGTTTCATTATATATATCCCTTTCATAATCTAATACTAATAACATGGTTTTACCATGGTTGGGAGTGTCGAGGAATCCATTATACAGTCCCAAGCAATAATTTTTAACTTCAATAGATGGGTGGTGGGATCCCAAACTATTATTAATGTTGATATATGTTAGGCCTATAATCTAATCGAGTGGTTATTTAACCTCAATTCCCATAGAAGTTAATGTTTATAAGAATGGGGTTATGACATCTTCGTCTGGTTCTTATCCACTCCATGATTTACTCTCTCTATCTCTCATAATAAGTATTTTAGGGTTCATAAATCTAATTTTAAGACTATAGTATGGGGAGCCATAGTTTCATATTTGTTTTTTTCATATTAATTATTACATTGGCATAAATATTAAAAACATAATCATGGAAATTTTGGTTCATAATTTCAAAGGTCGAAACTATTTCACTATTATTTATCAATTATTTTTCAATGATAATATACTTTTCTTCATTAATTAGGGTTTTAATAAAATAAATTATTATTTTTTTGATATAAAATTATTACAAAATCAGAAGTTTCCAATTGATTTCCATAGAAAAATAAGTGATTATGACTCCAATAAATGTAATTTAATAAATTCCAAGCACATGTATGAGGGTATCATGATCTTAAGATGATTTGTTATCCTCGAATGTCTACATAGCCCATCAATATATGGAAATTTATATCCAACAATTTTATGGTATAATCAAAAGTATCACATGAAGTATATAAAATTGTAAGTGATTCTGTTTAAAAATTCATCATAAAATATATTAGTCTAATACGATGATCTTTTATATCCCCATTAATGCCCTCTATAAAATGAAATTCATTAAGAATGTATTAAAATTAATTAAAATTATATTTAATAGTTCATTTATCTCACTTACCAAAAATGTATTCAACATAAGGATGGGTGGGATCTCATTGAAAAAAAATTGAGAAATGTTGTATCAGACTCAAGAGTGTGGCAGATAACATTAGGTTCATATAAGAAAAATGTAAATCGGACACCATTTTTTGTTGCTCCATTTACGCTACAATTATCTGTAAGATATTTTGGAATTTTCAAAATCAATGGACTAATTTCACTTATTATTCCTAGTTATGTGTAAATATAATGGAATTAATGAATATATTTTGTAAACTCCAATTATATTATTTGGTGGGTTGAAAAAAAATTAAGGACAACTCATTTAACACTCTCTTATTCTTACCCAAGATCCAATTCCATTGTATATTCCTCATGAAATCATCATCTCATTACTCCTTCATTAGAAAAATTATCATGGTTGACTAAAAAAATCTATTACATCATCCAAATTAAGGATATTTCAGAATAAATTATGATCAATTTATCCTCTTTCTGGCCTATTAAGTTTCTAGATCGTTAACTATTTGTTTCACAAGAATAAATAATATGGATATATTGGGTCACAAGATCCAGGATATATCCATTACATAAAAAATAATATTTTCATTATTGATAATCTAAAATAAAATATTTTTATATGGATTTTAGTATCCAATGCATTGAAAAAACTCATGCCTCTAAATATGTATGATGAATGAATGTGAATATTTAATCCACGATATATCTTTCCACTAAAAGTGAATAATATAGGTTCATTTAGGATTCATGGGGACCACATAAGGATCAATCGTATGTCTTTTTTTATTCATCTATCCATCTCTGCCTGGAATGAAAATCATGTTTATACAAGTGATGACACCAATGTGAGTATTATTATCCCCATTTATGCTTTCTAGGATTATTAATAAAAATGTATTTATGTATTCCATAAAGTTTGAAAATCCTGTTATGCATTTCTACAAAGATTAAATCTATGTAATATTTCCCATCATGGTTTACTGTACAATAAGTTAATTGGTCTATATCATAGGAAGGGTTTACCCTTAAAGAAACATTATGTATTCTATGGTTTCAATAATAAATGTCATTGTTAAAAGGTGTGATGGAAGCAACCTATTTATGGATTTAAAATGAATAATGATGTATCCTATGTATAAGTTGTTGTGTGTGGATGGGTAATTGTTACAGATTATTAGGGATCTGTCTTTTTTTATTGTCACCAATATACATGTAGAAATATTATATATAAAGATAATATCATGAATTTATAAACTTGAATTCTCTTTAGAGGATAAATATTCTTATTTTTCCTCTATTAAATTATACTTGACCAATTTGATCGGTGATTGGGTATCTAAATCAATCATCCCATGGAACATATCAAATTATATCATAACATATTTAAACATAGTACATTATAATGTTGAAATAATGAATTCCTCTAAGCAGGGTAACATGGTAGAAGTAATTAATTCATTGAAATGAATAGAGATTGGGAAAATGGGTTTTCTTTTATTTGGTATTCATGGATTTTTAATGAATAGACATACTATGAGGGTATAACCATGGTTATCCCCACATATATATTTCACTAAAGTTGTTCATCAATTGCATTCATATGATTTTCTATTAATAAAATCATAATTTAAATGTTAGTTTAAATTCATATAAATATTTTTTTTAGTCATTATTTGTATTAGTTTTTTTATTATTAGTCATTTGGAAAATAATTTTTTATTAAAAAAATATTTCATTTTTGTCATTGCTTTAAATTATCCATTTCTATTTTTGAATATTGTAAATAATTTATGAAATTGTTTTCATAAAGCAATAAAAACATTTAATAATCTTTTAAAATGTCTCATTATTTATTTCAATACCATTTTAAATTGTACCAGTATAAATTTTCTCTCTATTATCTATCTTTATACATTTTAATAAGATATACTAGAATTTAACATCTCTTTTATACATTATCATAATTCCTCTGTATACATGGTATTTTGTAAATAATTTCTTGTTGAGTGGATTGAACCATTAGAAAATTTTTATTTCCTTATCATCAACTAGACAAAGAGATAAAAGTTTATATATGACATTCCATACTAAGTAATTTAGGATACCTTCTTCTAACTATTGGGGATTCACCTAGATTTTCGTAAAATTTTATTGACTAGGGATATGTGTGTATAGAATCATTACGTTAATTATTATATATGGTTTGGAAACCCTATAAATAATTAATTGTAATTGAAGGTTATTTACAAAGATAGGAACATTAATTTTTGTATTATCAATTTATATCAATAGCAAATTTATGAAATAATATTGTAGAATTTATGATTGTTTTCGTATTCATGTGGTACACATATATATGTATATATAATTATATGCTGGATTTTGTCAAAATTATATAGTCCTATAATGGATTAGATAAATATTCATATTTCATTATATTATTATGTTATATAAAACTATTGGTTATCCCAAAAACAATGTAATGTTACTTGAGTTAATAATGAATGCATTCTGTGATGGGACGTTGGTGGTTATCGATATTCATTATGATAAGAAATTCATAATGGTAATTCTTGACATAAAAGTTTGATATCACATTCATCTATATGTACCAAATTCATATTTTATGGTACATATATACTCATTGTTCGCATGGTGTGTTATTATTATCATCTGATTTAATATCATAATACTATGATTTATGTTATTATTAAATATTTTTTTAAAATAATGTTATTCCATCATATATCAATCTTTTATCAACACTTTTTTCAATATCAATGATTTTATATTATTATTCTATTAGTAATGTTTTTTATCTAATGATCATGTATCTCAATTGTTTAAATTATACTGATAACTGATCTATTTCCTATTGATAATTTTTTTTTCACAAACTTGCCTTTTGAGAAAACAACATTCTTATGTTTCCCCATTTCCCTAGATGATCGTATGTGTTTATGAGTTTATAAATTCATTTCATGTGGGCCATGTAGAAGGAATTTTTATAATATATATAATAGTTATAGGATTTTGGTGAATTATATATCTAGTTCTTATTGAATTTTAAATTTTGATTTTAAGAGTTTGTTTTATTTTCATTTTAAATATAAATTTAAATAGTTTTAGCACAAAACATATAACTATTGTTCTGGGATTTGTATTTTTATAAAATTTTGGTAAAAATCTAGTGAATATATTTCTTTAATGTTTTGTAAATAATATAAGTTAGTGGAAATCCATAAAGATTATTCCACCATGTGAGTGGAAAGTAGTAACATGGAAAATGGATAATGGCTATAAACAATGGGTCGTCTTGTACGACCATTTGTACTAAAATACTTTAGTTAGATTACAATGTAGTAAGATAATGAATGGTTACTCCATGACTATACTCATTCTAGTTATGGGTTATAGAATAAGGTATAAATCGTCATACAGTGGTGAATTATGTTATTTATGGAATGTGGAAAGATAATCAGACCCTATAGATTATATATGTGTACCAAAGATAAGTGAGTGTTGATAGATGAAAATAGTTGGGAGATAAGAAATAGGTATTTTATTATGATTTTTAAATGTGTTTCAATGGGTGATTATGTAATGTATAGGATCTGATTAGTAGTATATTGGATTTTATATTTTATATTATTTATTTTATGAATTTTGATACACTGATAAACATAATGGATTGATAATAATGTAAGGACTGATAATCGGGTGGTCACTATCAGAGTAGAGATGATCATGTCATTACTATTATGAGAATGAATCTAAATTGTTCAAGGACATTACTAAGCACATAGAAAGTGCGATGAGATGAATTTTAGACACATGATACTTATGATTGTGTGATTAATGCATCCCAACAAGTTGATCATTTTGATATATGGATCGGTTAAACATTAGATGACTATTACCATGATACTGGTTGGTGTTACCAATCCATATAAGCAATCTGATAGGATGAGTATTATATTTCAAATCATTATGAGTGTGTATGAGATAGAAATTGTCCACTCAATGCATATGATATTGAATGGGATATGTATATTGTATTGACCCAACGATTTATAAATAGAAATTAAATTCTTATAAATATGTCTTGAGATCACAACATAATGAACTATCAAGTTCTATATGACTATTAAACATAATTATCTCACTTATGTTATTTGACTTTTGAAAATCTAACTTAAATAGTTGTGATCACTATGTTATATGGATTACGATAATAAAAACATACGTTTTTTGTGAATAGTAACCAACCCTTATGATTAGTAACAAACAATTATGAATAGTGATATACAATAATGAATAGTAAACATACATATGATAATATAAAAATAATATTTATGTTAAGGTAATATGTACCTATATTTTAGAATAAGTAAATGAATGTTTTAAAACTGATTTTTAAAATAAAATTTTAGTTTATATAAATATTAAAATAATAATATTTAGAAATTTATTTGAAAATTGGATTTCATATTTGGATTATACATGTCATAAAATGGTATAGGTTATTTTTTGGGATTTTTCTAAAATACATGAATTTTTTACGAATAATATAATACGAAAATTTACGATAAATGCTAAATAATGGATTTATTGGGTCATTGATGATGATCATCTGATGTAAGCCCAATTTCATCGAAGTCACAAGAATTTATAACTATTTCTCATGATGAAATCATCACTATTTCTGGTCTTGAGTTAAATTAATGAACTAATCATTAAAAATTATGAAAACCCTCCTCTCATCCACTAAAACCCCCTTAACTCAATCTCCTCTTCATTACTCTCCCGCCTTGTGCCTTTCCAAATATTCATCCCAAATATCTCCCCATGAACATCCCCCACATCCAACATCCCCTAGACTCTTCAAAATACCAAAACCTCTCCCTTAATGAGTTTCTCAAAGGAGATAAGCTCAAGAGGTAACATCCACTTTCAAATTATTTTATTTCTTTTAAGTTCATTTTTTATTATATCTTTCCTCACCCCCTCAACCAGATAGTATGATAAATCTGGAAAAATAAATGTATTGGAATGTAATTATAATAATGGTATATTTCATTATCATCTCTCCTTTCACCGTATTTTATTTATAAATTGAAACACCATTTGAGATATGTTAATTTTGATCATTCAAGGAGAACAATTTATCAATTTCTATTTTCATCTTTGATTCTGGTCATGAAGCATTTTGTGTCATGGTTGAACCATATTATTATATATATTATATATCGTATTAATGGTACTTTAATAATTTTTTACAAATATTATTATTTTATAAATAAAAACATGTCGCTTGTAATCAAACACACTAATTTACCAAAATGGTTATCACTATGGTTTTATATATTAATTAAACATCACTGTAAGTAACCAAATTAAATTTGAAACCATGTAATTTCAAGGATATTCACTAATTGAATATATATTCAATTCTTTACAACAACTTTTATCCTTTTTGTGTATCCAAACATGAAAATAAGTGAACCAATAATTAAAAACCAAGTAAGAAAACAAGCCCGAACAATGAAATTTATCATTATAACCAATAAAAATGTCTTGTAAAAACAAAATTATATTTAATAAAAAAATTTAATATAGAATATTTTTATTAATTGTTAATTAATAATCCTAATTTATTTATTAATTTCATTAATAGTAAGTGGAGAACACCGTGAGATTTAAGGTATGGGATGCTCTCCATTTCACCCTTAATAAAGATTGTCCTCTATACTATACCTTTTCATATGTAATACCAAATGATGGGGGTACACCTTCTGACATCCCTCATACATCCCTCATGATTTATAAGTGATGTGAAACACTTTTTCTCTCTCTTCAAGCCATATTAGGTACACCTGACACCATGCCGATAAACCGTAACGAATTTTACCCGAACCATCCTTTTTCATTATGGATAGATTATCATTATTTATATAAAAATGGAGTTATATTATCATTATATGTATAAAAAATAAATTTTGGGTAGTTATAAAAAAGTCATTTATGAAGACCCTTTCATCAGTCTTTTTTGGATATTCTTGTTTTTACCAAATTTCATGTGCACTCAATCATCCATTTTAATCCACTTTGGCCTTTATAAAATCAGTATATTTATTATGGAAAAATTCTTGGCTTAATAATAATTTTATATAAAAGATTATCATTTTTTCTATTTTAATATCTATATAGTATTTTACTTAAAACAACACAATAAAATGTTTTAATGATAATATTTCTCAAATACATTTCTTATATGTTTTGACTTCTCTTTGACACCACATACCATGTTATATTTCAATTTTACAATAAAAACATTCATGTATGTTCTAATCAAATTATTTAATGGACACATTCGTGATACTACCATTGGTTAAGCTCTATGTCATGATTGTGGTACCCAATTATTTCTATGGTTACCCTTATATTTAGGTATGGTTGATTTTGTATGATTATTTATATGATAAGAATATTCATGAAAATGTTGAGAAGTATTCTCCCAGTTAGCACATAATTATTTTTGGAAATGTTATGACCCTTGACATGTGATTTGTAATGGGGTAGGTGGTCATCCTTGACAGATAATAAAATGTGAAAAGGGATTGGCGGTAATCTTATACCCGTGTTAAAATGGGAAACGGGATTGGCGGGTTGTCTTTACCCATAATAAACCCATGTTTTATGATTCTACTACATTTATATGATTCCATGTTTATATGATCCCATGCTTTTATGATATGATTTCCTATGTTCCATGATTTGGATATCATTATGCATTACTTCCTAAAAAATATCTTATGCTGTATTCTTATATTCTTTCCCTTATTGGGCTTTTTAGCTCATCCATTTGTTCATATGTTCCCTAGGGTACACTATGAAGATATAAGGGATAAATAGATGAAAAGAGCACTTTATGAAGATTAAATATAGAATTTTCCCCCATGTTTTATGTTTTATGTACCTAGTCATCCATGAAACAAAAAATAATAATCCTTTTCTTGTACTCTGATATATAATTATTCTTCAAATCAGGTAATTTTAGGTGTAAAATGATATGGTTAGTAGGGTTTGTATCAAAGGATGGTCAAGTTATCTTTGGAGATTAGGAATAAAGAACCACATTCAGAACATTAAGGGGGAGACTAAGTATAAGAAACATTACTAAATTTTGGTGAGTATTGAATACGTGGTTTATCAAGAAAATACATCTCTGTATGGATACAAGTAGGTATAGGTTTCTCCGGCACAGATGTATATAGTGGTAAAACCCGAAAATACCACATTGATCTCGACTCAAATGGGAACGGGTTGATATAAGCGATCCATACTACACTCTTAGATATGACACTCCTAGGGGATTTTATTTAGTAGATTCATGATCTTAGTACAAACCATTATAAATTGAAGAAAATCCCCTAATAATATAAGATATTAAATAGATCAAGGATAACCTATATTTAATCATATAGAATCCTAAGTTAGGAGATACTTGTCCTTTACATGATTATCCTTTTAATCTAAATGTTTTTTAAAATAATAATCTAAGTAAACTTGACCCCTAGTTATACATTGTTTTTGATAGATAATGACAGGAAATTGAAGAACTCATCCCAACAATCAATTGATAGGAAATGTGAAGATTGCCCAAATTATATCCCTGATATAATAGGATTGGTTGCTAAAAACTTCATTAAAATACTTTCTCAGCTGGTTTTAGTTATGAATAATATTGTGAATCTTGTGAACACCCTCCTCCTCCAATAAAATAGCTTGTTTCCGTAGAATCCTTCATGCGGAAAATGCCACCCAGGATTAGCAGTTCTTCATATCCACTCCTCACGAAACAATTGATTAACACCATTGAAAAGATATTCTCCATCCTCCAATGCTTGAAAGAAGAGAATGTTGGTTTGGTGGTTTATCATTTTTGCGGGGGAAGTAGATCAATGGTGTATATTGATCAAGAATAAATTTCCCCAAGAGGAATTTGATTCCATGGATTTGTAGGAATTCAAGAGTATTTTTTTCAATAAATATATTCCTCGAACTCTTTGTCCCTTGATGGAAAGATAGTTCCTTGGAGTCAGGTAGAAGGAATATGAGTCCTTCTTGGTGTATGAAGCAAACATTACAAGGCTTCCAAGGTATTCCTTTGTCTTTGTCTTGAACACCAAAAGCAAGGTGGATCGCTTCATTATCTGACTAAAGTAGAGTCTATGAAATCATTGGTGATTCAAGACTTTGATAGTTTTGCAGATATTTTTTGTTGTGCCCTAATGGTTGAAATAGAGATTCGAGACTCCTAGTGGTCTTGTGGGCCACGTAACAAGAAGCGGAGAATGGAGAAAAACAATGGTGCTTCATTTAGAAAATCCCATGATGGAGATATACATGAATTCTCCCCTTCACAAAATTGTGGGAATGAGATTCCAGGGAATTGTCTGAGGTGGACCAAGAATTTCCTTAAATGTTGAATGTTTCATCATCTGGAAATGAACTACTGCTGGGATATCACAAATCTGAATAATTCGGAAGAAGAAAGAACGGTTCAAATCAACACTCAACCTATAGTTTGGTGTTACAATTGCAAGGAGAATTGTAATTATGCGAACAATTTTCCTAAGGCATGGGTTGTCAGAAGAAATCAACAACATCCACTATGGGATCATGGAATGTATTATGCTATCACTGCTGCTGAGGTGGAGTCGAACAACAATTTGTTAATAGGTACTCTAGTTATTTATTCAAAAATAGTTGATGTAATATTTGAATTAGGTTCAATAAATTCTTTAATATATTTCATGTTTAGTAGAACTATTTAAACACCAACTCAATATTTGGGGAAGAAGTTATATGTGAGAACGTCATATGGGGAAACTATTTCATCCATGGTTTATAAATCCTCCCTAGTTAAAGTTTGTGGACTTAACCTCGTAGAAAATCTCATCATACTTATTTTATAGGAGTTCGACGCTATCATGGGAATATATTGGCTATATTTGTACAATGACACCATTAACATCTAGGAAATAGAGATCACACTTCACATTCTAAAGCATCCTCCAATTTTTTTCAAGTGTCAGGATGAAGATGATTCTCCTTTAGAATTTTCATATCATGTGTGGATATTGTTTCCTTATGAGAAAGCATATCTAGCCAAAATGACTGAGACAAATGAGAGATTCATGCTTGAATACATTCCAATCGTGGGGGATTACACTGATGTATTCCCTGAAGAGATTAATGGTGTTCCTCCTAATCATGAGGTTGAGTTCTCAATTGAACATATCCATGGATATATACCTATATCTAATAATCCATAAACAATGGCCACCATAGAGCTAGAGGAGTAGAAGAAGCAATTACATGAGAATCTGGAGATGGTTTTTTTACACTAGAGTGCTTCACCATTGGGTGCACTAGTCCTATTTGTCACGAATAAGAATGGATCAATGCACCTCTGCATTGATTATCATGAACTCAATAAATTCACTATAAAGAATAAGTATCCCCTTCCAGTAATAGATGAATTGTTTGATTAGATTCATGGGGATAGTTATTTCTCAATGGTGGACCTTCGGTCTAGATATCAACAATTAAAGGTGAGGAGGGAAGATATTTACAAGAATACCATTCAAACAATATATGGACACTATTAGATAATATTTATTCCTTTAATACTCACTATTTCTCTAGAAATTTCCATGGATTTAATTTATAGAGTCTTAATATATTACCTATAAGAATTTGTGGTAGACCTTATTGATGATATTCTGATACACTCCACGAGCAAGGTGGAACATGAGGATCATTTGAAAACAATGTTAAAGACATTAAAAATGTAGAATTTTTATGCAATGTAAAATAAATGAGAGTTTTAGATGGAGGAAGTATCATTAATGGGTATGTTTTCTCAAACAAAGGGATATATATGGACCCTTCCAAGACAAAGGCAATTGGAGTGTGTCCCAGAACAACTTCTATAATGGATATCCATAGTTTTTTTCCGCTAGAAGAGTATTATCTACAATTTGTGAAGAACATTTCATGATTGTGAAAACCAATGACCAAGGTGACATGGAATGGAGTAATGTTTTTCTAGGCTCGGGAATGTGATGACTATTTTAATGAGCTGAAAAAAAGGCTTATCACTACACCAGTACTCACACATCTAATATTTGGAGAACTCTTTCTGGTATATAATGATGCTTCAATGATGTGAATTGGTTGTGTGCTAATGAAAAATGTGAAAGTGATAGAATATTCTTCAAGGAAGATGAAAATACCTGATCAAAACTATCCCACACATGATCTAGAGTTGGCGGCTGTGATATTTGATTTGAAAATCTAGAGGAATTATCTCTATTGGGAGAGATATGAGATATATACCGACCACAAGACTCTCAAATATACATTCACAAGAAATGTTCTTAATATGAACGATTGAAGATGGATAGAGATAATCAATGATTATTATTACACAATCTAATACCATTCTAGTAAGGCAAATAAGGTGGAATATGTTATAAGTAGAAAGGATCATGCATCATTATCAATGATGAGAATTGAAAAGGATCTGATCTTATTAGATTTTCATAGGATATACATGGAAATAATTAAGAGACTGAAATCATCAATCCTTTCTCAAATGATTTCTCAACCAAAACTCATAGAGAAAATAAAGGATGCCCAATGTAAGGATGTGGAGATTTTGAAAAGGTTGGAAGCTTTCAGAAATGGTAAATCATCGGAGGTCATGATTGATGAATAAGGAGTTGTAAGATTTGGGAAATGATTTTGTGTACAATTTCATTGAGAGATAAAGAATGATCTCCAGAATGATGCACATAGCTCAACCTTTAATATCCTCATAGGGAGCACAAAGATGTATCAATATATCCAAATAAACTTTTGGTGGGACAATATGAAAAGGTAGATTAATGAATAAACATAAAAGTTCCTGTTATTTAAAGATGTGAAGGTTGATAGGAAAAAGACTAAGAAGATGATGAATCCACTACCCATACCAAATTGGAAGTGGCAGAACATTACCATGGGCTTTGTCACTAGACATACAAGAACCTCCAGAGGAATAATGCTATATGGGTTATTTTTGATCGTCTTACAAAGACATATCTGTATATCATGATTTGAGAGGACTTCTCACTGGATAAAATTGCACAGATTTACATTAATGAAATGTTAAGGCTTCATGGAGTACCACTCTTTATATTAACTGATCGTGATCCATGATTCACCTCGATGTTTTGGAAAAGTATCCAACATGCTCAAAGAACATAACTGAACTTCAGTACAGCCTATCATCCTCAAACTGATGGCCAATCTAAGTGAACTATTCAGACACTGGAAGATATGTTCAGATCATGTTCTGTGGACTTAAATGGAAGATGGGACCAGCATCTTCCACTGTTTGAATTCTCCTACAACATGAATTTGTGCTACATAATTTGAATGACACCATATGAAGCCCTTTTGGAAAATTGTGTAGAACACCATCCTGTTTGGACGAAGTCATTGAGCATACACAACTAGGACCTAAAATGGTTAAAGCAATGGTGGATAATGTGAAAACCATTCAGCATCATATCTAGGAAGCCCAATATCGATGGAATATTTTTGTATAAATTCATTGACGAGACCTTCAGTTTAATGTTGGTTCCATGGTATTTCTATTCATATCTCTGTGGAAGAAGTTTGTGAGATTTTGGAAGAAAGGAGAGCAATGTCTCTGGTATATCATCCCCTATGAGATCCTTGATTGAGTCAGATATATGGCCTATAAATTGGCACTTCCACGAACCATGTTGAAATTACATGATTTCTTTAATGTATCCCTTTAATGAAAGTCCATACCAGACCCTTCACATGTACTCTCTTCAGTGGTGGTACAGTTGGAGGATTCTCTTTTCTATGAAGAGTATTCAGTGAAGATCTTGGATCATAAATATAATGTAATATGTAACAAGACTACACACCTCTTAAAATTACTATGAATGGACAACAAGTACGAATAGGAAACACAGGAACTAGAAGAGGTAATGATGGAAAAGTACCCGCACATGTTTACAGAAATGAATGTATATCAAAATTTCGAGGGAGAAATATCATAAGGGGGGAATAATGTAATGACACAATGATTTATAAATGGAAATTTCATTCTTATATATATATATATTTCGAAATAACAACATAATGAACTAAAAAGTCCTATATAACCATTAAACATAAGTTTGTACCATCTGTGATTTGAATTTCAAAAATATATCATACACAGTTGCGATTAGTATGTTATTTGGAGTTCGTTAAAAAAACATATTTTTTTGGTGAATAATAACCTACCCTTATAAATAGCAACATACCATTATGAGTATTGATATACCCTAATGAATAGTAAAATTACTTATGGTTTTATTTAAATAATTTTCTAGTGAATGCAAGATGTACATATATTTTAGAATTAGTAAATTAATGTTTTAAAAGTGGATTATTTTAATAAATTATGAGTTTAATTAAATATTATAAATAATAGGTTTAGAAAAATATTTCTGAAAATTGATTTAATATTTGGATTATATGAGTTGAAAAAATTTTAGGGTTATTTTTTGCAATTTTTCTAAAATACAAGTCTTTTGGATGAATAGAAAAATAGGAACATTTTTTAAAAATGCTAAATAATGGATTCATGGATTCACTAATGATGATCTGTTGATGTAAGACCAATTAGTTGGAAGTCACAAGAATTTATTACAATTCTTTGTCATGGAATCATCAATATTTACGATCTTGAGTTAAATTAATAATCGAATGATTAAAAAATAATGAAAACCCTCCTCTCCTCCAATATAAAACCACCCTTAGTCCCTCTTCTCTTCAATACTCACAAGCCTCGTTCCTTGCCAATATTCTGTCCAAATATCCCCTAAGCTCATCCACCATGTTCAACAACCCCAAGCCTCTTAAATATATAAAAACCTATCTCTTTAAGAGGTTCTAAAAGGATATAAACTCAAGAGGTAAATTCCTATTTCAAATTCTTTTATTTATTTTACGTTCTTTCTTTTCTTATTTCTTTCCTCGCCTCCCTTTAACCAAATAGTATGATAACTCCAGTAACATACATGTAATTGAACATATTTATACTAATGGTATATTTTATTATCGTATATAATTTCACCATATTTTATTTAAAAATGAAATCATAGTTTGAGATGTGTTAATTTAGCACATTCGAGGAAATCAAGTTATCAATTTCTATTATCATAATTGATTCTAATCATGAAACCAATTTTTGTAATGGTTGAACAAGATTATTTTATATAATATATATCATATTTAGGTTTCTGTAATCCTTTTTTGAAAATGATATTCTATTATAAATCAAAACATTTTCGTTGTAATCAAACCCACCAATTAACCAAAACAGTTATCAATAATGTTTTATATAATAATTAAACATTACTCTAAGTATCCAAATTAAATTTGAAACCATGAAATATATTGTATGTTAACTAATTGAATATAACTTCAATTCTGGACAAGCACTTTCATATTTCATGTGTATCCAATCATGAATATAAGCGAACAGGTTATTAAAAACCTTGTAAGCAAACGAGCCCGAAAAATAAAATTGGTCCTTATAACCAATAAAAATGGACATTAATTAACCAAAAAGGGTTATAATAAGTAAATTACATATATAAGAGGTTATGAAAATTTTAATTAGTCATCCTAATTTGTTTTTTTATTCCATTAATAACAAGTGGATAATACCCCCTGATTTATGGTAAGGGGTCCTCTCCATTCCTCTCTTAATCAATATTTTCCTCCATGCTACGACTTTTAACGTGTAATAACAAATGATGGGGGTATGTTTTATCACAACCCACATATTGTCCTCATAATTTATAAGTGACAAGAAACCCCTTTTTTCTCCAATCAAGCTCTCCTATGTACACCTGACCCCATGCTGATAAACCGTAATGAATTCTACACGAACATTCTTGGTTCCTTTGGGTTTCCATATCTATATTTATATAAAAATAGAGTAATCTAATAATTTTATATAAATATTATAAATATTATATATTTTTAAAAAAATAATTTATGAATACCCTCCGATCATAATTTTTTGTGGATATACATGTTTTTAAAAGATTCCCTCCATAGAATGTTCTGATAAGAAAACGGTTTTAAGGGAACTTCCCAAATTTTTACCCAATTTCAAGTGCACTTTAAATAAATTATTTTATGCTTTTCTATTTTAAATGCTATATAGTATTTTTCCATAAAACCACAAAAAAATGTTTTAAACATAATTATTCTCGAATACATTATTTCTATGTTGTCACTTCTGTTTGACACCACATATCATGTTATACACCTATATTAACTTATGAATTCCCAAGTATGTTGTAATCCCTTTCTTTCATGTACACAATCATGATACGCCCATTGGTTATGCTTTATGCCATGATTGTGGTACCCAATTCATTCCATGAGCTCCCTTATGTTTAGGTATGGTTGATTATTTATTATTATTTATGGGGAAATAATATTCATGAATATATTGATGTAGATGTGCCCAGATAGTGCTCCGATGCTTTGGGTAATGTTATGTAGCATGAGATGTGATGTGAAATGGGGTTGGCAGTTAGCCATGACCCATACTAAAATGGGAAACATGAATGGAGGTTATTCTTGACCGGTGCTAAAATGGTAAACGAGATTGACAATTATCCTTGACCCATACTAATGTCATGTTTTTTTATTCTGTCACATTTATATGACTCCATGTTTATTTTATCTCAGGAAATTATGATACGATTTCATAAGTTTTATGCTTTGGATATCATTTCGCCATGCCTACTGACTTTTGTACTTATTCTATATTCTTATATTCTTTCCCTTACTAGGCTTTTTAGCTCATCCCATTGGTTATGTGTTCTCTAGTGTACCCTCTGAAGATGTAAGGGCATAATAGAAGTTAGGAGTTATTTATGGTGATTAAATAATGGAGTTTCCCCCCTACTATTTATGTTTAATGTACCTAGTCTTCCATGATACTAGAGGTAAAAATATTTGGCTTGTACTCTGATGTATAATTATGATTAAAATCACGTAATGTTATGTGTAAAAGGATAGGGTCACTAAATGTATTCCAAACTATCCCTATGATATTCTGTGTGAACAATATTATCCAATCGTTCCGAATTATTCAATAAGGGATATGAGTTTTTCATTGATTCATTATTAATGTGCACACCATATATAAACACTAATTGATTTATTAGAAACTCTCCGATATAAAAAATGGACACCCAATACATATTAAATATCTTGTGGTGGATGAGGTCCACAAGATGCCTATGATGATATAAAATATATTTTTTAGACAACAAATTCATATGATTTTTCATGATGTGGATACAATACACATGTTTCATATTAGGGGACCTTAGAAACATCTATCCCATTTCATGTAACTAATATTAGTGGAATTGGATACTCAAACTCACTAAATATTGTTGGAGTTAACCATCAATATGGGTTTACAAGAACATAATGGTATTTCTACTAGTATGCATTTGATTGATGAATATTTTGATTCATATTATATATGCACAAGCATATATTGTGGTTTTTTATTTTAAACACTATTAGTAGTATCCCATATTGATTATTTTCTTACATACTTCAAGATCACCTTAGTGGATGTGTGGAAATTATGTTTTTCATGTAGTTAGAGAATTGAAAATATTACATATTAGTGGATAAGAGTATAGTTATAGGGATATAAAGATAATAAAATTGGTTTTTTGTGGTCATATATCCATATCTCTATTATTTTTAACACTGACCCCTAACATTTCATAGTCAAGAGATAGATTTATTTATAGTTTAATAGTCTCAAGAAATATTGAGGAGTAAATAATTATATTTTCCATAGAAACAAAAATATATAATGATTTCTTTTGTTTTAATGTTAATCCATGGATGTGGTGTTTACCTTAGGAACGCATTTTGGAGGATATCAAAGGATTGTGAATTTTAATTGATTTTTAATATTTATAAATTAAATATTGATTCATATTTTGAGAAATTATGGTGACATATTCTATATGGGGTTATAGATTCAAATTATGAAATTTTGGATGTTTTTGGGACTTTAGATTTACCATAGGGGTGTTGTAAACATATATTATATCTCGAGTCCTTATGATGTTTCCCAACACTAGTGTATAAATTATTAAAATAAAATAAAATTTAAATAGTTATTTTATTTGTTGAGAAACCATATTTTATCCATATAAATACATTTTTTTATTCATCTATATGGTTAGCACTATTTCTAAATATAAAAATATATTTAGGGGACAGTAGAGGGAATGTTTAACCCCCCCCCCCCGATATTTTTAGAAATTTATTTTTCAAATAAATTTATCCTTTGGGATATTTTATCTTTCAAGTAACAATGAAAATAGTTTATTTTATATTGAAACACTATGTCAGCTCTAATTATATAAAAAAATTATTTATTCCCAAAAAATAACTTTAATTTTATCTTTCTCAATATGGAACACTTTCTTGTTGTACGAAACACATAACACCAACTCAGTGTATGTTTCAAGTGACACTATGTTTCTACGAAACACATTTTCATTTTTTTATTAATATTTAAATGATATAATTATAATATATTCATTAGAAATACTAATATTAATATTGATAAGGTCAATTAAAATATTTTTTAATGGTTTTATATGAATAAAATATATTTATGATGAACGATAATTTTTTGTACAAGTAATTATATGGTTAAATATATTATATTGTCAAATGAACTCACCTTACATTCCTTCAATGAAAAAATCATAAAAATAATTTGTTAAAAATTAATGAAATATAATTTTATAAAATAAGAACAATTTTATAATTTATAATATCTAAATTACCATTTTGAGATTTTTTAGGTTTCTTAGAGGAACTTCATTTTTGTTTAAATAGTTAAAAATACAGGACTTTAGTGGAAAAAATCATTTCGTATAATTTATTTGGAATGATAAATTAAATTTTAAATTTTTTTAAAACTTTCCTTAGATATATTTTTAATCAAAATAATTTATAATTTCAACCAATGCCAAATTGTTTTTAAAAAAATCAAATAGTGGAAATGATAAAAATTAGTTACAATAGTTTAGAGAAAATGAAGTTAATAAAGTACAAAACCTAGAACATATGAACAAAAAAACCTATACACTTATGAATAACTAATTGGATGTCATTTATCCATCCAAAAACTATCTTTTAATATGTTTTTTTAGTTTTTGTGTGTTTATTTACTAAAAATGGTTGGTACAACTATCTTGTTTCCCAAAATGATAAGTGTGTCCTTATCGCTCCCTATAAAAGTCCACCATCTATCCCTCTTCATATCAACTCTATGACATATTAGGTTGAGATAATATCTAAAAAATAAACATTCTAATTTTATAACATCTTCCTAGATGAATACTATTTGTCATAATTCAATCCAAGGAATCCTCTTCCCACAAACCAAAAGGAGTTACCCGATTAAGAGGTAACAACTTCTCTTAAACTCATTTAATTTAATATTATTCTCCACCATTCTTATATCCTTATTAAATTATTGAATAAATATTTTTTATCTTTAATATAATAGGATAATTTATGATAATGTTTTGACCTAAAATTATACAAACCTCTATGTATATGGTAAAGAATTTATTATTTCCATGTATGATGATCTACCGCCTCATGAAATGATGATTGTTCAAATTTCATTTATCGTCTCTCATAGAAGACATTATGATGAAAAATATACATGTATATGTTATATAATATTATTATTATTTCAGTAATTATCTATAATTATATTAAAACACATGTATTTATACATTCTATTTTGTATTAATACGACTACTTTGTTTGAGGATATGTGGTCTTCTTGCCCCTCAAAACGATGTGATTCATTCATAAACTACATGGAATGTATTAAGGATATGATTTTTGAATATATAAGATATTTCTATGATATAATATGTATAAAATAAAACTTTTATAAATTTATTTACATAAATAACATTCTTTTTATTTCTTTATTTCAACATAATAATTAATTGAAAATATCGTAATGCATATGTACGACATACGGTCTCCACGAATAGTGGATTTTTTTCATAATTATATACTTTATCTATCATCCTAAGAAAAACTATACTCCATATAAATTATATTTAATTCATTATTTACATTATTAAAATCATGCTATAAGTATAAGGACAAAAAATATAACAAATTAAGACACAAGTAAAAAAAGTTGATATTACCATTTGTGCAACTTTAAAAAATAGTTGTTAACATGTGTGTCATATAAATAAATATTGAAACCATATTTTTTATTATAAGTAATAATAAAGTTATATTATTAATTTATAATAAATTTACATTAATTATAAATGAGTTTTGAACAAGGACGGCGAGAGTCAAGACCCAAGGTAAGGGGATTTAATCTAACATTTTATTTATGTGAGATGCATGATTTATTCTACACCAATTCCTTTTATGTAGTGATTATAATGACCATAGATTTATTCAATTATTATTATAGTTAAATTTATGGTAATTTAAATATTCATTCTATTTTATTTATTTCATGGGGTTAATTTTTCATAAGCTACCAAATCGGTCAGATAGTTTCATCTCAATTTTCTATCTTTGAGACAAATGTTTTATTATGCACATACATTATTTTTCAAGGTGTATAGACAACTATTTTACATTATATTTTTTAAATATACCTCATTTCATGAAATTTTAATATTCAATAATTTTATATTTGTTATATGGGGTATGGTTCATTCTTACTAATTAATATGACTATATTGAAACAATCTCATCTCTTTTTGAGATTATTTTTTATTATGATTATTTTGATGAAATACATTGATCCATATTTAAATCAAACTAATAAAATTTATTATACTCTACCAATTCATAATTTAAATATAGCATTGGTACCATTTTCCCACTCTTTGGTTCATAATATAGTTACAAAATTGTTTTTAGGAAATCCCGACTTTAACCTATCTTCGATCAGAAATCATTATTCTTTAAAAATAATGGTTTATAAAATAAGTTTCAAAAAATATTTTACTAATCTCTTATATTATCTAAAACAAATTATTATCCTTTTTATCATTTACTAATTTTCTCAAAGGAATCCTTTGGTCACTTTCCAAACATGGTATTTTTTTATCCTTTTACAGTGCAAAATGAATGTTCTTCTTACCTCCTATGAAATGTAAAAATTTACCCATAATCATCATTAGTAATCTACCTTTGCATGATATAAATGTTAATTTTTAATAATTTTATTATAAAATAATTTTCAACGAAATGGTTTTCAAAAGTTTTTCAATATTTCATTTTATGTTTTTAAAGGGAATTCCAAATTTTTTAATATACTTTCATACATTTTTACGGAAAATAATTTTCAATATATTATTGTAACACCCCAATAATCTATGATACACTTCTCTGGAATAATACAATAGCTTTTGGTGTACACAACTTCGAGTTCAAACACACCAAAAGCAATCAAAATAGCCGTTATAAATATTAATACCCACTTTTGGAAATTTGTTAAATTTTATATATCAAAATTGACTACATTTTTGGATTCAAGAGTATCAAAATTTCCTTTGGGTGAATTTTTTGAACTTTTATAAAAACATTCAATTATAGATGAATAGTGAAAAATAGTAAATTTTAATTAAAAACAACTTTTTTAAAAGAAATAATTTATTGTGTTAAATTATACATCTGGATGGGTTTTAAGTATAATTATATTATATCTTAATAATTTAATATAATTTACCTATTTGGATGTAATTTCATGTTTAAACTGGGCATAAACAAGTGTAAATCTTTTGATAGTAATTATTTTTTAAAAACACGCTTTTTATTTTTTCAATCGGAATTAAATTTAAATTAATTTCTTATACTTATGTGTTTTCAATTTGAAAAAATGGAATCCATATTTGGAATAATTATGTCCATATTTTGTAAATATGTAACTTTTATTTTTAGATATTATAAATATTTACTTCAGTAAATAGATTACGTACCGTGGTTAAAGGGGTAAATCCAGAAAATAAGGTTAATTTTTTTTATAATAATATTAAATTACACTAACATGTTTCGTATTTCTATTGGATGATACATGTCTGAACATGGGAATCCTTGGGTCGATACTAGAATCCCATGGAGCCACTTGAGAGTTATAATGACACTTTATATTAATTAATTTATTGTAATGACAGAAATTACAAAAACATATATCTTTTAGTAGAAAATTTTTTAGATGGGGGTATATAAGTTATCACTTCAACTAAAAATATTCATTAGAAATATAAAAAGATTACCTACATAATGTTATTTTATTTACAATTTTTAGAAATTAAATAATTAAATTTATTTATGACATAATGATGATGTTGTAATTACATTATTTATGAAATATTAAAATAATTGATATTATAAATATGGAAATAAATGTAATTGGAGACTTTTGATAAATTACACTAATTTAAAAGGTTAATATGACATTTCAGGGTTTATTAAATTAATTTTATTCGAATTGATAATGTTTTTGTGGATTTCACAAAAATATAATACAAAATATTGTGAAAATTGACATAATCGAATTTTCAAAACAAATACTATATAATTAACCATATAATATTAAAATATAAAGAGTCATGGTAAATGTCAAACTATTTAACTAATAGTTAAATCTAAATGATAAGGTTAATATGGTGACCAAATCCTATCTAAAACATATTAGTTGAGAGTATTTATACCCATACACACCTTATCCTTTAAATAAATCATTTAAGAGCCATTATAAACCGAAAATGACTTTTTTATAAAATAATATTTAAAGATTTTCCTAAATTTAACCTCACCACTATTATAAAAGGGTACATCCCTTTCACTTATTTTCACACCTTCAAATCCATTTGGCTTGGCCAAAACCTCCCAAAATATTCTCATAACTTCCCTCACAGGATCCTAGATTCCATACATTATTCAGAAAGACAACCTATGTATCCCTTTTGATCAAATCAATAAGTAGAACCTGAAGAAGAGGTAAATATTTCATCACCTCTTTAAAGTTCTTTTATTCTTCCACTTCTTGTTTATTATATGTTTCTATTATAAAATAAAAAATCCTATATATTTTATATACTGTGATGTTATTAATAAAATCATACAACCATATTCATTATTCTATCCATCATATGAATGACAAAGTCACCATACTTCCGTACACACAACTTACTGTCTCCATGTCGTGGTGTATTTGTTATTCAATAAATTATTTTTTATATTGGTATAATAATGATGTATAATTTATGTAAATAAATAATATAACATTTTAATTATTCTGTATATATGATATTAAATCTATTTAAATACAATTTTAATTTCAAAAGAATGATATTGTCGCTTGTGTGTACGTACATATTACCGTCTCCATGAACACGATGAAATTCATTTCCCCATCATAACCATTCATGAATAAATTTAATTTGATGATTAAAAAAAATTTTAATAACTTGATATCATTCTGGATATGAATAAAATACATCCTACCCACAACAAAAATATCTTATGTAACCAAACATATAAATGAAAATGAATCTGTCAACACCTAAAATGATGGTAACACTGAAATATTATTAACAATGAAATAATAGAATATCATATAAGATATCATATCTATGTATATGGTTCTTGTAAAAATTAATAACAATGATTTAATTATTATTTAAGAGGTTAACGTACCCTCTCCCAAGGAAATGTACAAGTTAAGGGTTAATTTCACAATCTATTTATTATCTGAGGTTTTTTTACGTAACTATCTACTGGCGCCTCTTTATCTTCCACATCCGTTTTTTCTAAATAATGTATTTCAAAACATTTTTACTATTTACTAGACTATTTGTTAATGTAATTTATACCCTTATTTGACCTTATATGTTTTTAATGAAATCTTTATGTCGTTTTCCAAACAAAGTACTTTATGGCCTTTTCGACAAAATTAAGGTATGAATGTTTTTTTATCTTATACGGCAGGTGCAGTTATTATCCACTGTTATAACATCATAGAAGCCTCCCTTACAATCATATATAAATATATTCAAAATAATAGTTTTAATTTATAATTATACGACTCTTAAATTATTTAAAAATTCAAAGAGATATTTCCTTCAAATAGTTTTTATTTAATCTATGTCAATATCCTTTGATGGATTTTAAACTTGTTTGAAGTTGATTTTTTATGATATAAAAATTCAATATTATATTGAAGTTCTTGTGATATATTTTATTGTAGATGTGTTATTTTTATACCATTCATGGTATATGGTTAAAGTATTGAAATTGTTTACACTATTTTTAATAGGAATGATTATGTTATATTTCATCCTTTTCATATGAGGAATGTATTGGACTTAGTATGTTATAGGTGGAGACCTTTATAGCTCTTAGGTACATCATTATGTCTCATGATACAATTAGACATGGAATTGGCTGAGTGCTTTCCCAATTTTATATATGGTATTGGCTGAGGCGGAAATCATTTTAGATGTCTTAGTTGAGGCCCTGATAAGATGTTTTAGAGTGTCTGACATTATAAATTCTATCATTTTGAAATATTATTGATGGTTCATGTTGTTATTCTACTAGTATAATATCCATGATTATGTTTTTTTATTGAATTATTTACATAGCTCACATTTTGGCCATAATTTTTTAATTTAAATTTTTTCTAAATACATGTGTTTTCAATTATTCACTGTGCCTCATTTTTATGTTATCTTCTACTATATTTCATAGGATTACAAAGCGTTTGACCTCACCGCATTCTTGTGTTTCATTTTCCAATATTTCATGAAGTTAGTTATGAGTGAATTTCACGCATAATCTAGGAGGGACAATTGTTTCTAATGGAATAAATTAGTGTTGTATTTCTTCTCAAGTTGTAATGTTTAACATAGGTATGTATCTTGTTTCAAATAATACTAAAATGATCGGCCAATCGGGATATGATTCCTTATATCATGCCAATTATATGTAATAAAGAATCTTGGTAACTGGGGTTGGGGCATTACAATTGGTATCAGGTGATGTTTAGTACAAACCATGGAAACTAGATTTCGATAAACACTGATTATAGAATGTTACACTAACATAGGCTTCGTATATTAGTATATAATAACTTTCTAGAATTTTGGTAATGTAATGATTTTGTGAGTTTTTCAAATAATACATCAATGTCTGTATACAAGTAGGTGGAGGCCACTCTAGAACAGATTTACCTAGGGGTAAAACTCAAAAACACCACTTTGAGCTAGACTCGATCGCGCACTAGTACAAGACAACGGGCCATGCTGCACTCTTGGTTACAACACTCCTGGGAATATTCATAAGATAATTCTCATTTACTTTACAAACCATTATGTTGGATTTATGAGTATATACCTTCTCAAAGAAAATATTTTTATGATTATGGATTATATCGACAAACTATTCAATTTATGCTTACTATTTTAGAAGTTTTAATTATTTATTGTGATTTATAAACTAATATTATTTATGTATTTATTTAGAAATGGCGCCTAGTGGAAGGAATGTGAACTATATCAACCCATTTATTCCATTTGGGGATTTCCCACTTACTGAATATAATTATATTGTGTTTTGGATGCAACTGGTGATGTTCAGCTTATCACCATACTTGGACAATTCACTCAGGTTATGAATAATAACCTTACCCATATGGAGAACCCTAATCAACAATGTGGAAGATCAATGTTATAAAAGATCATGAGGAAACAATAACCAACATGAAATAGGAGTAAGAATCCCTTAGTAGCTGAGCAGTGGATATGTTCCATACAGAAAATATTTCATTCTTTGTTGAGAAGTGAAAGAGAAAAAGTTTTCGGGGAAACTTATCACCTCATGGGAGATGCAAATCAATGGGGATAATTAATCCAAAATATAAAGGAATATGAAGAAGTATCTAACATGTAATGGAAAGTGTTTAAAGAACTTTTCATAGAAAAATACATTTTTCGTGATCATCAAGTGGATTTGGAAAGGAAATTTCTAAGTCAGATAAAAAAGTAGGATGAGAATGTCCTAAAGTATGAAGCTAAACTTCAAATTTTAGCATGGAATGCTGCAAATTATATACGTAACCCAAGAAGTAAGATTGATTGTTTCTTGGAAAGATTAAACCATTTCTCTATCAATCATTAGTATCAAAATCCTTCTCATCATACTAATATATTTTCTCATGTGATATCATGACAGAAAAGGAATTTTCTAAGACTTATGACTTTAAAGTGAAGCAAGAGAAGAATATATTTTATAAAAACTATGGGAAAGGAAATATGGGAAAATGAATGAATGGACGTATTGATTTTCTATCATGTGATAATTGTGGATGGAAGAATTCTGGTGCCTATATAAAATGAAAAAAAGTATGCTAAAAATGAGGACAGAAATGCCATCTTGCTGGTTATAGTATGGGGAATAAAGAAGCTACCAATGTTCAATTATACACTTATATGGAGGTGAAATATTATACAGATGAATGGCCTAAGTGTTAGGGAAACATAACTTAGTAAAGGATAAGGTATCAAGGCCAAGATTATGTGATCACTACTGCTCAGGTTGAATCTCTGAAAGACATGTTGGCATGTAATTTAATTGTTTTCTCAAGTTTAGCCAATGATTTATTTGATTCTGGATCATCATAATGTTTCATATATTCCATGTTTTATATGAAAAATAGATATTTCCAATTATATTTAACAAAGGAGATGTTAGTCAAAACCCTTAAGGGATGTATCATTGGAATAATGTTTTGTGAATCAGTCCCCATTATGTCATATAAACGTTATTTATCTAATGATCTCATTGTCATACCCATAATTTAATTTGATATAATCCTTTGTATGGATTGTATATTTGACCATGATGTGAAAGGTTATTGTAATAATAATGAGGTTACAGTTTTCAATAATTATGAGGAGTACATTATCTTTTGAGGTGAATCATCACCACCAGATTCTTATCATCTTCCACCCCAAGTAGCTCTACTAAATTCAATTATCGGTGAGGAAGTGAATGAAAAAAATATGGGTGTGGAAAAGAATGATCGAATAGAGGATGTACCTATTGTTCTTGAATATGTTGATGTGTTTCTAGAGGATCCACCTAGACATCATCCAGAACGAGAAATTGTGTTTTCTGTGGACATAATTCCTGGTTCAAGGCCCATATTGAAGACCCCTTATTGAATGGCCACCGTGGAATTAGTGGAATAAACAAAAAATCTAGATGAGTTGAGTAGTAAAGTATTTATTCTCCCTATTTTTTCTCCATGGGGAGCCCATGTTCTCTTTGTGAAGATGAAAGATGGATCTTTGAGGTAGGGAATTCACTATAGGGAGGTCAATGCGATAACAATAAATAACAATTACCCCTACCTCGCATGAATGATCTATTCGACCAACTTCATGAAGATTAATATTTTTCAATAATTGGCCTTCGATCTAGATATCATCAGTTGTGTATGAAGAAGGAATACATTCCAAAAATGGAATTTCAAACTCGGTATGGGCATTAAGAGTTTATATGAATGCCTTTTGGAATGATTAATTCACCCTATGTTTTTTTGGAACTAAATAACTGGGGTTTCAATGAATATCTATATGAATTTGTAGTGGTATTTATTGATTATATCTTGGTATACTCCAAAATCTACGAAGATCATGAAAATCACTTGCGTACCATTCTAAAACCTTCAGACAAAACAAATTATACCGAAAGTTTAGAAACTATGAATTATAGTTTCAATATATTTCTTTTCATGGATATATTGTCTCTAATGATGGAATATCCGTTGATCCTTCTAAGACATGAGAAATCTACGAATGGATAGAACCGACGAGTATAACTAAGGCACACAATTTTATTGGTTTAGATGGATATTATCAACGTTTCATCCAAAAAATTGGCTCGGTTGGCTAACCCATTATCCAATCTCACATTTAAAGGGTTTAAATTTTTTTGGAAAGAAGAGTGTGAAGAATTTTTTGAATAAATAGAGATATGATTAGTCAATTCTCATATATTGACTATACCATCGGGGATTCATGGTTTTTTATTTATAGTGATTCTTAAATGAATGTGATCATATGTTCATTGATCTATTAATATGGATATGGGAATAATCATGGAAGGTGAAACATTGATAGTTTTTCAAATAATTGCCAAACCATCCGTACTAGAAGGGAAAAAATGTTCTAAGACTGATGATGATGGTTTTAAAAAGAAAATTAAATATTTGAATGATGGGAGATTTATTGACTTCGTATATGAAGATGGAATTTTGAAATTTGGGAAGAGACTTTGTGTTCCTGATATACCTGATCTAAAAAGGGAATTGTTGGATGATGGGAATAGCTCCAATTTCTCTATACACCCTGTTATCACTAAGATGTATAGATATTCGAAGGAAAATTTTTTGTTGGAAAACATGAAGAGGGAGATTGATACGTATGTGTCAAGATTTATGGTTTGTTAACATGTGAAAGCTGGAAGGAATCATCTAGGAGGAGTCATGCAACCTCTTCCCATACTTGAGTGGAAATGGGATGATATTACTGTGGACTATGTCATTGGAAAACCAATGACTCCTAGACGGAACAATGCAATATGGGTCATTGTTGAACATATTACCATGACAACACATTGTCTTTCTGTAAGAGAATTTTTAACACATGAACGTCTAGAAAACTATATATTAATTATTTTGTATGACTTGATAGTGTAACATTATTGATTGATCCTGATATTGATCCACATTTTACATTATTTTTTTGCTAAAGTCTTCAAAAGGCCTTAGATAATAAACATCATTGGAACACTGCCTACCACCCTCAAACTGACGGACAATCAGAATGGACTATTCAAACCATATAAGACATGTTGAGATCTTTCTCAATTTCCATTCAAGGTATGTGGGATAAATATTTACCTATGGTATAATTTTCCTATAATAATAGCTTCCATTCAAGTATTCAAATGGCATAATATAAAGCATTATATGGAAAGAGATGTCGCTCACCAACTTGTTTGAATGATATTGGTGAATGAAAATAGTAGGCCCCAAACCTAATGAGGAAATTATGGAAAAGGATAATGTTATCTAAAACAACATCAATGAATCTCAAAGTAGAAAAAAGGGCTATGCTGATAACCGAAGGATTTGGAATTTTAGGTAAAGACATGTTTTCTTGAATTTATATCTATGGGTGAGAGTTATAAGATACGGTAATAAGGGTAAATTAATTCCCATGTACATCGAACCTTTCGAAATTATAGATCAAATTGTGGTTGTAGCTTACCGTTTGGAAATGCCGCTATGTCTCTCCAAAGTTCATGATGTGTTCTACATATCACTGTTTATAAAATACATGCCTGACCCAACACATGTACTCACCTGTGAAGCAATAGAACTAGAACCTAATTTATATTATTTTGAAGTGCTTATCATAATTCATGATACCATAGAACATGTGTTGAGAAACTGGACGACTCATTTGGTAAAAGTTCTATAGAGAAACCATAACATGGAAGAGGCAACGTGGGATCCTGAGGAACTTATGATGAAGAACCAATCAAATCTTTTTGTGTGGTAGTATTCTATAAATTTTGAGAAACAAATTATTTTATGGAGGAGAGAATGTAACTCACCAAGATTCTACTGTACACTTCTTTTTTAATAATACAATAGCTTGTGTTGTACGCAACTACGAGTTCAAACACTACACAAGCAATGAAACTACCCATTATAAATAGTAATAACCAATTTTTGGAATTTTATAAATTTTATTCTTAAAAATGGACTACATTTTTTGATTCATAATATCATAATTATCTTAGGGTGAATTTTTGGTACTTTTCTGAAAATTTCCAATTTTTGATGAATAGTAAAGAATACAAAATTTTAATTAAAAGAAACTTTTTATATTGAAATAATTTATAGTGAAAAATTATACATTTGAATGGTTTTTAAGTATTATTAGATTTGTTTTTATCTTTTAATATAATTCAGGTCAATGGATGCAATTTCACGTTTAAATTGGTCATAAAAATGTTTCAATCATTTCATAGTTATTATTTCTTAAAAACACGCTTTTTTACAATGAAAATTAATTTAAAATTAATTTCTTCCCCTACTTGGTTTTTAATTTGGAAAAATGGAATTCATATTTGGAATCAGGAGGTCCAAATTGGTTAAATAATATACTTTTATTTTTAGACATTATGAATATTTATTTCAATAAATGTTATATTTACTATGGTTTAAGGGGTAAATCTGGTAAATACGGGTAAAACATATTTTATAATAATATTAATTTACCCTAACATGTGTCCTATTTCTATTGGTTGATACATGTAAGGCCATATTCATCATTTTGTGGATTTTGGCACCCCATGTAGTCACTTCAAAGTTATAGTGAAACTTTATATTAATTAATTTGAAGTAAATACAAAAATGATAAAAACATATATATCTTTTATTAAAAAAAATTACAATGGGTTATAGAAATTATATCATTGAATAAAAATATCAATTGGAAATATAAAAATAATTCCTACATAATGAATTCTTATTTATATTTTTATACATGAAATAAATAAATTTATTTACGACACAATGTTGATGTAATAATTATCTTATTAATGAATGATTAAAATAATTGATGTTATAAATATAAAAATAAACGAATATGAGACTTTTGATAAATTAAACTAATTTTATAGGTTAATATGACATGTTAGGATTTATTAAATAAATTTTATTGAATGATTATTACATTTTATGATTTTTTTAAAAAATATAATATTAAATAGTGTCAAAATTGACATAATTGAATTTTTAAAATAAATACTATATTATTAATTGATATAATATTCCTAAAAAACTAATGTTCGGACAAATAAAATATAAAAGGTAATATATATTAATAATTAACCACTTGGGGATCACTTGGATTGTTATAGTTTGTTTATTAACCATATAAGAAAAAAATATAATGAGGCATGGTAAATGTTAAACTATTTAACTAAGAGTTAAATAAAAACGATACGGTTAATATGGTGACATAAACCTTTATAAAAGCTATTGGTTGAAATTGTTTTGACCTCTACCCACTTTATCATCTAAATAAATCATTTTGGAGCAATTAGATATCTAAAATTATTCTATTATAAAATAATATTTGGATATTTTTCTAAAGTGACCCTCACCTATCTTATAAAAGTGTACTTACCCTTCTCTTAATTTCTCACCTCCAAAGCCATGTGGCTCGGGAAAAGCCTCCCCAAATATCCTACCAAATTACCTAAAAACATCCTAGGGTTCTTATTGTTCTCATAAATCAAACCCATGGTGCCCTTTTGATCAAATAAAACGGAAGAATGCGAAGAAGAGATAAATATTCTATCACCTATTTCAAGTTCTCCTCTTCTTCCACATCATCTTTCATTGTTGATTCCATTATAAAATATTAAATCCTGTATATTTTATATATATTGATGTTACTATAAAAATTGTACATCCATATTATTTATTCTGTCCATAATATGAACTATAATGTCACTATACGTGTGTATGTGCGGCTTACCATCTCCACGTCGTGTTGTAGTTGTTATTTAATACAATATTTTTTGGAAGATTATAATAATGATGTATATTTGATGTAAATAATAAATATTATTGGTTATTGATTTTTTATATATGATATAATATCTATTTACGTCCAATTTTAATATCAAAATATTGATATTGTCGCTCGTGCGTACGTACAGATTACCTTCTCCAGGAAGGCGTTGAAATTCATTTCTCCATCATAACCATTCAAGAATAATATTCATTTGATGATTAAAAATAATTTTTAAGAACATAATATCATTCTATATATGAATAAAATTCATAATATCCATAAGAAAAACAGATTGTGTTACAAAACATATAAAGTAATATGAACCATTAAACACCTGAAACGATGATAATAATAAAATATTATTAACAAAGAAACATTAGAAGATCATATATGATATAATATTTATGTATATGGTTATTTTATAATTTAATAACAATTTTTAAACTCTTATATAGGTGGTTAATTTACCCTTGACCAAAGAAAAGTACAACTTAAAGCTTAATTTGAAAATATCATTATTATCTGAGGTTGTTTTTACGTAAGTATCTACTAGGACCGCTTTATCATCCCCAAACGTGATTTCTTAAAAATGTATTTGAATTTTTTTTTAAATTTAATAAACTATATGTTAAAGTAATTTTTACCCTTATTTGAACTTATATGTTATGAAAGGAATATTTCCATCATTTTCCAAACAAGGTACTTTATGTCTTTTTTGACATAAGTAAGGTAAGAAAGTTTTTTTTATACAGACAGTGCGTCCAATTTCAGCTGTTATAACATCGTAGATGCTTCCCTTACTATATTATAAGAATATTTTCAAAATAATTGTTTTATAGTATAATTCTGTGACTCTTAAATGATTTCAAAATAGAAAGAAATATTTCTTTCAAGTAGTTTTGATTTCATCTATATCAACATCCTTTGATTGATTTTAAAATTTTATAAAGTTGATTTATTTTGATACAAATATATTACATTGTATTCAATTTTTGTTATATAATTGACTATGGTTGTGTTATTTTTATACCATTCATGGTATATGGTTAAAGAATTTACATTTCATATGCTAGTTTTAATAAGAATGTTTATTTTATGTTTCAACATTTTCATATGAGGAATGTATTGGACTTAGTAAGTGATGGGTGGATCCCACTCTATCTCCACAGTGCATAGGTAGGTCTTATTAGACAATTAGACATGGAATTGGCTAGAGCCTTTCCAAATTTGATATGTGGTTTTGGCTGAGGCCTAAATCATTTTTAGACGTCTTGGCTGAAGCCATGATAAGATGTTTTAGAATGTCTGTTATTATACATTACCTCATTATGAAAATGAAATTAATGGTTTTTTTGGTTATTTGACTTTTAGAATACACATGACTTTTTTATGGAATTATTTACTCAGCTCATATTCCGACCATCAATTCATAATAAATATTATTTGTAAAGGATTTTCTTTTCATTTATTAACCATGCCTAATTTTTATGTTATCTTCCATTGTATTGATTCCCCTTACTGAACAATTAAGATCAACCCTTTTTTGTGTTTCGTTTTCCCGAGATATGTGGGTTTATATTTGTAAAATATAATAAGTATTCCAATTTTTTTTGAAAATTCAATGTATAAAAGGAAAGGGTTTCTATCGAATGATTCGTTTATGGATATGAAATTGGATTCATGGAGTATGGTCTTAATGATGATGTCCATAAATATTGGATTGTGATGTGATGGAAAATAGATCCATATCATCAAAAAATGATTAAAGATATATCCATTTTTTTAGGTAGCGCTTCTTCATTCAAATTCATAACTTCTCCTTTGATAAAGTAAATTCATAGAAAGAATGTAATATATTTTTTAACTTCTATTATAATTGTTATATGGTTTTTGATATCTAAATTAATTATGATAATTATGATAATTGTTCTTTTAAATACTGGTTATCTTTAGTGTGATGATCATTCACAATTTCTTTCTACAATTACTAGTGATTCATTCCCTATGAAACAAGTTGTTAACATAAACTTCTTATGATGTGAATTGTTGATAGATATTTAGTTGGCCGATATACGCACAAGTTTTTATTCTCCCCCATCCCTTCCTCTTATTTCTCCATCATGATGGTGTTTGTCACTAACCATATTTATAGAGAATGGATTGATGTATATGTGTGTTTTTCTAAAAGTAAATAGAAAGAAATAGGTATTAAAATTGAGTGTGATGATGATGAAAACATCCATAGATACTTGTGGGTGGTTTTATAGTGCACTTACTACTAAGGGATAATGTATCAACAAAAAAATATTGTCTGAGATGAGATAGTCATATGGAGGGGCCCCTTCTGGTCTTAGATTGTGATACATAGAGTAAAAATGGTATTGGGGTATTTTTTTAGAAAAAAAAAGAAAAGATATAAGACCCACTAGATCATCATAAAAAGTATGACTATGAAAAATATAGATTAAAACAACATATGTCAAGTTATTCCACTGTTATAATACAATGGGTTTGAAAATTAATAATTATCACATGACATGTAGTTGGGTTTAAAATATTTTTATATTTAGTTAGGTGGATGGGTAATGTCTATAAATATGGTATGTTGTTTTTTTACACTGTATTTATGTCTTCCAAAACATGTCATGAGTATTAGTATAAACACAGGTGGAAATCACGGTGTACATATTTCATTTCTTTGAACACACAACATGTAATTAGGGACAACCTGACTCAACTAGATGTTTCTACATGATGAGAACTCATAAAATAATCACACATCATTTATAATATTATGCATGTCATATAACTTATGAGGGTATGGACCCATGTATTGGATAAACATTAAATGCTCCACACTATTCCAATACACCATGTAACCTATGTCACATGATTTGTAGGGTGGAACCACATTCCATGCCAATAAAAATTCCCAAAAAGGATTCCCAATAGAGGATACATGCCATGTTTTCATTATGTACATGTTCTGTACGTTTTGAAAAATAGTGTCTCATAATATATAATTACCCTAGACACATATTTATGTGTGAATAAACAAAAGAAACATTATTTATGCACATATGATAGTATATAGTTGTTCACTTCAGTTTCAAAGGTTAGTTGTGATCTGTTAAGATATGATTAGTATCATTAGATCCATGTGTCTAGAAACTATGATAAAACCTGAAAATTTTTGTTATGACAAATTGAGGTACCCTATATATTCTATGTGATTCTCAGTGATGTGTCGATCATCCTTATAAATAATATAGTTTAATCATTTCTCATAGTTAGTGCATTACCTGTGTGTGTATGATGATATTATTATTGTATTTTTTCATCCATTGTCCTATATTTTTTATTTCCATTTTATGTCTTCTATTTCCATTTGATGTATTTTTTCATCTATTTTGGGATACCTTATCTACTGTGTATTATTATTTCCTGTTTTGGTATATCATAATTGACGTTTTTACTATATTCATAAATTTCATACTAAAATAGGAGGAACATGTACTCTATTTCTATTTCAATGAGGTGAAATAGGGGTTTTATTGCTAGATACTATTATGGTAGGGGTTAATAGTCCCTTGGATGAAACATACCCTTGGTATAGTTGTGGGTTCCCTATATGTATCTTTGACTATGTTGTTGTGATGAGGGTAAGTATGTAATGACAATCACTTGTGTATTTTCAAATTTTTAATAAGGATAAGGATCCCCTTTCTAAATTCCAGAAGTGTTGTGGATTAGTGGATGAGTTCATAGAATGCATAAAATCATGTGACTCTCCATACCCCCACAAAATCCATTGCAATGAAATGTTAAATTTAAATTTCAACTGTTGAGTTTATAGTATTTCTAGTTCTCTAAGAAATACTAGTTTCTCAGGATATATGACTATAACTAATTAAATATGATGTTAATGTTGTTCATTGTATCTTAGAGACATTAATTGTTATGCTATATCTGGATCATTCGTTGCCTTTATCAAGTTTACTACCTCATAAAAAGAGTTTTAAGCTGACTAGTTACATTTTCATTCCTTTGATGTTTCATGGAATCCAACTGGTTATATTTATAATCAACACTATAGTGGATGTTTGTAAAAAAATTGTATATGCTGATGATATATAGTTTTGAGATGGTCTTTGTGTTTACGGAGTTATTGGGCATGGATTTGGTTCATAGTTAAACTATTTATTCATGGGGGAGCATGTTTGTTCATGATTGTGTTAGTTACCATTTCTAAGGGAGATATATCTAAATTTCACATAGAAAATGAGATATTTTTAGTTTCTAATATCTATCATATTCATATTCTTGTAATATTTACAATTCCACAGTTGTTTTTTCTATAAATTGATGTGTATATAAAATATGATTCATGTATTTATCATACATTTATTATTTATTTTTATATATAATCTTAGTTTTGATACTTATTTTATAAATTGTATTTACGTGTATGTCGTGTGTTTATATAGGCTATAGAATCTCATATTTTGGGGTATGTATACTTGGTGGTACTCACCAACCCCAAGAAAACTGATGGTAGGCTTAGGTGGTATGATAATCCTATAATCGAATTTGGAAGGGCCTTAAGGGGATTTCACATATAATATTTTCAATAATGTCATTGATGCATAGTGAGGGATTTTGGAGTTATTTTTCATGGGATGACTGGTTTTCGAATTTATAACAACATTGTGGAATGGTATCTGACTATGGTTGTCAAACTATGGATACTAGAATTGGTGAAATGAATGATGCATCCTTTTTCACTGACTCCAATATCATGTTAGTCGACCTAAAACTAATTAAAATTGAATATATTGTATAATAATGTTGGTAATTACATTATATAGTGGGAAATTTGGATGTTTCATGTCTTTATAATGTCATATTTTTTATAAATCCTCTAATCTTTACAATTTCAACATAGAAAATGACGGGTGTTCCACACTAATATCTAGGCATTATGTAGGGGAAGGATCATGTTTATTTATTTTTTGGACACTCACTAATTTATTGTGGGTGATGATTCATTATTCTATAATATTTTTCAAGAGATATAATTTTCCCAGGATTTGACAGTATTTCTCACCACTTTCTTTCTAATTAATATCTTTTCTTAAAGTTGATGTTATTTCTCAACATGTTAGAAAATTATACCCATGATGATGATATGTTTTTTGTTCCATTTAAGAAGGTATCATGGGTTGGTGAAGAGATATAGATTCAATGGATGTTTTTATATAGTACGAGAATTGGGTTTCCAACTCGTTTTAGTTATCACGGACTAGAAAGTGACTCTTGTATTGTGCTCCATACATGTTCAGGCGAGGCTTTGGTAAAAGTTCATTTTATACACAAAATGATACTTCTCTACCATAGATAGTGGTTTAGAATATTTTCATTATGGTAAATTATTTGAGGATAATATACCTTATAATGACTATAGTATCCAAAATCGATTACACAGTGGAGAATATATACCTCATGGAATGTACCCTCATCATGTTTCTTTGTTGAATTTTTTGATCTCCTTAGTTTAATAGAACATTATAGAGAATTATTTTTCAAGTTGTGGTTAATATTTTATTCAAAAAAATATAATGGATCCACAAAGGAGGTGTTAGAAGATTGTGGATTCATGGTCCACTACTGAACATGTTCCATTTAAAAATATGAATAATATTATTTAACAACACTGAAAAGCACTATTAATCGCTGGACATCAAAATTGGGGTCCCCATTATCAGTATTAAATAAGTGATGATATAACGGGATTTCATAAGTGATATAAATAGACTATATAACAATCTAGATTAATGAAATCTGCTTCAAATATAATAACACACCTATAAAAACCAAGTAATTTCAAACAACGATATATAAATATAATGAGACACAATGGATATAGAGATGTCGACCCATGGAAAAAAATGAAAAACACTACTATGTAATTTTGAAACAATGTTTTATATAATTATATTTATAATTATCCAAAAATCATTTTAAAACATTAAAGTTTCATTTTTGACACTCATGATCTCTTCTAAAGAATATCCAACCATCGTATCAGTTGCCAAAAAAATCATCCCATCTTGAGAAAACAATCTCATCTATATATGATGCAAAATATTATTTTAGTAATACTATACTGAAAAAATAAAATAGTAATAAGAAATAATAAATTAATAAAAGGTCATTATTTATTAAAAAAGATACATTTGGAGTTATAATGATCACAATATGCATCTTATTTAGGTGGGGTTTATTTCTACAAGTTACAAATGAATAATGGGTCTTTTTCCTTATCTAAAAAAGTAATTTGAATGTGTTTTCTTAGTTTTTAGTATTCCACTTGTCCTTTTTTAATTAAACTAATGTCAATTATAAATTTAAAGTCAAAATTTGAGTCTTTTTTGACAGACCATGAAGCATATTAAGGTGAGGTTGACTTCTATATGTCACAAATAACTGATGGATCATTTTCCTAATGAATAAAAACAATATGAATGCATTGTCCTTATTTTTAGGGTGCATATTTTTTAACTAAAATGTCATTTTAAGCATGCAACATTAATTTTGAATAACATTGGCCACATCATGTTTCGGTTTAACATGATATTTATTCATAAAAATTAAAAATATTTCTTCGGAATCACATTCCAAATTTATCAAGAAAATCCTTGCATGTTTTCTTGATTTTTTGTGACTGAACCGTTTTCAACAAAAATTCTATTTTAATATTATTACAACCAATTTTATATATACCAGTCACACTATGATTTTTATTGAGGTGATCTTGATTCATATACATCAAAAAATGACTCATATATCTTTTTTCTAAAAAATTAAAAATAATCCAAATGTGTTTTATCATTTTTCAGAATGTCTCTTTTTCATTTTAATAAAATTAATGTAAATTTTAAATAAAAAGAGACAATTGGAGTTATAATGGTCACACTTTTAATCATAATTATATGTGGTTGACTATAACAAGTCAAAAATTACTCATGGATTGTTATCATGACGTATCAAAACAATCCAAATGAATTTCCATAGTTTTCAGAATTCTAGTTTCGTTTTTTCTAAATTGAAATTTCAAACTGGAAACACAAATTTTGTTTTATACATATTACAATAGTATAAATTTCATTTAGACATCATCATACATGTAAAAAATTATTTATGAACTAATTTCCAAAATTATGAAGGAATTAAGAGAGTGGTTTCATGGTTTTCTGGGGGAGAATAATTTTGGACAAAAATGTCAATTTCAAACTGATAACAGTCACTTTTAGTCATACTGATCACATCATGCATCAAGTAGAGGTTTGGATGATTCCAACCCATATTTAATGAATAATAGAACATTTTCCAAAAGTATCCAAATAATTCAAACATGTTTTCACACTTTTCATTATGTATGTTGTTATTTTAATTAAAATTTATGTTAATTTTATATAAAAATGAACACTTGGAGTCGCACCAGATACCCCATGAATTTGGTTGAGGTGTGGTTGTTTCTTACACATCAAAAATGACTCAGGGATATTTTTACTAATACATCATAAAAAATAAGAATACATTTTTTTTTTTTCAATTTGTGGGTTTTTTTAATACTAAAATGTGATTTCAAAATAGAAACACATAGTTTGAGACATACCAGTCTCATCATCCATCGGTTTGATGAGAATATACTTCAATGAAATCAACAATAATTTATGAATATCTATCCTAAATTATTTAGATAATAATATTAATTTTTTATTTTTTTCAATTGATTAATTTTTTTAATTAAGATTACAATTCTAATCTGATAACACACACTTTTAGACATACGGGTCACACAGTGTGTTAGATTGAGGTGGAGTTGATTCTTACATGTCACAAATCACTCATAGATAATTTTCATAATGTATCAAGACTCTCTGAATTTGATATCATTGTTTTATGTATCCCATATGTTATTCTTAACAAAATTAATTTCTATTTAAAAAATTACACAAGTGTGTTCATTCTAGAATCATCGTGAATAATATCAAGTTGAGGATAACTCTTACACATCTCAATTTAATTATAGTTAATTTTAATAAAGTATCAAAACAATATGAATTCATTTTCTATGTTTTTTTATTCCTCTTATTATTTTTTCTATAATTAATGTCATTTTAAAATTAAAATACACACTTTGAGACAAATCAGTCACATCGTGCATTGTATTTAGGTTTAGTTTACTCTTATATGTCACAAATGACCAATTGATCATTATACTAATGTATATAAAAAATTAGAATGAATCTGATCCATTTATAATCTTTTAGTTGTTCTTTTTAGTGAAATTTATGTAAATTTTAAATAAAAATAAGAAATTTCAGTTATACTAGAAACATTATGCATTATATTTAGATGTTATTTATTAGTACTCATAAAATAAATTACTTATAAATAATTTTCCTAACATATCAAAACACCCCTAATGTGTTTTCCATATTCTGAGTTGGTTAGTTTCATTTTTTACCAAAGATAATGTAAATTTTAAATAATAACTAGACACATGTTTATGTTAATTTAGTAGATAAAATATTAGATTATGAGGAAAAATATATTCTACTAAAAAAAATTCCTTCTCATTGAATATTAAGTTACGACATCATTGTTCTATATCTCATGAGCTTGAGTTTCTTCAAAAAACCACCCCATATCGGACAAATGAATCAACCTATATAAGAATACAATTCTTATGTGAGTAATAATAAATGAATAAAATTAAACAACAATATTAAACAATCTAATACTTCTATGTAAGTCATATCTTCCATCATTGTGAGTACATTCTTCCATCAGGTATGCCTCCCATTCCGTCTAAAGAAAATATATATAATCTATAGAATATGATTGTTTTAAAAAGTTATTTTACTATTGAAAAAATATAAATAATGAAATAATTAATAATATTTTAAATTCAATATTTAATATCTTTAAAAATACATCGTTGAGAATGTTAATTTATTGATGGAATTCGATCTTTCTCATGAATTTAAAAACTATTACCATAATAATTTCCATTTTTTATGAACACTACAGAAACATTAAATAGAATCAATAATTTTTTTTGATATTTGTTTTTATAGTGAGATTTTATTATATATACCCTGATAGTTTCCCAATCTTGGAACTTTATGGGGTCCATATGCTTAACTCTTAGTGTCGTTCATTGTTTTTCAAAATATTTACATGCTACCCTATCATAATATAATCGTCATTAAAACATAATATAAATTATATATCATTATTTGTTTTCTAAATATGTTGTATTTTTTGTACAAAAATAAATAAATTCCATCTCGTTTGGTTAGTTTTTTGGATATCCATTACCAGAATCAAGGAAATAATTAATTGGAGTAATAAAAAGACCTTAATGAGAATCCAATGTTGTCTAAAAACAAAAAAAAATGTATAGGTAATTAACATAATTAAAATATTATAGATATTTTAATATTTTAGAATTTTATCCTTTCACCATTGTTATTAATAAAATTGTGTAATCTGAAAGTTTTCATTCAAACGGTTTGACTATGTCTGCCACTATTTCATCCTTTTTTTGAAACGATTTTTTGTTGTTCTATAGAGGAGTTGTTAAGAATAATGAATAAAAATGGCGAAATACATTAAATTATTTATATATATATATATCTATGTATTGAAAAAATATTAAAGGTATTTATTCAAAATTAATGCATTATATCATTTTTTTTTAGAATCAAATCATTAAAACATATACGATGTATACATTTAAAATTTACCCACAAAGACAATAATAATGGAGGATTTTACTTATGTTTTCAATAAAAGTGATGTATTGAATATCTTCTCCATGAATATATTATTCAATACCAACTATGTGACTACAAATTGTTTTTTACTTTTTATCCACATGAGGAATCAATGAATGTAAATTTAGATATAGAACATGAGGGGTAAGGGTTCTTTAGGAATATCTTTTCGATTAGATGGTCGAACATTTAGATGGGTTTGAGTTGACCATTCATTTCCCACATTTTTATTGATCTATCTATAATATCATTCATCAGTTATGAACTTTTTTCATTAATTATTAATTTTTTATATTGAAAAATAAATTGTTATAGAACACTTTGTTTTCGAAAGTTTTTTGAAGCACGTGGTGGCCATTAGATGAGTGTTCCAACAACATGTTTGACCATATGAATATTTTCCTCATCAATTGGAAGAGGTAGATCGACACATGGATCATGGGATACAATAATAGAAAATATCAAATGAAATGTTGAAATTTATCTATTGTGTTTAATATCATTTTCGAAATTGAATAATATAGCCCTTAATACATGTAAATGGTAGGGAGCGGATAAATATAAATCATAGTCATTATCGACTTTTAGAAAATCAGTACATGAAATATATCAGTGTCTATCTAATTAAGAATTTATAGAAAAAATTATTAAAACTATTATTAACAAGTCTAATATTTTTTTATGTGGAATGGCTCACCTCAATGAAAGTGTGGGTGGGGTGGGATAATCACACAATGGTCGTCCTTGAGTAGTTTCATATATTTGATTCCATATATAAAATATTCTAGAAACTCTATTTTTATTTGTAATAGTTCATCATGGTTAGATTTTATTTATCTCATATAATTGTTTTCATCAAATTAATAATCCTCTTATTTATTTCTCAAAAAATGGAATGGGTGTCACTCCAAAACCCATACCTCGGACACAAACATACTGTTTTGGCCACTTCATGGGATTCGATAGTACTTGTTCTTTGAATATATGTGTTGTCGATTCCAATAACTATGTTGTATAGAAAATATATAAAAATAAGTGATCATTTTTATGTAATAGTGATTTTATGTATAATTTTTTTATTATGTCGTAATTACATATGTTTCCCACAATTTCTTTTTGTGTTTTCACTGATTAGTGTGCCAATATTTTTTTTTACATGTGCCTCCTTCCATAGCACCTAGAATGAGATGGAAATTTATTTGGATTTAATGTTATCAATCTATACATAAACATTGTAAAATTATTATGTTGTTGTTTCATGTCACATCAATGTATTACTGTAGATTTAAAATACTCATGAATTTTTCTCAATTAACTCAAACCACATCCTTTGTTTATGATAGGGGTAAGTAGGTTTTTCTTCATGTTACTTATATCAAATACGTAGTTGTTATTTAATAAATAAAAAATTAATCAAACAGATAAACCCACATATCATATAACAACATATTATTATCCACAATGTAATGAAAAGGATGAATCTACGTGACTTCTAGTAAATTCATCCCACCCTTATTGGGTTATCTGGTGTGAATAGTGAAGAGGTCGATGTGGGTTTATTTTCATTTTTGTATTTTTATGATAAAGTTTTGTAAGAATTATTGGGAAGCCATTGTGAATCATTCCAACAAGAATTAATAAATATTTCATGTTGGAGATATCTACTATAAATTAACTCTTCTTAGGATGACGATGATTAATTCAATGTTTCATTACTTTATTTTTTGTAAAATAATGTAATAATGTCATTATGTTTTAGAAATTTGTTCCCACATCAGTCTTTTAAGTGAGGCCACAACATATTTCAATGAATCTAAATAAGTTGGAATGCATTGTTGAGTGATTCTTCCAATGTAAATATTGAACAAATAATTCATTGCGATAATATACATCACATGTAAATTATATCAGACCTCATATTTGATGACATTGATTTTTTCCATAATGATTTTTTCTATCACTGGAAATATATGATGCTCATTTTTTTGCGATGAAGTTCAATTTTCTACTACCATTTACTGAATTTGGACTCATCAATATGTTCCTATAGATTAGTAGCATAGACATATGATGAAGTTCATTGTTACTCTGAATTGTGAGAAGCATCAGGTTGAGAACCATTTGGTTCATTAGTACTACCCGAACTGAAACATGAAAACTTCCATTGTTCCTTTTAATTGTGAGTAACATAAGGTTAAGATACCTATGATTCCTCGAGATTGGAAGTATAAAGAAAGGCATAATTATTTATCCATATATGTGGTTAAAAATTTTATTTATATTACATAAATGTAGTAGAAAACTAATAATGACATGAGTTAACATGATGTATATTATAATAAACATGATTATTAAAGTCTATTTTTGACATGGATTATAAGGCCCCAGCCTTAGGCCTTACCTAATCTTGAGTTATTACAAGATTACACATTGGGGATCTTTTCGGGTTTAGAGTTTTAGAGAATTAGATCATAAAACTTGCATTACATTCCACATATAAACAAAGTGGTTACATAAAGATAGTATTCTTCATTCCCATCAATGGAAGCACATTTAAAATAAAACATGGATTATTTCTTGACACATACTTGACTCTATCATCTTATCATGTACCTTTCCCTTGACCTGTGAAAAACATTTCAAAAACTTGGGATGAGCATAAAAACTCAGTATGGGTTATAAAAACATGGAAAGGAAACATGAGTTCATATATACATAAGAATGAAATCATACTTTACCCATAAAACATAGCCACTTTAATATACCTCATAAAATCATTAATAAATCATAGAAATCATAATACATAATGGTAACTTGAGGCATTCATAACATTCTTACGTAGAGAGTAACCATCTTGGTTACTTTTGGAATACCCATCACAGTATATTCCCTAAAATCTCTTCGGAGAAACCTTAACGTTTCACTCCTTTGCGTTACCCAATGCATTGGAGAGCTATATCGGGCTCACCCGCCCTTAGTTTATCACAGAACCACTCGTTTTCATAATAATGCCCAAGAACCTCAACATAATCATATCACATAAAACATGCATAAAGGAAACATAACATTCCCAACATTCAATCACAAGATATCAATACAACACATTGATATAAAAACATTATGAAAACCATTTTAGATACCAAAATAAAAGAAAAGTAAAACATGGTATTTATTTTTCTTTTAAAAAGAAGGTATGGCTTGTAGAGGAAGCCGAAACTCAAATAACGGTTACGGTGGCGGAGAAGTCATTGTCACCGCATACGTACGACAAAAACATTCCCTTTTTTCATTTAGTAAACTCTTCGTATAAAAATATTCCTTTTGAATAAACGTAAAAGTCAAAGGGGTTTATACACCGTATAAAAGAATGTTGTGTATAAAATAAAATATGCCTCAATGAAAGGTGATTGAGACGAAGTCCCATACCTCGTATTCGACTTCACCCGATCGTTCTTTAATATCCTGAATAATAAACTTGAGTTAATCTCTACATGCTTAAGAATCTTTTTCATGTTCATTAATCCTTTTATACCACGTTATGAACATCATGTAATCATTTAAGTAAATAATGTTCATTTTGTCGGTATTTGGTTCTTAAGTCAAAAATAGACTTCTTACACTTACATGTTGTTAATTTGGTCATAGGTTCGTCATATCCAGAATGATATTAATGATTTGGATAACATATATATCATATATATTCATCATATACATGTATTTATAATATTATATCACATTTAGAGGTAAGAAATGAAATGCACTGTTCATGGAGACTGTAAGTCGTACGTACGCATGAACGCTACTTCCATTTCTATTTCATATTTTCTGGAATGGAATAATAATTATATAAGAGTATATTATAATTCCAATATAATAACATATATAATATCATTAATTTTATCCTTTACACATCCCACATATGGTATTAACGAATCAAATCACTTTCAAGGGGCGGTAGTCCGCACTTCCTAAAATGAAGATATCGTGTTTACCCATAATGGAAAACCATAAAGGTATGCCCAAAATGAAAAAAACAGAAGCTTAAGGAAAACATAAACATATTATATATCATATATAAAAATAGTGACATCATAATGACCACCTTTGAAGGTGTTAAATGAGTATTGAACAATCATCGTTTCGGGAGGCAGAATTTCACCATCCACGGAAACCGTATGTTCTTTAACCATTTAATGTAGTTGTGTGAGATTGTAGCTCAAATAAATAATATAACAACATCCTAGTATATTTAAGATACTGGTGTTGTTACAAAATAAGTAAATAAAAAGAGTTTAGGGGGTTGGAGAAGCAAAATAAAACAAATGAACATGAGAGAATGAATTACCTTTAAAAGTGTAACTCTTTTTAATTTGAGCCTAAAGGCTTCCTTTGAAAGGATTCTGCCCAAAGTGAATCCTCTAGGATGAGTAGAGGGATGTGGAGAGAGTAAAGGGAAGGGTTTGGCTGAGCCAAAGGTTTGAGGAGTGTGTGAAATGAGGTAGTGGTGGGGGCCTTTTATAAGAGGAGAGGAGGGGCACTTTTGGAATGTAAAGAAATATTACTCTATTTGAAAATGTGTTTCGGTTTTAAAAGGTCCCACATTGATATAATTCGTGGATAAGGTGATAAGGGTTCGAAATCCACTCATCCAATTGGTTTTGGACATGTTTAGTTCATAGATTTTACATTATCTTTCCATTTTATTTAAATCGTCAAATAATGATGTCATCGCTGCATCATTATTATGTCATAAATAATTTAATTTATTTAATGTCTAAAAATCATAAAAAATACTATGATGTAGGAAATCTTTTTAGATTTCCAATTACTATTTATAATCAAATATCTGATCTTTATAACCCTATTTATAAATTGTTTTCGTAAAACATGTTATGTTTGTGTCATTTTTACTTTTACATTAAATAAAAAGTTAATTATGTCATTTCCCAACCAAAATGTCTCCATGGGGTCCCCAAGATGACCCATGGCTTGTCGTGGTCTGCCATGACACAACCAATAAGGTTCGGACATGTGTCTAGGTCATTTAATTTTATTAAAGCATTATTTATACCTTAAACTACACTAATTACCACTAATCGCGATTAAAAACTTAATAAGTTACTATTCACCAAAAAATTATTATAATCTCATTGAACCACATTTTACTTCTTAATGACAACAATGTATGTCGGATTTTCAAAATTCAATAAACATTAGTGGTAAACATTCATTTAACTGAAAAATCAGTTTGCTTGATTACCACTTAGTGGTTTCACTATTCATCAAAAATTGATGTTTTTCAAAAAATTACACAAAATTCACCCTAGGATATATTTTATATTCCGAATTCAAAAATGAAGTCTATTTTAAAAAATTCAAAACATATAATTCAAATTAATTAATTTAATAATTAATTCCCGCTGTCAGAGCAAAAAGCGTGTTTTTACAAAACAATAAGTATCAAAAGATTGACACCAGTTTAAGTCTAATTTCAAAGTGAAATTGATTCCAATGACCACCATTGGATAAAATGGTAAAAATATATTCTAATTTCACTTAAAAACCAATTAAAAACACAATATAATCATATAAATAAATTAGATTAAAAATCAGTTTTGATGTAAAATGCAGTATTTTTCACTATTCATTAAAAATGAACATTGTCAGAAAAATACCAAAAATTCACGCAAGGTAAATTTTGATGTCCCAATCATAAAGAATAAGTTTATTTTGACAAAACTAGTTTATAAAATTGTGAAAAGATAGATTCAAAAATGGTTTTCCATCAAAAGGCAGTAAAACAATCTTTTAAGAATATTAGTGTATTCCATGCATAAGATTGTATTTATATTCATTTTAAGCCTCTATAACACTATCTTAATCATTAATAGACATAGATAAAAACATCTATTATTCATTACTTACTTGGGATGTTACATCCTTTCCCCCTTTAGAAAATTGCGTCCCCGCAATTTATTTACTTATCGAATAAATGGGGGTACTTATCCCTCATTGCATTTTCAGATTTCCATGTTGCCTCTTCAGTCATGTGGTTTTTCCACAAAACCTTTACCTGGTGAATCACCTTATTCCGTAACACTTTCTCCATGTGGTCAAGAATCTGGACTGGTTGTTCCTCATAAGATAGGTTCTCTTCCAGTTGAACTACCTCTGGACTCAAAACATGAGATGGATCTGGCATATACTTTCTCAACATCGAAACGTGAAAAACATTGTGTACCTGAGATAAACTCGGAGGTAAAGCCACTCGGTATGCAACTGATCCAACTCTCTCCAGAATTTCGTACGGTCCAATGAACCTTGGACTCAACTTTCCTTTGTTACCAAATATCATCACACTTTTCCAAGGAGAAACCTTGAGAAAAACATGATCACCTACCTCGAAAGATAGATCCTTCCTCCGATTATCCACATAACTCGTCTCCCTGCTCTGAGCTGTTCTCATGTGCTTCGGAATCAGCTGAACTTTTTCTGCCATCTCTTCTACCAATTCTGGTCCCATCAACTTCCTTTCACCCACTTCATCCCAGAAAGCTGGAGTTCGACACCGCTTCCCATAAAATTCCTGAAATGGTGCCATCTGTATACTGGAATGAAAACTGGTATTATATGAAAATTAAACCAAAGAAAGATGTTGGTCCCAACTTCCCTGATAATCCATAGAACAAGCTCGTAGCATATCCTCCAATGTCTGAATTGTTCGTTCTGACTGCCCATCTGATTGAGGATGAAAAGCTCTACTAAAATTTAATTCAGTACCCAACGACTTCTGAAGGCCTTTCCAAAAGTTAGAAGTAAACCTGGGATCACGATCTGATACAATGGAGAGAGGAACTCCATGAAACCTGACTATTTCTTTAAGATATAAACGGGAAAGTTGATCAAGAGAGAAAGTATCTCGTATAGCAAGGAAATGAGCAGATTTGGTCAAGCAATCAACAATAACCCAGATTGCATTATTACCTCGATATGTCTTCGGTAATCCAACAACAAAGTCCATGGATATATTCTCCCATTTCCACTCTGGAACTGGTAACGGCTGAAGCATCCCTTTCGGTAACTGCCGCTCTGCTTTAACATGCTTACAATTCAAACACTTCACAGTAAAATCAGCAATATCTCTTCTCATTCCATCCCACCAGTAATACTCCCGCAGATCTCTATACATCTTAGTACTCCCCCTGGATGAACTGAAAACGGAGAACTATGAGCTTCACATAACGACTCTCTCTTCAACTGTGAATCACAAGGCACACACAATCTCTTCCCAAATATCAAAACACAATCATTATCAATGTTGAATTCAGGCAACTTACCTTTCTGAACCAGCTCTACCTTTTTTTGTAACTCACTATCTATCTTTTGTGTTTGCTTGATTCTATCTGATAGAGATGATCTCACTGATATCTAAAACAAAACAGAAGGACTTCCTGCACCAACAACTTCTATGCCAAATTTCATCAAATCCTTAACCAAAGGATCACGTTCCAAACACAACATTGTTAATGAAGCATTACTTTTTCGAATCAAAGCATCAGCCACTTTATTTGCTTTTCCCGGATGGTAATGAATTGTACAATCATAATCCTTGATTAATTCCAGACATCTCCTTTGTCTCATGTTTAACTCTTTCTGAGTGAATATATACTTTAAAATTTTGTGATCGGTATATATTTCACACTTTAATCCATACAAATGATGCCTCCAAATTTTTAAAGAAAAAACAACAGCAGCTAGTTCCAAATCATGTGTAGGGTAATTTACCTCATGAGTTTCCAACTGTCGTGAAGCATAAGCAATTACCTGATCATTCTACATTACGACGCAACCAAGTCCTTTCAATGAAGAATCACTGTATATAACAAACTCACCATTCCTGGAAGGTAGTGAAAAAACTGGAGCATTCACCAATCTTCTTTTCAATTCCCGAAAACAATCATCACATTCTTTTGTCCAGATAAAATTAACACCATTCCAAGTTTTCTTTGTCATTGGACTAGATAACCATGAAAAATTTCTAACAAACCTTCGGTAATAGCCCGCCAAACCAAGGAAGCTACGAATCTCGGTTACATTTTTGGGTCTTGGCCATTCTTCCACAACATTTTTTTTACAGGATCAATAGTTATTCCATCTTTAGAAACAATGTGACCAAGGAAAGAAATTTGTTGCAACAAAAACTCACAATTGCTGAATTTCCCATGCAGTTTCTTTTCTTATAAGGATTGCAAGATAACCCTTAAATGTCTTTCATGATCCTCTTTACTTTTAGAAAACACCAAAATATCATCAATGAAAACCACCATAAACTTATCCAAGAACTCATGGAAAATTATATTCATTAAGTCCATGAATACAGCAGGTGCATTGGTTAGCCCAAAAGGAATTACTACAAATTCATAATGGCCATATCTCGTATGGAACACAGTCTTCGGAATATCTTCCTCCCTTACCTTCAGCTGATGGTACCCCGATCTTAGGTCAATATTTGAAAAAAACTGAGCTCCCTGGAGCTGATCAAACAAATCATCGATATGAGGCAAAGGATATTTGTTCATAACAGTGATATTATTCAAGGCTCTATAATCAATGAAAAGTCTCATAGAACCATCTTTCTTTTTAACAAATAAAACAGGATCACCCCATGGTGATGTGCTAGGTCTAATGAAACCTTTCTCTAATAAATCTTGCAATTGCTCCTTCAACTCTAAAAGTTCAATTTGTTCCATTCGATAAGGGTGTTTTGAAATTGGCTTAGCATCAGGAAGTAGGTCAATAGTAAACTCAACTTCCCGATCTGGTATTATTCTAGGCAACTCATCAGGAAGAACATCAGGATACTCATTTACCACTGGCACATCATTAATCTAAACAGTTCCTTTATTTTCAACGACGTGTGCAAGGTAACATTCATTTCCATATTTTACAAGTTTCTCGGCCTCTTGATATGTTATCAAAAGTAAGGGTTCATTCTTGTAAACAAACTGAAAGTCTTTCCGAAAAGAAACTTATTTAGCTCTACAGTCAATATTAGCTTGGTAAATAGAGATCCAATCCATACCCAGGATAACATCAAACTCTACTAGAGGTAGAACAATAAGGTTTGCAAGTAGGTTCTTTCCACAGATAAGGATAGGAAGATTCTTATAAATTCTTTTTTCCTCAACATTCAACCCAGGTGTTTTTACCAAAAGTTCAGGAGTCATTTCTTGAGATGGTATTCCCATTTTACTAGAAAAGGTTTCAGAGATGAAAGAATGTGTAGACCCCGAATCAAACAACGTACCGGCATAATCTGAAAAAACAAAGTACCTGATTCAACTTCATTTGATGGCCCGACATCTGCTAAAGTAGTTGCAAAGGATTTCACCACCCCTTTCTGCTTGTAGTCTAACGGCTTCCCATCACTCAAGCTCCTTGTCGGGCACTCGTTTTCATAGTGACCCATCTCATTGCAGTTATAACATTTCACTAACTGTAAATCAAATTTGTTCTTACCTTCACCTTGATCCTTTTCAGTGCAATCACGAGCCTTATGTCCCATCTTACCACATCGGTAGGACTTCCCAGAATTCAGAAGACATTCCCCAGCATGCCTTTTGCCACATTTATCACAAACTGGAAACTTAGTTCTCTTACCATCAGACTTTTTTGAAGAATTCTTACCTTTCTCCTGCCACCTCAGTCTCTTCTTCTGCTGGTTGTTATAGAACACTTGGTCATCGGCAAACTCCATTTCCACCTTCTCAGCACATCGAACAAGCTTTTCATAATTTTTAAACTCACGAGAAGCTAATTCCCTTCGATATTTTGGCTTTAATCCTGAGTAAAAACGATTGATTTTACTATCAAGGTCTTGGATAAAATTTGAAGCATACCTTTCCAAACGAGTGAACCTTTCTTCATAGGCAGCCACTGAGTCTTCCTCTTTCCTCAATTCCATGAATTGCTTTTCCATCCTAAGTCGAACAGCCTTAGGAAAATACTTCTCAAGAAACATACCTTTGAATTCATCCCAGTCAAGAGCATCAATCTCATCGGCGTCCCTGATATTTTTAACCATAGACCACCACTGATCTGCTTCACCCTCCAAACGGTAAATATCAAGACTAACCTTTTGATTGTCTGAACACCCCATGACATCAAAAATCTTCTCCAGTACTTTAATCCACCCTTAAGCTAGCACAGGGTCAGATGATCCTCTGAATGATGGTTGATGTTGCCTCATGAAATGTTCCACCACTGACATGTTCCTCTGCGGTTGATCTAGCTGATCTCGTGCATGGATACAACCACCATTTATCGCTTGAGTCAACTGTGCCATTACTGCAAAAAACTATTCAGTTCCAATTCCGACCATTTCTGGATGCTGATTAGGAAGGTTATTTCCTTCTGTATGCCTTCCTAACACTGCTTCCCTGTTTCCTCTTCGGAAAACCATTTTGAACAAACATGTCTTAGATGAAGCAACATGGTAATCTTTAAATTCTATATCATTTCAAAAAAAATATTTTTGGATAATCATTTAATAGAATTCTAACTCCTAAAGTTATCTAAACCGACCTTTGATACCAACTATAAGGCCCCACCCTTAAGCCTTACGGAATCTTGAGTTGTTACAAGATTACCCATTGAGGATCTTTTCAGGTTTAGAGTTTTAGAGAATTAGATCATAAAACTTTCATTACATTCCACATATAAACAAAGTGGTTACATAAAGATAGTATTCTTCATTCCCATCAATGGAAACACATTTAAAAATACATGGATTATTTCTTGACACATCCTTGACTCTATCATCTTATCATGTACCTTTCCCTTGACCTGTGAAAAACATTTCAAAAACTTGGGATGAGCATAAAAACACAGTATGGGTTATAAAAACATGGAAAGGAAACATGAGTTCATATATACATAAGAATGAAATCATACATTACCCATAAAACATAGCCACTTTAACATACCTCATTAAAACATGAATAAATCATAGAAATCATAAGACATAAAGGTTACTTGAGGAATTCATAACATTCTTACGTAGGGAGTAACCCTCTTGGTTACGTTTGGAATACCCATCATAGTATATTCCCTAAAATCTCTTCGGAGAAACCTTAAAGTTTCACTCCTTCGCGTTACCCAATGCATTGGAGAGCTATATCGGGCTCACCCGCCCTTAGTTTATCACAGAACCACCCGTTTTCATAATAATTCCCAAGAACCTCAACATAATCATATCACATTAAACATGCATAAAGGAAACATAACATTCCCAACTTTCAATCACAAGATATCAAAACAACACATTGATATAAAAACATTATGAAAACCATTTTTGATACCAAAATAAAAGAAAAGTAAAACATGGTATTTATTTTTCTTTTAAAAAGATGGTATGGCTTGTAGAGGAAGCCGAAACTCAAATAACGGTTACGGTGGCGGAGAAGTCGTTGTCACCGCATACGTACGACAAAAACATTCCCTTTTTTCGTTTAGTAAACGCTTCGTATAAAAAGATTCCTTTTTAATAAACGTAAAATTCAAAAGGGTTTATACACCATATAAAATAATTTTGTGTATAAAATAAAATATGCCTCAATGAAATGAGATTGAGATGAAGTCCCATAACTCGTATCCGACTTGACTCGGCCGTTCGTTAATCTCCTGAATAATAAACTTGAGTTAATATCTACTTTATTAAGAATCTTTTTCAAGTTCATTATTCCTTTTATACCATTTTATGAACATCATGTAATCATTTAAGTTAATAATGTTCATTTTGTCGGTATTTGGTTCTTAAGTCAAAAATAGACTTCTTACACTTACATGTTGTTAATTTGGTCATAGGTTCGTGATATCCAGAATGATATTAATGATTTGGATAACATATATATCATATATATTCATCATATACATGTATTTATAATATTACATCACATTTAGAGGTAAGAAATGAAATGCACCGTTCATGGAGACTGTAAGTCGTACGTACGCATGAACGCTACTTCCATTTCTATTTCATATTTTCTGGAATGGAATAAGAATGATATAAGTGTATATTATAATTCCAGTATAATAACATATATAATATCATTAATTTTATCCTTTACAAATCCCACATATGGTATTAACGAATCAATTCACTTTCAGGGGGCGGTAGTCCGCACTTCCTAAAATGAAGATATCGTGTTTACCCATAATGGAAAACCATAAAGGTATGCCCAAAATGAAAAAACCAGAAGATTAAGGAAAACATAAACATATTATATATCAAATATAAAAATAGTGACATCATAATGTCCACCTTTTAAGGTGTATAATTAGTATTGAACAATCATCGTTTCGGGAGGCAGAATTTCGCCATCCACGGAAACCGTATGTTCTATAACCATTTGATGTAGTTGTGTGAGAGTGTAGCTCAAATAAATATTATAACAACATCCTAGTATATTGAATATACTGTTTTTGTTACAAAATAAGTAAATAAAAAGAGTTTAGGGGGTTGGAGAAGCAAAATAAAACAAATGAACATGAGAGAACGAATTAGCTTTAAAAGTGTAACTCCTTTTGATTTGAGCCTAAAGGATTCCTTTAAAAGGATTATTCCCAAAGGGAATCCTCTAGGATGAGGAGAGGGATGTGGAGAGAGTAAATGGGCAGGGTTTGATCGAGCCAAAGGCTTGATGAGTGTGTTAAATGAGGTAGAGTTGGGGGCCTTTTATAAGAGGAGAGGAGGGGCACTTTTAGAAAGTAAAGAAATATTACTTTATTTGAAAATGTGTTTCCGTTTTAAAAGTTCCCAAAATGATATAATTCCTGGATAAGGTGATAAGGGTTATTAATCCACTCATCCAATTGGTTTTTGACATGTGTAGTTCACAGATTTTACATTTTCTTTCCATTTTATTTAAATCGTCAAATAATGATGTCATCGCTGCATCATTATTATGTCATAAATAATTTAATTTATTTAATGTCTAAAAATCATAAAAAAATACTATGATGTGGGAAATCTTTTTATCTTTCCAATGACTATTTATAATCAAATATCTGATATTTATAACCCCATGTAAAAATTGTTTTCGTAAAACATTTTATGTTTGTGTCATTTTTACTTTTACATTAAATAAAACGTTATTTATGTCATTTCCCAACCAAAATGTCTCCATGGGGTCCCCAAGTTGACCCATGGCTTGTCTTGGTCGGCCATGACACAACCAATAAGGTTGGGACATGTTTCTAGGTCATTTCATATTATTAAATCATTATTTATACCTTAAACTACACTAATTACCACTAATCGCGATTAAAAACTTAATAAGTTACTATTCACCAAAAAATTATTATAATCTCATTGCACCACATTTTACTTCTTAATGAAAACCATTTATGTCGGATTTTCAAAATTTAATACACATTAGTGGTAAACTTTCATTTAACTGAAAAATTAGTTTGCTTGATTACCTCTTTGTGGTTTCACTATTCATCAAAAATTGAAGTTTTTCAGAAAATTACCAATAATTCACCCTAAACTATAATTGATATTCCGAATTCAAAAAATGAATTATATTTTAAAAAATTCAAAACATCTAAGTCCCATTAATTAATTTAATAATTAATTCACGCTGCCAGAGCAAAAAGTGTGTTTTTACAAAACAATAAGTATCAAAAGATTGACACTAGTTTAAGTCTAATTTCAAAGTGAAATTGATTCCAATGACCACCATTGGATAAAATGGTAAAAATATATTCTAATTTAACTTCAAAACCAATTCATAACATAATCTAATCATATAAATAAATTAGATTAAAAATCAGTTTTGATGTAAAATGCAGTATTTTTCACTATTCATTAAAAAATGAACATTGTCAGAAAAATACCAAAAAATCAAACAAGGTAAATTTTGAGGTCCCAATCATAAAGAATAAGTTTATTTTGACAAACATAGTTTATAAAATTTTAAGAAGATAGATTCAAAAATGGTTTGCCATCAAAAGGTAGTAAAACAATCTTTTAAGAATATTAGTGTATTCCAAGCATAAGATTGTATTTATTTTCATTTTAATCCTCTATAACACTATCTTAATCATTAATAGACATAGATAAAAAAATCTATTATTAATTACTTACTTGGGATGTTACATGGATGAAGTAATTTGACCCCTCTATCAACTATCCAAGTTGATTATTTGTGGTGTCCTCTAAGTACAAAATTATTTCTAAATTGGTGCCACTATTAAATGATTAAATTTTTTCAATGAAGGTGTTGTCCTTAGACAAATTTCCATTTTACCATTTTGTGGTTTTCATCAATAAAGAAACAATTGAAATCTTTCATTTTATGGGATCTGGAGCATAAATGACATGTACTTCCTCTGATTCAGTTATAAATGAATAAATATTCTACCATTACTTACTAAAATCAACATTCACAAACCCCAATTAATATATTTTAATACCTATCATTTTATGAACATACATGCATTGAAAAATTGTCACATGGTTGTTGTATGATCCCACACCCATATATCTTATATTATTCTAACCTATGACATATTCAGGAAAATTGGATTTCTTTTCTTAGAACCAGAAACAAGAATCTTTTTAACCACAAGTGTAAATACACAGTTTTTATGATATTATCTTCATTATTTTTATTTATGTAGAACATATAACCATTAATAAATAAACATTATATGATAATGCATACACACTTTTTCCTACATTTATCCATTAATGTCATTCTAAAATTAAATCGGTATTTTAATGTAACTCCTTAAAAATACACTCCTAAAACAATCCTATAAAATAATGATTATGTGTATTTGATATACATATTTCAACAATTGATGGATTCAAATTTCTAATAATTTCTTTGTGGGTTTTAACATATAAGAAACCTCCAAAATGATATGCAATATTTAAAGGCAGGTCTACTGACAATTTTTAATATATATTGTAAAAACATCTCTAACAGAAATTCCTTTACCCATAAGCACCTAGGGTGACAAGACTTTAGAAGACCAATGCTTTCAAAACTGGAAAGGTATTTGGTATAGAATTAAAAATCTTCCATAACAAAATATCACTCTGTAATACATACCACTGGCTGACATCAATTTTTGAAAAACCCATTCAAAATCATCATATACCGTTCCTTGGGTGTATATCTATCTAGAGTGTGTTGGATTACATGGTCGAATATCTATGACCATTTGATCCATGAAATGAACCATCATATATAATAATGTTGGTGGGAAGAACATTCCTAATTCAAATAATATGATGGTAATTTCTCTTTTAATAGTCATTAATTTTTTCAAGTTTATAACATTAAATAATATATATTTTAAAAAGAAGAATATCTTGGTTATTGTTTGGTGAAAATTATTGTTTCAAATTTAACACAAATCAATTTAAATTATATATTTCATCAAAAAATTGAATCCATGTTATTTTCAAACCATAAAAAATATATTAATCATCGACACGATGTTCTCGATATTCAATTAATACCCCTATAGAAACATTATCTCATTAATGAAGTTAGAAAATCAATATCTCTCCTACCCAGAAAGTGTGTATGATGTTAGAGGAAGATGAATTCATTTTTCACCCATAAGTAAAACCATATCTTCTCATATTCCCATGTCAACAATGCCCATCCTAGCCTTAATTATATCCATTTTTTGGGAGCATTTAGAAACATGATGATGACACCATCACATAAATAAATATAAAAAATAATTAACCCAAGGAAATATATGAAAGACAAAAAATGTTTTCATAGTAATTCAATCTGATCTCTTATTCCAAAAAGATATTATAAGTCTTTTTGAAAAATGTTCACCAAAATATTGTCCATATCATTTGCATTCGGAATAATCTGATCAAATATTAGTGGAGACAGTGTTATAAATTCTTCATCGATTCCATGAAATGATGTTGTCCAATATTGGTACTTATTAATTTTGGAGTATAAATCAATTATTTCATAGACACACATTTTTTAATTAATGATTCTACATAGTAGGCTATGTACCTTGATTGCAAATGGGACACCCTGGAGTACCATTGATATTATATCATGAAAACATTAATTAAGAAGGAAAGTAATATATCATCCCATACAACATGGCTCTAAATAAGAATATTTTATTTCAATAATAATCACTAAACATAACACATGAATCCCACAATAATATCAAATCCTCAACCAATGAAAAAAAAACAATATCATTACCATATTATGTTCTTCCCGATATAAGAATAGGTAACAATATGTATTTTTATTTCACGTATAACAATTGTTGAATGATGTACTTTTCAAACATAATCATTCATGTAGAGTGATTTATTAATTCAAAGAAAAAAAGTATTCACTACATATTTATATAAAGTGAGAAAAAGGCTTCTCGGATCATTTCAAAATTTTGGATACTCATGATCAATTCTCTCCCACTAAGGAGTGTTTACATGGTGACATTTTTTCCCATGTTTATTTCTTTTATTCGCATGCCAAAAAAATACAATTTTTTTTTTCACTAACATATAAGTGGTTACACATTGGAATGACTGGAATGTACATTACCACTTTCATTGGGATCGATTGATATTTCTTGTATCACAAATCACCAAACATTGGTCAATATTTATGTTATTTATGGGACATAAAAAATAGATTAAAATAATTTGTATAGGAATGGTTTATTTTTGAGATCATACCCATTGAGCATGCCATTTTACTGGCATCAAATGTTTATCTCGGGAGATAATTAAATTATATGAGTTTTCCATTCAAGATGGAAATATGTTCCGTAAAAAAATTACACCATATGTTTCCTACATTTAAATTATATAGCTTCAGTATAAATATCAATGATGTATATTTATTGAAAGTATCATATAATGTTTTCTTTTTAAAACTATATCACTTCATAATCAATTTTTTTCAATCATGATGTTCATATTCATCTATCCTTTTCATTTTATCAATGTGATCTTCATCATAATTCACATTTTTTGAATAAAATGACTTGAATTTGTAACCCAATTCATGCCCAAATAAATTTAATAAATTAAATGTTCAAGAAGTAACGAACAAGGTGAAATCCATTTAAACCAAAAATATTAATCTGAAACAATATTTAAATAATGATATTAAAATATAATAGATAGGCCTACAATATGTTATATCACTACACTATGAAAAGTGAAGGTCTTGGTAAATCGTAGTTCGAGATTCTTTTCCCTACAAACATAAGGGCCATAATAGCCTAATATAGTGAAAAAACAAATCAACAGTTGTTTCCCAAATATTATTTGTCAAAAAAATCCATTTGAATAAAATATCAGATATCTCACATCATAATTGGATTAATATTAACCTTCTTCTGTGAGAAAACATTTTATGCGAACCAAGTATGGGGCTTCACAGAAAAAAAAAATTCAATACAAAGGATGGGGAGGGTTAAAATAGAACCTCAACTAACAAAAAGAATTTTAAATATTAATTTTCATTGGATATATAAAATTTGAATCTTGGATATTATCAAATTTATCATCCACATTGATGAACATCCTCTGTTAGAGATCGAGATAGGAATCTAATGTCATATCCCCATTTTTATACTGCATTATTGATGTTCTATCTTCCTCAGTACTATTTAGTCTTGAATAACATAGAATTAAACTAGAAAACAATATGAAAATTTTCATTTTAATTATATTTTATAAAACTATTGAACAATAATATTATAACTTCATACTAATTTTTCAAATAAATTGAATCCATCCATTATTTTTTCGTATCCATACTATTTAATTTGATAATATTAATATTTAACAAAATGAATACCCAAAATGGGACTTCTAAATATGGGGAACTAAATATTTGAATGATATCTGTTACTAAATTTTTTTTCCTGAGACTCATCCCCTTAGAAGATAAAAAACCCAGAATAATGATGTTATTGTAGAGGACTCCCCAAATTTAATCCATGTAGAGGATATTGTATGTAAACTAGTTTTATGATATGCAATGTGGTTATACATTAATTCACCATTTATGGGAGTGTGGTTATGAGTGATATCATTTGGGATGGATAATGTTAGTGAAATTCCAATTCCACTGTGTTATTATCAATCTACTTGTATTCTATTTATAATGTAATGGTTATACTAATTCTAAAAAATTATAAAAAAGATAATTATGGAAGAACTATATTTTATATTTCCTTTGAGAAATATTTAGAAAAAAAAATTGAAATCCCAATAAAAAAACCTTTACTAATATTCCTCTTTAAAAACACACCATTTTTAAAATAAAACAATCAATTGCAAGCACTCATTCAAAAACCAAATTTTCTTTTCCTAATAATTTAGGTAAAATCATAACCCCATTGGGTTATTCATTTAAAATGAGTGGAAAACCTCCACATTATAACAATGTAATTTCAAACATCACACAACCATTGGTAAAATAAATCATTCCTTAATATGCAATCAAAGCATTCACATTCATTTATCGAAGCCAATGAGGTGAGTCCAAAAATACATTGAATGAAAAAAAGTTTTTTCCAAATGTTTAAATCATTTAAAATACATTTAAAACTAAATAGGGTTATTTGATCTCATAAAATTTTTCAAGAACCATTTCAAAACACTTAAAACATTTTAAAAAAGCCACATAGGCATTAGAATAAATAAATACATCCTAAGAGTATAAATTTTCAAAAGATACATGAATAATAAATATTCGACATATTGTGAAATATAATGCATTGAAAGGATTACCCATAATGAAAAAAATATAATGGTAATCTAAAAATAAATCTTGATTCATAATATACACATTATTGTAAATATCTAAAAATTGAAGAAAAATAACACTGTCTCATTTTTCCCATTTGCAAAATCAACCTCCCATTATAATTATATCATTAAAAAGTGACTATAGACCACCTCAATAAAATTATAGACCTTTCCTTTTTGCTAAATAAAATGAAACTAATTCTCTATATGCATGGATGTGTTTATGTATGGTGTGAGAAATTTTCTTATTATTTTGTTGTATAATATTTAATAACATTAATTTTTTAAAACAAAACATAAAATTATTGTTTTAGTGAAAATAATGTATATAATTTTATTACATTAAGTTGAGTAAATAAAATAAACAAAAAAAATATTTTTATTTTTTTAAAACTAAAATTTTCCATGATATAAACATTTTATAAGATAATACTATAATATAAAGCATCAACTATTAAAGGGGTACCTACCAAAGGCCTAAGAATATCATCTATGATGAATAATAAATGGAATAATTACAGTAGAATATCGTTTCAATAAAAATGAAACACAATAAAATCAACATTAATGGCTTGATTGAGAATGAAATTCCAGTAGCTAGTGAAACCCCAAATATGTGGGTAATAAAAATCTATTGCCATTATATAATAACTCATGTCTATAGAATTCCAACATCTCTACCAAAATATTTCCTTGCTATATTTTTAATATCCCAACACTAATAATCAATGACATGTTTTCATAAAACTATCATTTAAATATGTTATAACATCCATTGAAGCACCCACTTACACATCAGCACCAATAATTAAAAATTATAAATTTTCAAATATATATTAGAAATCCATACATAGAAATCACATCGATTTATCCTAAATAAATCTTTATAATGTTAAAAAAATCCCCAACATAGATCCCACATTCTCTATAAGTTCCAACTCAAAGGTGTTTTATATTATTTATCCATTGAAAAAAATTACATTTTATCCAAACTACTGTTTAGAAGAACTCCAATATAATACCAATCATTAAAAAATTTCCATAGAAATCACTATAATGTTTATAATATATCAATGCACCTCATCCAAAAATGTTCTGAAATTTTGATCAATCCAAAATAATATGTTTTAATTGTACCAATGTCTTATTAAACTACACATAGAAAATTATCTAATTTTTAGTTGAATATAGCCATAAAAAATAACACATAGTAGTAACAAATAAAATATTTTCTCACACTAAATAATTTAACCATTTACATAACTCATATATCAAATATATTTCTAAAACCAAAACCCTATAATTAATCATTCAATATCTATCCATTAAAAATTATATCTGAAAAATTCTTGTTTTTACTGGTATGGAGGGAGTAATATGATCTGATGACGGAAGAGTCGAGGTAAGCAGAGATGGATGTGGTGGAAACATAGGTCGTGGTGGGGTTCATGGCAGAGGTGGGGTTTACAAAAGATGTGGGTTCATGAAAGAGGGGGGGGGGGTTCAATGCACAATAGTGTTAGGGTTAATTGTAGAGATGGGGTTATTTGCAGAGTTGGAGATTGTGGTGGGGGAGGGTTTCACAACAGTGAGGAGGAATTCATAGGGGGAGAGGAGGTTTTGGGGTATATGGGTCTGCAGTAGAGGAGGGACTGGTAGAGAAAGAAGAGTGGTTTATCATGGCCTAGGTCGGATTCCATGGGAGCTTGAGGTGTGTGAGAGAAGAATATGACTACTAGGGTACATAAGTAAAATAACACAATTATTTTCTCAGTGCTGGTTAAAATGTGTTGATAATGGTATGTTTTATTAGTTCTTAAATAGAAAGTGCTTATAAAATATTCTTTTATGAGTGTTTTTTGTGCAAATAGAGATAGGCCTTTATCAGTGGTAAAAAGTCCTCATAAAAGATGTGTTTATCCGCACTAAAATTATAAGGATGATAATGACACTTATTATCAGTCATTTTTTCACTGTTAAAGGAGTATCTTTAATCATGCTAAAAAAGTACTAATAAGGCAATAATGTTAATAATTTATTTAAATATATTTATAATTATAAACATTTGTATTTATTTACAATTATAATTATAATTAACATTATATAATTATCAGTATTTTGATTTATTAATATTTATTTATTTATAATTATAATTAAAAATTAATGTATATATATTTTTATTTATATATATATATAACATAATAATAATAATAAATATATTTTAATTATATAATTAATTAAATAAATTTATATTTACTTATAATTATATGATTATAAAAATAAATTTTCATATGTAATTAAAAATTATAATAATTATATATTAATATATTTTTTTAATTATATATATATATATATATTTATTATCATAAATATAAAATTATTGAAATGATATATTTAATATATTTTAATTTTTTTAAATATATATATTTAATATATTTATAATAATTTTCTAAATAATTTAAATAAATATATATATATATATTAATAATTATTAATATTTTCAATTATTTATAAATATTAGCTTATATTTATAAATATATTTATTTAGTTAAATATATTTAAAACTATATATTTAAAATATATATATTTATTATAATTTTATAATTATTTAACTATATAAATTTATAATTATTACTATATGTAAATATATTTATAAATATAAATATGTAATAATTAATTAATATATATATATATATATATATAATTAGAATACATGAATTAATTTTTACTTTATAGTTATTTAAATATATATATAGTTATAATTATAATTAGGAATAAATATATTTAATATATAAATATATATATATTTAAAAGCTAATAATTATAAATAAAATTAATATATTTATTATTTATGTATATTTATTGTAATTTTTTTATGTATTAATGAGAATAGATTCATGGGTATATTATGGATGAATCATATACCTAATAAAGTATATAGATAAAAAATTAGAAATCACATATGGATAATATCAATAATAATAAAAAGGTTGTATTGTATAAATAAACATTATTTCATAATGAAAACATAAAAAATTGAAATCAACTATACTCACATTTCGAAATATTTATTGAAAAAATTCCTTGGAAACATATATTTTTAAAATACATAATTATAATTATAATTATAATTATGTTATTTGAAATGAATTTATATATAATTATAAATATATATAATATATATAATTGTTATTATAATAAAAAAATTTATTATATAATAAAATTTAATATTTAATAAAATTTATAATAATAATAATATTATTTAAATATATATTTATAATCATATAAAGAATATTTTTAAACAATATATATATATATCTGTGTGTCTGTTTTATTAAAAAAATATATTATTTATGGGCATGTGTTTTTTATTTCATGTCTATAAATAAACAATATTTTTCAACGTAAATATAAAAATTTCATATTAATTAATAATATATTTAATTAGAAACTTTTATCAATTCTTATAATAGCATTGATAAACGGTACATCTTTATGAATGATTTTAGCTAGGGCGTATAAAGGTAGCCTTTAATTACCACATTTTCCTTAATGATGATAATAGCCAGCACTACCCTTTAAATAATCTATGGTAGTTATTGGGATGCACTGTGGAAATAAGAACATGATATAATTTCACATACAATTATCCAGAGTGGCATTATGAATGGATCCCCTTGTGGGAGGTATCATTGATATTGGAGACCTACTTGTTATAGACCAATTTTCATAGTAAGAAGTTTTTCAGTGGGTCATATAGTGGTGCGAGTGAAGTCATTGATGTGATATGCGTCCATCATCTCCCATAATCACAACTATTGGTTCGGTCTTATAATGAATGTTGTTATAAAATTTAGATATAGGGAAATAGTTGAGTGATGTATAACTATGTATATACATTAACTCATGCATCTTGAATTAGGATATATTCCATTTCATCATGGACCCAAGTATTATTTTTAATAGGAATGAGTTATTTTTCAAATTTAGAATGATTGGGAGTTATATATTTTAAATGTGCCTTTAGTTAGACCCTTTTAATCAACTAAATTTATACTGATATAGAATGTCTTTCACTGACATATCTAGAAAAGTATCTATATCTTTAGTTGAATTTTATTTCCAAATATTACTCCATTGAAGAGAATATTTGTTGTCTTACCTTCCTCAGTATGAATTAGTTACCCATTTATTATCTTTGAGTTGTGGCGAGAATATCCAACCATCAAAATGTAAAAATTATCTTCCTATGAGATGGTAATCATAGATTTTTCTGTCATGTTCATGAATTTTAATTCAATTATTTTGAGTATGGAGGAATAAATAATTTATTTTAATATGGTAAAAATGTTTTTACATTAATGGAAATCTAATTTATGAAATGGATTTCCTTCTAGAGATTAATTTCAAGTGTCTTATATTGAGTGGTGAATATTATTGTCGTATTTATGGATAATATGAACAAAAAAATTCCTTTTTTTAGAACATGGAGGATCTCATTATGATTTTAATGTGTTTCCCTAGTCTTAAAAAGATATTACCAGTATATAAGTAAATTATCATTGTGATATATCATGATTCATGGAGTATTATTGGAAATTTGGATTCTAAATTTCTCGAGGTTGACGATGTCTTATCTATGTAGCGGTGGTGAGGTGGATGATTCTACTACTACAGATCTCTATTCATATATATTATATGATTTGAGTCAATATATAACATCATATTAGTTGATTCATATGTATAATGGATGTTTTTTCTCACATTCGATCAGTTATGGTATTCATACTCTCTTCCCTTGTGAGAGAGAGACCCACAATAGCATTGTCAAATCAAATGTCCTATGTGATCAAGACATATCATGAGGTAGACCAAATGTATTTCTAAATTGTGGATTAAACATCATAAACTATCCCATATAGGTTATTGTTTTCTAGTTAAGTTTTTATCTAATTACAAGATGGACATATTTAGTTTGGATAAAACATGTGGAGGATAATCCTTAATGTGGTACATCTAGTGGATCCATCATGAAAATTTACATCACATGTAAACTCAAAATATATTATCAAGGATGAATTTTTCTTGGGAGTTTTTGGAAAATATTCACTCTAGTGATGGAATCTATTTCTAGAGGTCTGGATTTGATAAATCATGGTCATCTAAAATCACAAAACCCATTTATTATGATTGTGGTGGATTGATCCAATCGATAAGAAATGATGTAATGTAGATAAATTAGAAGAGGTTTGTTTTTATCATGATTTTATAATATAAATATTTAATAAAGGCTTGATAAAATATATAATATCATTAATTGTGGTTGTTAACCGATTAGATATCATGAAACCGATAAGGGATTCTTATTCATGTTTGTAAAGTGATTGAGAAAGAATAAACTAAGTTTATATTTTTATATTAGAAGGTTATATTGGAACCTATATCTTTCAGGTATGAGGTTTTAGGTAATATGTTGTATGTAAAGGGGGGAATATTAATGTTTAACTCTTCTGGTGTTAGAATGAAAATTTATTAAGAAAACTCTAGTGTTGGGTAGTGTAAAGAGGTTGTATGCAAATGAAATCCATCAGTAACTCTGTTATGGTTGGAATTTTGGCACTCCTATCAGAGGTAACCATGGTAATAAAAATAACTGTGAATATTTAGGTTCCTTGATTTTTTTTCATCCCATGTAGTTGGGAAATATTTGGATGAGGATTCGTTTTAAGACTCATATAGGGTAGTATTTTTTCCGTTCTACGGTCTTCCATTGATATAATCAAGAGTGTAAAATTTCATTGATGACATATGATGTTTCCTTCATGGATATTTATTTATAACATTCATTTAGGTATTATACCATCAAATTAAAATAATGTTCATGTGAATTTTACTTGTCTTTAATATGGGTTTATTCTGTATGAATCCTTTTAGAGGAGCCCTAATAGTTTCCTCTAAGGATTAAAAAGAAAAAACAGTGGATAAGTAGAAAGGAATCTAATTTTTCTTAATCAAGACCTTGATCAATTGAAATTTTTAGATTCATGAGTTCTGTTAATGGGTATAACTATAAATATACCATTGAAAATTATATTAGAAAAATATTATTATGTTTCTATTGATCATGAGTTGTGGTGCTTACAGTCATGTTGTGTTTTGGTTGATTTACATGGATGTTGAATTTTATGGTGTTTTTAATATTATTAATTATTCATCTTCAATTAAAAGATATTGTTATCATGTAAATGATATATTAAATTAAAATTATGTCATCATGGTAGTTTTTGGGATATGGTATTTACGATATGTGTTATATATCTATTATGCGTATCTAAGGTCCTAGAGATGTCCAATATCAGGTGAATTAATTAATTAAATAAATTATTGACTAATTGATTTTTTATCATTTAGATAAATCCATTAAATATCATTTTGAATATATTATTATCATTCCTGTCTATAGTTATATTATTTTTTCACACAAATAATAAAAGATCTTGATAGGCGGCTAGGTCATTGGTCACGATGTAAATGACCTCAAATTTAAGTAACAAGACATTATTATTGGCCCAATTGTAATCAAACTACATAGTGTTGATGAATAGAACCCAATATATGACAATGGATTGATGAGATGGTTTTTTCCACAATGTTTGGATTCTCTTGTTTGATTAATCCTTCATTATTCAGACTAATAAATTTCTCGAAAACCCATATTATATATATTTTTCTTCAATTTTAATTGTTATGTATTTTTTGATGCTCACTATCATTGTGATCATTCTTTGGAATTATTCTTCTAAAACATGGGTCTGTTTAGTGTGTCTATACATTGTGTTTCAATTATCTTATAAGATGAATCACAATGAAAATATTTTTTTATAAGGTCATCCTAATATTATAACAGTAAAAAGTATGGTAAAAACATAGGTATGATATTCAATATCTAAGAAAATATTAAATTCATATACTACTGAAATATATAATCAAAATACACAAATAAGTGTGAACAATATGTGGAAAATAAAGAAAAAGAAATAAACGAGAGACTTTTTAATCAAATGATTTAAAAACATAAGGCTTATAGATAACAGTCATACCAAAATAGGATAAATGGAATTTATGTGATGATATATGATGAGAAATGTATATATTAAAATGAATTCAACATTTTCTATAATCAATGGATGTCATCCAAAGACTAAGTTATAATTTTTTATGTATTTATAGTGTTACAGTTTTAAACCCCACTTTATCTATTTTTTAGTAGATAGATATTTGAAAATAGTTTCAGCATTTATTTTCAATTTCAATACATCATTCAATCTCATATAAAATTGAATATAAAATTCTACATAAGAACGAATCATATTAAAGAACGTAATGAAAGATAAATCCTTAATGGATTAAAGAACTATATCAATTAATATAATTATAATGTTTCTATGTAGTTAATGTTTTGAAATATTTTAATGAATATTAATATATGAAATATAATATAATGTGGCTAGAGTGGAAGATGTACCATTCCAAATCTATGAGGGATCTACACTCCACTATCCAAATTCCATTTTTCTTCTTCCTGGAAGATCATCTTTCCCCTAAAATCATTCCATTAATTGAATTTATTTTCCTCATCTAGTTCATAGAATTTCTCTTTTCATCAATGGTATAATTTAATAATGAGTTTATCCCGAAATATAATTATATTTGTTTGTATTTCTCAAAATACGTATGTTTTTTTTGTCGTTTCGTATCTCCAAAAGTGGACATTATTAACATTTATCGTCTTCCTCATTATTATTATTGATTATATCAACCAAAAATATCATAAAACATATTATATTGATTATTAATTAATGATTATACCATAATGTTTTTGTTTTTCTATAGTTTTGATAGATGTAGATCTTAATTTTATAATTGTATGTTTATAGTATTGGAATACTTTAACTCCTTCAAGTCACCATTATATATGAATGGAACTTTTTATGTCCCCTAACATGAGTTTACATGACCCATAAGTGATATTGAATCCTAGATATACCATGACATAGGTCATTACGCTTTGAGGCTTCCCTTACAAAATTCATTCAGGGACTTGATAACAGTTATATAGGTCATGTTTTAATTTGAAAATACATATATGATAGTGCATGTTTCTCTTCGACGAGTCTGTAGATCAATGATGCACATTAAAAACAATCCCTTTAACTGCATTGATACATTATCATAGCCCAGTGGTGACTTTGACATATCCTAATTAATTGATATAAAACATTACATGTGCATTGAATATACCCTTCCGTATATGTTTAAAGTACAAGGTCCCCTTGAGGTAGGTGATTTTATGTGTTTGATGACATATATACGAGATATTGATCGATGATTCTACATATCTTCTTCCCATTATTGATGATTAATAAATAATAAAAATAATGTGAGGAATAATGTAGTCACTCTTACATAATGGATTCCAAGATTCATTACCTTTATCAATGAACCATCGACACAATGAATTAAATATAAATTATAATTATCAATTAAAAATGTAAAATTATTTCGACACAAATAAAAAATAGTATTTTCATAAATAAAATATGAATATTTAAAATTATTAAAATAATTTCTATTTAATGTAAAAACATGGAACATGAAATAACATTGATTTTTTCTATCATGTTCGTATCTATGATAACTATAGTTTCATATAATTATATATAGATCATGGTTTTTTAGATATTCGGGTGTATGGTATTCACACATTTCATGATTAAACTACATTCATTACACTTCTTTCTACATCGTGATTCAATGTAATAATATCCTTATACATGGTTGATTGATCGAAGTGTGGATGAAAATTATATATCATAGAAAGAAGGTGGTGGTCTTAAAAAGTGACACTGATGGAGGTCAATCCATGCATGGAGATTTTGGGGTAACATTATAGCATGGATATGATTTGGAATCATCCATGGTGGTCTCAGAGGATAACCGGTAGAGTTACTGTTTTAATTTGATTGATAGCATACATTTCTGGAATTAAAATATTAATATTCCTTATATTAGGGTTAATTTCATGACTACATGATGTTGTGTTTAGAAGAAAACACATTGTACACATAATTGGTTGCAAAATTTTGGTTCTATAAATTTATAAATATCCCATTCCCTATTATTTGGCTCACATGTCATGTTGAGTATTCAGGTGGATGAGTGCTCACCTTGTCATATGACATGTATTTTTAGTACACACTTTATAAGTACTACATAACATGAACAAGGTAGCATTGCATATTCAGGGTGAAATTCTGGACCACACCCCATGTTTTAAATGTGACATGTTATATAGTCAAGTATTACATTACCTGATGGTTCAACAGTACACTCTATGTACAGCTATAGGGGAACATTTAATGTAAAAAATCAGGTACAATTTGTAATCAAATACAATAAGGACACATGTATTATAGATATAAACAAATAACTACTCTAGTCATATACTCAATGTACAACATATTATATATAGTGTAGGGTGAATATATACATAATGTTAATAGATGTTAAAAATTGGGTTTTCATAGAGGGATTAAACAACATGTATTCCTCATGTAAAAATGTCATGTACATTTATAGACATGGTGTCTTAGAGTATATTATTTCTTAAGCTTCATATTTCGAATGTGATTAGTCCATCATATGGTGGTTTCCTTATATTATGTGTTATTTTGACACATTATATGTTATATGCTAAGAAACAAGGTGATATGAGTTTTTTATTGATTTATCTCTTTGTGGAAGATGATAAGAACCAATCGTGGTGATAAAATAATTCACATGGTCATATAGCCATTTGTTGATATCCAATAGGTGAGTCAGGAATCAATCACATTACTGGTTGAGTTACATCCTATATCATCGGCTATTTTAAACCCTCATTTACAATGTTTTAACCTCGCCATGTATCTATGATTTTTTAATATTATGTGATAACCTCACCTTTTAGGTGTTATTTCAATATACTATCTTCTACCTTTATCTATCAAGTGCTATTATAATTTGTTTTGTATTACCCTTTTAATTTTTTTGTTATCATCATATGTTGTGTGGTACCCATATATATTATTTTGTTTTGTTGTGTTGTGTGTTTTTTTGAATGAGTCACATATACTCCATTTTTCTTCTTATTAGTCCAATTTTTTCCCATGGTTGATTGGTATAATGGAAAGGGTTGGTAAAACCGTAGATGAAAAATTCCCTTGATTATCTTTTGGATACTCATATAAATTAATCATACAATGAAATAATTATTGGGGTGGAAGGGTGTTAGAATCCCGTAATTTTCTTACAAACATTGAATAGGAGAAACTACCACCACTAATTTGTTGTGGCAGTGTAGATGTTGTGGTGAGAAAATCATGTTTTTTGGGAAATTTGACTAAAAATACACCCTTCAATTCTATCAACATGTGAGGTATAGTTTAGCTATCAAATTTATGATTTATGGTCCTTTTAGATCATTTATACTTCCTTTTAAATCATGTGAGGTAAAATTAACATATTAAATCATTGGTGACATGTGATTCTATGTATCCCATATACTTAACATGATAGATCATATATAGATATATCATTGTATTCCATCATGTTACACCATCGTAACATTATTTTTGAGTTGATTTGTTTATTTATCATTCATTTTTCTTTTTGATGATCCTAATGAGAATGTTTATAATCATGAGTAAATTTTATTTATTCTCACATGTGATATCTTTTCATAGATTATGCATCATTCATATATGTTCTTGGTGAACATGGAGTTCTAGTAGGTTGTTAAAATATATAACCTAATAATTATTCATGAATCGCTTTAGGGAATTTTTCGTTCAGGATGGTGGGAGTGACTATTATGGTTAAAGATTGATTCATAATTTCACACAATAGGGAAAATATTTTGGTTATCTTGTATCTATCATATTCACAAACATTTTAGTTGCATATTTCTTTTTTTTGTTTTCCAATTTGGGGCCTTTATTATATATGATTTCTTAGGCCTGTAATTCACATAGTTTTTATAATCCTATATATAATTGTATGGTAATATATTATTTTATACACTGTAGAATTTTGTATTTTGTATTTTCATAGATTATTAAGCCTCTCATATTGTGTGATATTAATATAAGGTTCTACACATCTAAAACTGACTTATTGGTGGTGGTCTTGGGGGGACATGCTTATGTTACCATTAGATTGGGTGGATCTCTGATGTGTCAGAACATGTCATTCTGAATTTCTAATTTGTATAATATCTTCAATAGAGATATCAAAATTATGTTTTATGAATGTTATGATATTTTATGGGTACATTTACTTTAGTATGGTTTATGATATGTATCATCATAATATTTCATTATAATTTTCTATTGTGTTATGTTGTTATATATTTTATGAACATTTTCCACAAAGTAATATTACTTGTTATGATGGTACTAGGGGTTTAATATCCCATGATATAATGGTTTACTTTTTCAAACTATCAACTTCATATATAATATGAGGATTCATTCTAATGGTTTCTCCTCTACAGAAAATCAAATCACACTATCCAATGATTACCAATCAGAAAACCCTCGTACATGATTCACAAAAAACAAGTCTCCCTACACTCTAACAACTAAAACACTTTAATATGATATTTCACTAGTTGTCTTCTATTTCATAAAATATTTTCCCTACATATTACTTATTTTGTTAAGCACCAACTGACTCATACATATTTATCAACATCCATCTCAATTGAAAACTGATGTCAATATAACATTATCATTGTGTCACTAGTTGATATAAAACTAATAGTGTCTCAAGAAAAACAATGCTTTTATTCCATCTTCCTCACACAAATAAAAATTCATGACGATTACATGTTTTTAATAGTTCATGTATATAGTATGAAACATGTTTATGTGCAATATTATTTATGGGGATCATTAGAAGTGGTTGTTTTTGTTGTGAATGTTTAGTTTCCCATTTTAAATATATGGTAGTTTACTCATGTCAAATATATTTGTTGTAGTCCACTTCATGTTTTGGAGATATATAATAACATTCTATATTTTTTATTTTTTGTATAAATTTATTCGAAATGAAATTCATTAGCACTAGTATATATTAAGATTTTATTATTATTAAATGTGAACCTCTTATAATCTTGTCAAAATAATTTTTGTTTATGTTGGAATACTAGTTTTTTAGAATAATATAACCATGAAAAATATTTATTTCATTTTTAATTAATATTTTGTTAGAACAAATTATAAATGGATTTTAATTTTTATTTATTATAATTTTATTTGATTAATTAAATAAAATTAAATCTGGGCTATTTTTTTATGTTATAGTAAATTAGTTATCTCCATTAACCAACTATATATTGGTGATTACCCTTTTTTAAAAAGAGTTATTTTCTTGTCACTATAATAAATTTTAAATAATTTTTATAATATATTTAAAAACATTAAAATAAAACATAAATCATATTAAGAGATTAAAATAATCATAATAAAAATTCATTTATTTTTTGAATTGATGATAATTGATAAATATAATTATTTAACACAGAATGGTTCTTTTTTTGAAGTTGCAAATAGTTTTCCTAGTATGCATTCATATTAGGAATGTCATACTGATTTAATGTCATCAATGTTTTTAAATTTCATTTTTCTAGTTTCATTTTATCTTATAATTTATTTTTTAGAATATATAAATAAATAATTAACAAAATGAAATAAATTCATCATTGATTGGTCAGTTGAACATTGTCCAAAAAGATCTTATTCCGTGAAAATGAAATGTGGTCCTCCCAGACTAACTCTTGTTCCAACATAAAATATTGTTAATATGATAAAAAATATCTATACATTGTGCACCGTGACATTAGACATCATTTTTTCTGGAATTCGGTATTACCATTGAATTAATTTCTAATATTAATATTTAAACTTATTATTCACTATATTAGTGAAAATGAGGTTTTATGGGAAAGTAAATTTTTTATTTTCTTAAAAAAATGTTGAACGATCTACCAGGGGATTTTTTAACTAAATATAAGAGATTAATTCATCTAGGGAAATGAAATTTAGAATTATATGTAAATTCAATCAATAATATCTCTCTCATATGATTACATTTTATGGAAAACTATGGTTCCTTCAATTCAAATTAGGATAAATATTTTTTTGTACTATATAACCTGAAATCCAAAAATTATACGTAACAATAAATGATATATTTATGTGGGAAAATAATTAGATTTATTTTTCCTAAATCAATTTAATATATTAGATTTTTAATTAGTTTAAAAAAATTACATTTAATATTGTTGAAATATCTAAAAGTTAAATAAATAGGTTCTAATTTTTCAAATTTACATTCTATAAAATTATATTTAATCAAAAAAAGATCATTCAAAATATTTTTAATTAAGAAAATAAGTAAAAAATCAAATGAATATTATGGAAGGTCCAAAAACCTCACTCATGATAATAATATGTGGTAAATATATTCATGTATTTGAAAAGAGAATCATTTCATTTCATATCTTATTGAGTGATGAAAATTTACTACATTCAAAAACACAAAACCCAAAATAAAACATTGTGTGAATCATCTATGTGCACCAAAAATATTTAAAAATGAATGAAAATAATCATTCATGGAACAACACAAAAAAAGCTACAAACTAAACCATAAGTGATAATTAATTTAGAAAAAAAAATTGAATTAAAATGCACATGATCACCGCCATGAATTTTCATGTATGTTCGGTTAATGATAAAAGAAGTACAAAACCATCTAGGAATTTTGGGGTGTTTTTTAAGGAATGCTTTATGGTGGGAGGATGATGGGTCGGTACAAAGGGGATGAGGGAAGTGATGTGTTCTTCTAGTGCTACATCTCAATATATAGGTAGTCGAGCTATGCAGGTATGACTATTAATCTTTATTATGGAAACATCATGATGTCTCCTTTAAAAAGATGATATATATAGGATGGATTTTATCAAAAAATCGATGGTGAATGATATTATATTGGTGTTGGAAATAAATTTAATATGGGTAACGGCATTCCCTAGTTACAAGTGTTATCATAAAATTTTCATACTCCATATATTATGAATTTTTAACTTCATATTTTTAAAATTGGAATCAAAATAAATATTTCTATTTATATTATTATTCTAAAATTACCAACTGAAATTGATTATAATTAAAAAATTTACCTTCAATTTATATGTATTTTTTTACAATTTAATGTTCCAAATATCTTTTGAATATATCCCAAAACATCATGATGTTTAAACTGATATTTTTTTCCATTAATTGTATTGGGTAGTGTTAATGGATTTAAAGTAATTATTTCAAATAAAGGTGATCTATTCTATCATTGGAGAAACTTTATCATGACCTTGTGCATCATATAGGGTGAAACTTTATGTAAAAAACATGATTTTGTTTGTCTCATATGTTAATTTATATTTTATTTTTTTTTTCTCAATCACCTTCTCACCTTTTGTACACTATATCTAGATTTAATGAATCTACCTGATCAAAGTTTGGTTTGGTGTGTTTACAGATTATATGATTATGTATACTAAGAAGAACCCAATTATATTTTGTATACAGATAGGCCAAATTTTTCTCTGTGGTTTTCATATACCTGGAAGAAGTTCCATACTATATTTAGTATAAATATTTGTCAAATATTTCTGTTCTCTTTCCAAGGACAAAAATTATAACCTTCCTCACTCAGTATGTATATTTTTCATTGAGATTATAATTTTGTTTTATATCTTGGGATTTCATATATAATAATATTATTTCATATTTTTATTTACCATAACACTATATTGATAAAAAAATTATGAATTTTTCCGAAACTTTTGATATCAAAAACGAAAATGTCTCTGAAAATATTGTTGTAACATAAAATAAATATGATATTCCTAAAATTTTAATTTTAAATTTTTTAATATGTGATAAAATATATTTTTTGACCTCACTAGATTGAATCTATAATGTTTTCATATTGAAGAAGAATAAATGATTAGTAATAAATAAATGGGTATAAGGAATCATGATACTGTTTATTCTTGCAATCATTTATAATTATTATCCTAGAATAATATCATCAATTGTCTCAAAATACCCTATAAAATGATAAGAGTTATTTCAAAACTGAAAAGACTTTATAGTAGTGTCTTGATCACAAGTATTGGACTGAATATACAGTACTAAAGAAACTCATTATTATAAATTTTTTGGGCTTCATGATTATCTACTATAAAATAGTATTGATTCATTTCCAGGAAATAAAGGTCATTATACAAGATATTGAAGAAAAAAGTTACAACATTATTTTAAACCTAAAAATATTATTCAATTATTGAGATTTTACATCATATATAGAATAATTTCCAAATATATATTATGCAGAAGTGTAAGGGAATGTCACATTAAGAATTGATCATATAAAAAATGATATAATAAGAAACCCAAATGAATGATATGAATGTAATCAGAAAATAAAAATTATAAATAAAATTGTTTTAAAGGAGGAACAATGTTTATGAATTGTAAATTTATTAGAGTGGAGTCCAACCAGGCTTAACAAAATTTCCAAGGAAAATTACATAGTTATGAAAATACTAGGAATAAACAAACAAAATAGAGAATGTAGAAGTAGAAGATAAATTCTAAAACTAATTTACTTGATCATTACAAGATCTATACTATAGGTGAAGATTATTATATTTATACCACAGTTTGTTAATGCATTACCATCAGATGGTGGGAGTATTTATTGTGTGATAATGGATCCAATTTCCATGTTTACGATAAGTATTTTAAGTTCTTATAATATTAATTAATGGGAAATAATGAGAAACTATTTATAGGGGTCTCATAAACTTCCATAGTGGAAGGAACATGATAGATAATTTTAGAAATGACTCAAAAAATTCGTCAACACAAACCAAATTACATCATGGAGATAATACTAAAAAAATTATTGTTAGGATCTATTTTATTAAATAATGTATAAATGATCATTTTTTTAAAAAGTATTATTCTTAAAGGGTAATGTTTTTATTGATATGGGTTATCTATTTGATTTTATATTCATTTAAATTACAATGATTAATGTATCCAATGATTCAATGATTAATGAATGGAATATTTCATTGGTATATGTGGTTGAGTGTTCTAAATTATGGAAAATAATATTATGATATTATAATTAAAAATCATTAAAGAAGTTAACAAACATGGTTTTATTTCCAACAATATATATTTTTGAATGAAATTACATTTGAGTGTTTAATGAAAATATTTTAAACTAACCTTCCAATTTTTTGACAATAATTCAATTCCTTTATATTTAACATAGTCTGATTTTTTTTATATAATAGGTAACATAAACAGTTGATAAAATGTTATTCATCATATTTATATATTATTATTCTTATTATTTATTTTTGGAAACCTAATAACAATGAAAATATTTTTTATAAAAAATAAAAATATGATGTTGAAACACATCTTAACACGATAATTAAAGGCATAATGTTTGACTAAAATGGTAAATATGAGTAATTTTTTTTAAAAAATGTAAACATAATTTTTTGAGAAATTCAATAAAATATATATTTTTTCTCTATAAAATCAAATGAGTTTACTCAATGGAAAAATTATAGTATAAAAATTTATAAATGGGTTTGTAATGAATATTTTATTAACATAAAACCAATCAGGTGAAGATATTTTTATTTTAAATCACATTTAAAATAGATTTTCCCAAAATATGAAAAATATTATTCCGTATGAGTTGTTCAGGGTAATAAATATAATATGTAAAATTATAATTTTTTTTGTTTGTTTTTACAAGGTTTTTTTATAATCCTAAAGGGATTAAGATATGGAAAATAACCATTTATTGTGTAATTATTTTTATGAACATTAGAATATTCCATATCAATATCTTTAGACAATCAAATATAATCAAAATATAAAATAATGCAATCATTGAAATTAGGTATTAATAAATATCTGATAATATACTTTTATATCATTATATTAATGAGAAAGATGAAATAAAATATAAGGCCACGAAATAATTTGGATGTAAGAAATTTCATGGGAGGTATAACCAAGTAAAATAAAAAAAGTTTGATCTCAAAATATATTGGGTCATATTGTCGACCATATTTTTTTAAACAAGCCTTGTCTATTTATAGATGCTATGAAAACCAAATAATATTCATTTCTGGAAGAACATTTAAATATTAAGATTGATTCCATCAGGGATATCCATACATGGTAATCAGTTGATCATACACCCAAAAAAACACTTAGAATCAAGTTCATCATTAGAAATAAATTTATGGATGATTGGAAAATTATAAAATAAATTCCAAGAAATATATTAAAGGGGAATAAAAAATGTAGAATTTGACTATTTCTACAGTTATTCACTCATTAGAAGGATTTCATCAATGATTATATAAATTAATTTAGTAGATCTTAATAAGATAGAAATAAAAAATATAGATGTTAAGACTACCTTATTAAATAATGATATGTTAGAGTTGATTTACATAGAATATAATAATGGATTTACTAAACCTAAGTAATAAAATATATTATTTCTAAATGGTGAAATATATTTTTGGGATAACAATATATCCTATGAAAATATACGTGAATATTGATTCTGTAATGTTATCGACCGGGTTTAAGAAAACATATTGGGATTTATTTTAATATATTAGAATCACAGAGTATAGATATTTTATTGTATAATTGAATTATTTATATAACCTGAAATTTAGATGAAATTTTGAAATAATCAAATCCACAAACTGTGTCTTCACTAGTTAAATTGAAATTAATGAGGGAGTGGAAGATTCCATTTTTGAAAATAAAATTCATAAAAAATCTTTTGGATTTTTGTTTAATCGTTGTCCTAATATTATGTTGAGTTTTTATAAATATTATCATCTATATATAAAACCCATAAATACTGTCGGAAATGTATATTTATTTCATTGAATAATATTGGTGAATGTAATTCCCAATTAATATATTATAATATTATAAGAATTTTATTGTGTGTTATGATTTACACTATAACAAAAACTATTTATTCTATAAGAAATTTAAAAAACAACCTCCCTAAAAGGTACCTATCATAGCCCATTAATGAATAATGATATATTATGACCTTCTTAGTCCCCCCTTCAGTCGGTATGAGGTTAGTGACTAGTTCTGAGGGTATACAAATGAATAATTTTCATGAATTGCCATTTATAACAGTAATTGAATCATTATATATGATATTAATGATCAATAATATCATTGACATAGTTTAAAAATTAAACCACAATCATGTAAAAATTCATATATAAATGAACCAATATATATAAAAGTATCTAAATGAATACCCAAAAAGAGAAGTGATGGTTACACATATTGTATATATTTGGGGTGATCATAACTTACCCTCAGTTAACGAACTAATTTATATCATGCACATGTTAATGACCCATACTAATTAAACCATGAGAGAGTAAAAAAATACATAAATGGATGCCTTACTAATCCTGACATCACAAGAGAACACTAATAGATACCACAGTCGAATGTAATAAAATAATATGGATCAAATTAATGAAATTCAACTCATACTACATTCCCACTAATTCTCTTGTCTCACATGGAAACATCCAATGTTCTGCTCCTACAACATATTCTAAATAACATCACATATCATCTCATCCTACCTATAAGCACCTAGGAAATCATATTGTAGATCACCCAGATACACTTTGACCATCAAACCACTTCACATCACATAACCAAGGTATTAATGTATCACAAACATGAAGGGAATCAACCCTATTCTATCTTTTTGTGATTCATGTCCACCACTACAAGCAATATCCTAACATATGATTAAACTATAGACCTCATAATTCCATATGATCCATCACACCAAACCACATAATATATCAACAATGAACATCTGACTTTTGGCAACCAAAGACCATCTATTTCATCACTTTCTAAAATAATGATAAGCGACAATCGAGTATCCAACCATAAATTCTCACAATAAGTATATTGGGAAAAATAAAAATAATGATATTATAGTTTCATTGATGTTATATTCAAGTGAATGGTTTATATATAAATAACAATGAAAAAATTTATATAATATCAATTAACATAAAAAATATATGTGTTCAGAAAAGGCACTAAAAACTCATAGCATTTCTAGTCAACCTCATTGTATCACAATTTAAAAGCCACTGATAAATGAATTATGTTTCACTATAAGTTATAATCTAAAATCTAATTTTCATCATCTATATCAATAATTGGTAAATTAAATATTTTATGTTACACATAATTTATATTTCAACAGACCATTAATTTAATTATTGCAACCCATTTCATAACATTTTACATTTTATATTTAAACCACATATCTGACTTCAATTTATTCACTATAAAATTAAATCACATTCACCAATGTAGACAATTAAATATTTTGTTAATCATAACCATTTAAACAATTCTATTACTACATGAAAAATAGAACATCACAACACCACAAAAATAAAATAACTAAAATAAAAAAAACAATTTCATTCTCATCCCCCATTTCATTCCCCTAAGCCCCCACATAACAACCATTTCACAACCATAGATATATTCATAATCATCATCATTAATCACATGCTACATCAAATTCACATCACATAACCAAGCCATAATCTCACATAACGACCACAAAACACCATAACACATCATCACCATATTCATTAACAACTCATCACTCATTCACAACCCACAACACTTTTAACTTCATAGCATAAAATTTTCTATATTTATCAAGTAGTTTTCATTTCATCCACTTATTTATGTTCACGAGATCCTTATATAATCCATATATAATAGGGAAACAATATTGTATCTAAATATTAGTGATTTTTTTTTAATGTGCTCTTATAACAATTATACATCATTGTATCAAAATATCAAAAATCATTAAATTCATGTGAATAATTACATTATCTTTATATTTAAATTCCATATTTCATTACTTTTATTGATATAGTGATAACCAAATTTAAATATATTTATTCAATTAAACCACTTCTAAATGATAAACACGGTGATAAACGAGGGATCTCTTACCTCAAAAAATGATTTCTAATTCACTGGACATTGATGAAGCAAGAGATTGGTTACCGATGATCTCTATAATTAATGAGAAAACCATACCATAAATTAAGATAACATCAACATCATTAATATAAGAAAACACCTTTAATAGAATGGTTTCTAAAAAAATACCCACCTAGTTAATTAAATATGGAGAAATTAGTAGAAAACAAGTATGGGGAATACCCAAAAACACCATTGACAATACACAATGGATGTGTTTGAAAAAAAAAACTAATTAGGGGATAAAAAATCTATTTGGGACACAATTGGGTATCTCATGAAACAATAAAAAATATTGGAAAGTGGAAAGGTATGAGTGTGTTATAGAATTTATAATCATATTGAAAAACATAATAACATGGTGTATACCAAAGGAATGCATGATAGTATGGATAAAAAATAAGGTGACTAGAGTGATGTACCCCATAACATACTTCATCTTATCTGGTCAATTATGCCTTAGGGATTAGTGTATATATCAAGGCCACAAATCCTATAAAAGGTAGAGGATGGGAATAATGATGCAGATGTCACTTCATTGAAGACCCCCAACAACCCGAAAAGGCTATTTGACAACCAATGATCAATGGAACAGTAGTTATAAAAAGTATTGGACACTAAAAACAAACCCCTAGTGATCCCCATTGTAATATGTTCTTTCATGAAATAGCCCCACCCACCAAGAGGGGAACACAGTTTCCAATGATCTTTGGAATAAATATCCTCAAATTGGTAGTAGCACTGAACACTTTATATGGTTTCCATTTTTCATAGCTTACTCCTCCATTCCAATTTCAAACAATATAAGACATTGACAATAAGTTCAAATCCATATTCCTTCTCGAATATGCACCAAAACAACCACCCTACTCTTACTGAACACCTCCAAACACCTCCCAATCTCTAAGGACCCCTATTTCAATAACATTTTTGAAAACTAATGCACTGGAATTTCCATATCATTAAATCATATAAATCTCCGTCTATTACCACCATTAAAAGACAAAAAAAATTAAAATGAAAAATGTTGTCTGAACAAATATCGTATGAGATACCTCTCCAAGATCTCTTTACAACACTAATATAACCACACAACCAACCAAACACACCAGCCCATGTAAAAATATTCACTATAAAACCCTCATAACAAAATTACCACCCCAATATACATCAATAAAAACTACCATCTTTTTCAAAAATCCATCCACACAACCATATCATCCCCAAAAAGCCCAAGCTGACGATCCCCAAAACATTCACACAGAATATAATAATAAGAATATAAATGTAGAAATGAAATATATCATGTAATGATATTATCAACATTAAGCATCACTGACTCACCCATATGTTTTTATTATTTAATAGTATAAAATGTATTAATTAGAAATCAGGTTTTCCCATAATTATGTGGTTGATGATTTTTCAGACATTCTATAAATATGAATAAGAAAATCCCATAAAACATCAATATTAAACATCACATGATTATATAAAACATGGTAGATAAAAATTTAAAGCATGGTTGGGTATTTTTCGTGCATCATCATACCATCCGATGAACAAATACTCTCTAGGACACCATGATTCGATAGAACAATAACAAAATGACTAGTATTTCATCATAGAACCTTCTCTAAATTACCTTTTATCTCAATTGAACACATCATCAGTGTCACATCATCATTAATTTCCAACCATCCCATGTTAAAACGACATGGATTCCATCGTGAGGATACTGACTTAACTATCAGTCTTGGATAAAATTATGAATCCAAACCATTAGTCTTATATATTTTCAACAAATAATCTACATATCCAACACACACTAACACCTCTAATAACCTAATAAAATAAGGATAGAGATTACTTCAATACCAAATCACTGCTACCCACATCGAGTAGAAACCATCAAGAAAATTGGATCTCAAACCTCAAACGCCATGTTTCTCCTTTTACAATCATTGTAAGACATATTATAGTTCTATAATTATATAATACTATGAAAAAAATATGAACTTATTTGTCATAATTTTCACCACATCATATCCATGAATGGATGACTCTTCAATGTTTTCTCAGCACATAGAGAACAACATGATCTCCCAAACAAACCCTCAAACGAGGGTATTTTATTATATTTTAGATAGTTATTATTATAATAAAAATTAAAAAATTAATTTTTCACCAAGATCCATTGATTTATATGAATCATTTTCAGAATATATCATCATTTTAAGTATATTCCACTAATGTATTTCGTCTATATCATGGTGGAAATAAGTGTTATGTTATTAATAAGTGAAACAATCAAGCTACAATCCCATATTTAGTATTTATTAAAAATTACCTTCCAAATATGAAATAATATTCAATTTTGATAAATGAAACCACCTCGAATCATACACATAATTAATCTAAAAAACATCCATGAAACCCATCTCCTTAATTACTAGGAAGTGGGAGAATTTCTTTAATCGATCCATGATTAACCATACAGTGTCACAACCTCCTTGGCATGGTGTAATGCTCTAAAAAAATCCTTTTAAATTTTATTCCATTTCTAATAATAATTATATAAGTTCTAAATCAATCCTCTGTAAAATGTGGCCAAACATTTACCTACTAGAAAACTAAATGTAGACCTACAAACTCCTCACTAACCTTTTCATCTGACTCCACCAAAATAGAATTCAAAAGGAATGGTGCATCAAGGAAAAATCATTGTGTACCATTAAAGGTGGAATATTAATCTTACATAATACTACCATGAACATTAATAATTGAAAAAATATCCTCCCAAGAAACAACATGGGGTTTTTTCTATCTTCTAACCATCCCTCTTGGCCTCCACTAAGGAAAAAATAACCATGCATCAACATTACCTCTGAGTCTCCACATTGGGAATCCTATAACAACTAAATATTAGAATAATATACCATCATAAAGAATATGAAACCTAAAATATAATAAAATTGTTCATCCATGTACATGGCTTCCAACTCCTCTCTTATATTCCATGAATCTTCGGAGACTCAAATGACATATTTCCAGGAATTATGATTTAAATAATTTTAAAACAATGTATTCCCCTTAAATATTCTGGAATTTCAAAGTTATTTTACAAAATAATATTCATCCAACTATGTTTCAATAGATTCATATGATTCTATGGAAATATATACCGCATGCTCTAGGGATCTATAAATACCAAAAATTTCTCCCAAATGAGGTAATTCCACCAATGATACATAGTAATAAAATAAACTACATGATATAGATTATGTGTTAAATAGTTATTGTCATGAGGATTTAACTTCCCATATCCATAATAGATAGCAACTTTTTTCTTAAATAATAAACATCCAATACTAGAAGCTAACTATCCAAAAACAAATTACATATCTCCCCTTCCTCCAAAAACTAGTGCACTAGGGCACTGTTCATTATCCACTATAGGTAGTTAAATTCATCCATATAATGAATAGTATATATAAAATTATTGACCTTCCTAGTAAATGTTTCAATGGGGCTACAATGTTAGAGAAATGTGTCATTAAACATAGATAATGGGTCATTAAATAAAGCACACTACAACCCCCCCCCCCAATTTTCCTGGGTATTTCACATGAAATAGATACCACAATCTTTGATGGGTCTACCACAACACCCTACAGAGACAAAATATTCCAAAGGAAAATAATTTATTCTATCAATAACATATACTAGGAACAATTTCTATAAAACATGTTCTATAAAATAACCTATAAGGAAACCCAGAAGTGATTGCAATGCTCATCCAATGATATAAATTAGTCCAATATGTATTTGATGAAAAAGACTACAGATGGTTCTAGGAGTTCATGAAACATGAAGATAATTAGATCCATGAACATATTTTGTGTTTCTGTGACACCAAATCGCATGAACATTAACTCAATGTGCATATAACAAAACATTATGGTTGTCTATAAGATATTTTCCTCCATAACTCCCCATTGGAGATATACACACCCCATATCGATCCCATAAAACCAACTAGATCCCTCCAACCATGTTTGAAGATTTTTTATCATTTGAATAAACTAAAAACTATCGATCCTCACCATATTCATCTTTTTATAGTCTATACATCACATTAGAATATATATTTCTTCTTGGAGAACAACTCCAACGTAACCCATTGTGACACACTAAGCCAGATAAAAACATTTTACATCATATAATTTATATAAATTATAAAATATTGAAACATAAAATGTTCCATATAATAAGGATCAATCAATAATTAAGAAGCACTATGAAATAATTAAATCCCAAACTCAACATCACATCAAGGGGCAGTGTCATATCCTAATCATGGAAAACATAAAAGAACTCACTGAAAAATCTAAGAACCACCAATATCTATATTCATTATAGTCCCATAGAAAACACTTATTATAAAGATTTAATGGAATTAAAATAGTTACTACCAACTTAATACTCATCTTGGAAAAAAATACCCATGTTGGGATTCTATAAAAGAAAATAAACTCTTATAGAAGAAGTCAACTGAAAGATGCATACAATAAAATTCCTCGGTGTTGGGAATGATATATTAATACATAATATGTAATAATAAAATGTCTCCATGTTACTATTTTGGAACCATAATCAATTAACCCCTTCAGTACACATATTCATGTATTCCTTATCACCAAATTTTGTGTTCAACAGTAAGGTAAAAAATTCACTTATATGTCTAGTCCAAGATAATGAACTAGACTGGGTTAAAAAAAGTGTGACTGAAAAAAACCATAACACAACAGAATAGTTTATATGATAATATAAGCATACCCCAAATTATCTATGGTTCTTCTCGCACTACTTCCTCTACTACATGATACTGACCATAACTAAAGCATCTTCATATTTACTAAGACCCACCTCCATATCCAATCATATGATGAGGTCCATGAAAAATAAAACATATTAATTATGGAATATACTTATTCCATATTATTTCATTAATGCATAATTTTTCTTCCCCTACTATTGAAATGGCCTCACTTAAAACTGTTATCGAAAATGAGGCTAAAATGACAGTGTTTAAAAAATTATTCTTCAAAAACTACTGGTAATTAATCTTTATAGTATCCTCAATCCCCACAGAAAAATGACATTGTACAAGATCCCCTAAAAAATATATGAAACCAATATCCCTAGATCGAAAATGATTGATATTGAGGTCAACTACATAATGGTCAAAACATAATAGGTCCACCCAACTAAGGCCTTTAATAGACAAATCTGAACTTGAATGAAGCCTTCTAGATCCCCACTCATTGACATCCTCCTGAAGAGTGTATTTTCATGAACAACTTTATTTTATTTAGACCCACTAGATTCATTGAAAATATAAATATAGTCACTTATTACTTGATCTATGGATAGAGTGAATCTTTTAAATGATTTTCATTTGAATCATTATATGAAAATAGATCTGGTAGGAATAAAATGGATCATTGAACTAGATTCCTAGCTCTCACATTAACATAGTCTCATGGTGAAGGAAGAGTATGGCTTGTCTCTTAACTACATTCATGGTATACGAATGGAACTCTACCCATAATTATTTCAATAATACAACACACAAGACATCTTCCTCCTTCTCCTCACCAATGTATAATGCCCACCACTGACACACATCTCCCAAAATAATAATAACTACTAAAAGGACCCATCAATTCACCAAATAATAGATTGAAATAAAAGTTATCTCAATCTCATCAAACCAATTCTTTATCATTAGACCAATAATGATACCCTTTTACTTCATAAAGTTGACCTTTGAAAATAATGAAATGTTCTCGGCAATGAATAACTCTGCTCAATCTGATCAACTCTCCAGAAATCAACCAAATCTTCCTGAAATGAATATACTATCTAAAAGAACATGGACGATAACCCAGATACATAACATAATGTGAAAATATGAATTAATTATTCCATAGTTTGGAATTTTATTAGGATTTTTTTAATTCAATTTAATATTGTCAAACCAAATACCCTTAATTCAAACAATAACATAGATCAATACATATTATTGTAACTATCCTAAGACTCTTCTCAAAAATTAAAACCAACTGACTTTGTCAATCAGTAGCCTCAAATTTCTTACATAATATTATAAGGGGGCCTAGAATATAATTTCCTAGAAATATTCTATTTCCTATGTAACTATTTAAGATCAATTGACATTATCTACTTACTAACACCGTAAAACATTATTTTTTAAATATATTAACCCAAAGTTATATACCCACTTTATATCTTGGATACAGATATATCAAGACCTTCTACTTCAATAGGCACCCTTATGTGGATTTCATTAAGGGAATATAGATAGTGAACCCACAAAATCACACCTTTAGAAGGCCCTAGGTTTGTGTATTTCATTGATGGTATAAAAATCATATGAATGAGAGGAATGTATCTCTCTAATAATAATAATTCGATATATAGAAACGATATCAATTATCAATAAACTCCATGACATAGTGTAACAATGAAAGCAAACCATACCACAATTCCTATGAAATAAATATATAACAATAATATTCTATATATAAATACAAAAAAAGAAAAACTATGGAAGTACCATAGTTACAAACCAATGGTACGAGATAGTAATTTATAGTATAGTCTACATATTCCCATTAGAAAACTAAAAATAGATGTATATATATGGGGTGATCTAATAATTATAATTAATTTATATACTGATGTCTCACATAAACATGTCAAAAACCAAACTAATGAAATAATGATTAAATAACAGATTTAACAACACCTAAATAGTCATGAATGTAATCCCAACGTCATAGAGGATTTGTCACCAAAAAAATATAATACAAATAACTAATTATAAATAATTTCATTTAATTGAACCCCTTACTTCTTTCATAATGATTTTCTACCCTCACAACCCATAATTTTAGTTCCTGAAACACCCACTTATTTTGTATAACATCACATCACATCACAACCCTCTCAAAGATGTAGGATAGAAATAATGATGTAGATGCTCAATATACAAGTGAGGGTGAATTGTATACTTTAAAAATTCCTTTTGGAACCTTTAAAGTTAGTTATGAATAACTATGGTTTCCTTAAGCAAAAGAAAGGGCTAAGTTTAACAAAGATAAACATTAAGCAAATTCACAACAACTCTAACACCAAATGAAAACTTGGAAAGAGATTCCGAAAGTAGGTTCTGGAAATATGGTTCCGGTAATTGAAACTTAACAAAAGATTACAATATGAGATTCTACCTTAAAACATAAAGAATCTAAATGAAACAGGGGACAAGTAAGGATGTATAAGTAAGTTACACTTTCCTTAAAAAAACAAAATTCAGAGGAATCAAACAAGTAGTAAAACTACAAGTAACAAGATATAAGTCTTTTAACCCAAAGATAAGGGTATCCAACAAACCTTGGATAAAAGTCCCATGATTTATACTTTCAAGCAATTTTGTCTTACCCACACTATGGTAAGCCCTCGATACGAAGATCAGAGTCTCTATCTTGCTATCCCCGTAAGCCATCAACATCAAGGTAGTTGGAAACCTCTGTCTTCCTTAGAAAGGAATCCCTCAATTCAAGGTGTTAGAAACCTCTTTCTTCCTATCCACGGAAGTCCGCGAATGTAATCAGCAACATTAAGAGTCACACAATGATTTTAGAGTTAATAAGAGCCTCTCTATCTAGAAATCACTTCAACAACATGCATGCACAATGTCAAAGAAGTCATTCGTCAGTCATCAGTTCATCCTCGAGCTCTTTCAAATGAGCTCCTATTTATAGGCAAGGTCAGCCTCCTTTCCAACGGTCATATTTTCCTAAAAAATCGGAGGGACCTGTACACGTGTAACTTAACCAACGGTTAGTTTATAACAGAATAGACGACATCGTTTTATAACAAAACAAGTGAAACAGAATGTACGACATCGTTTTAAGTCTTAAAAAGTTTAGAGTGAATATTCGGAGTGAGAGAAAAAATATTAAAGAGTAGATAGATTATAACAACGTAAGAAAAATGAAATTTCGGAGCCTAACCAAAAATAATTTTTGGAGTCTAAATAAATTCGGAGTGTATAAAAAAAAGATGATCAGATTCTATTTACTAGGTGAATTCGGAATGAGAATTCAGAATGAGAATTCGTCATCAGAATTCGTAGTGAGAATTCGTTTTCGAACTTCATAAGGATTCATATCCTGAATCTGGAGTATAACTTAATCAGAGTTCGTATCTAGAATTAGGAATGAAACTTTATCACAGTTATCATTCTGGATTTCAGAGTGAAACTTTATTATAGTTCTTATCCAGAATTTGGATCATAAAACAGAATACTTCATATCAATGTTTCAAACTATTCCTAGAATATAGAAATGAATCTGAATCTTATACTTAAGAAAAATATGGATGAAAATATGATAAGGATAAATTTTCTTACAAAATTTATTTTCCTTATAAAAGCAATTTTCCTTATAAAAGCGATTTTCTTAAAGATAAGGTGTTTGTGATTTTAAAAACAAGAAGGAATGGAAAAGTCATAAGGAAAACCTTATTGACTCAACAATCTCCCACTTTTTGTAAAGCACAAACATCCTTACGAAAAATAAATTCTAAGAATAATGAAAAACATTAAGGCTTATCTCCCATTGAATTCAGGATATAGATGAATACGACTAACTCCCCCTTAGGCTTTGAAACTCTTAGGATCATATTCTATATTTCCGGAATGATATTTCATTACGAATAAGAATGTCTTATATAATGAGAAGCTCCCCCTTAGATATACTCTATTGGAGTTTGTTTTCATTCTCACCCTTTGTTATGATTATTTTTCCCTTTCATTAGAGTTCTTTTCCTTCTCCCCCTTAGTGATTTTCAAAAAGAATTCGAGGGAATGGAAAATATAAAAAAGTAACTGAAAAATTAGTAGTAACAGGAAAAAAATGGGCAAGCACAATTTCTATTATGTTTAAAATTTCAACAAAAAAATAGTTAAGGTACAACAAAATATAGGATCTGTCTATTTAGGATCTTTCTCCTTCGCCATGAGATCCTTTATAATAGTCTTTATCTTCTTTAAGTCATTATGATCTTCTTCAGTTTGCTTCTCTAACACAACAATTCTTGCATTTTGAGATTCAATCTTTTCATCCTGGGAATTAAGATTTTCTTCCTGAGCTTTAAACATTTCTTCCTAAGCCTTCAATTTATCTTCAAACTCAACCCGATGATCCCTTTCAAACATCCAGTTTTGAGAAACAAAATTAAGCTTCCCATTCAGATCTCTAACTTCTTTAATCCAGAAGTTCTTTTCATATGTCAGATTTTCTTCAAAAGATGAAGTAATCTCATTTATCTTCATGTCTTCTGTCTCAAAGGCATCCTTCACATTGTCTTGGAATTCATCAAACAGCCTCATCTCTTCCACAGTCTTCCTCGACCAACTTTTCATCCTCATGAAAGATCTTTTGTGGCCTTCATAGCCGACATAGAATGTTTTGAACTGAGCCTCTATTTCAACACCCTTGTCCATAACCATGGATACGGAGTCTGTTTTCTGATTCAATGCGTGTTGGAGCATCTGAAATCTTGAATCAATACATGAGAATGTAGGAATAGTACCTACCAACTTCTTTGAAGACTAAACAACAAAGTCATACCCCAACGAAGATGACTCCAAATATGAAACATTGCTAGGAGAATATTCTTCTTCAAAATACTCAACCTTCTTCTTAGAAGGGTCACCAGCTTCCCTTCTCTTTATTACCACAATGATCGGGGTATCAACAAAAAGTTTCTTTCCCTTTTCCTTTTTCGGAATGGAGTCCTATTCCAGAGTTCTCTTTTCACTATCATAAACATGAACAACATTGTCTTCCTCATCAGCTACTTTCTGAGTACCAACCTCTAAGTTCTTCATTTGTGAAATATCATGTAGAATTTGTTCTTCCTAGGCATGATAAGCTACTTCTTCTTCTCCTTTCTCCTCATCCATCACTAGAGTGACTAGATTCGATGATTCAGCTTCTGAAGTTCGGAGTGATTAATGTTCCGAAGGTGTTCCCTTATAATCATCTACTTGCTTTAAAACATCTCTAGTTTCACCACTTCCTTCAGCAACAGCTTATTATCCTTCCACATTCTCAATCTACTCTATTTCCTCAACAGCCTTAGCTACTACCTCTTCCGGAGAAAAAAATTTCCTTCCTGGAGTCTCAGGTAGAGATTCCCAAGAAAAAGATCTCGGAATAGGAATATTTGCTGAAACCATCTCATTGAACTTCAATAAAGCCTGAGCCACCTCAGCTTCAGAAATCTTCTTCTTAAGCTTCTTTTTTTGACTTGTTTTTCTAGCTCATCTGCAGTTCTTTCCTTCAAGGCCTTAGCCTCCGCAGGATCAAAGCTAGACTGAGGCTCCCCTTGCACTCTCTTCTCTTTGATCTCCCTCCATTCAACAACTACCTCATCTGGGTAAGCTTTCTTCTTCTTTGGTTTTGCAGGTGCGGAATGAACATCCTTAGACTTGGGATTCTTTGCTTCAACTTCAACTTCTTTCAAAATTCTCTTCCTTACTGGATTTGAGGATTTTGGATCAGCAACTTTACGAACCGTTTCTTCTTGAGCAGCTAAATAAATAAACTGACCAGTCTTCTTGTCAAAGGCTACATCCATCCTTTTGAGTGTACCATCACTCACCAGCATAATTTTGAAAACTCTTGGCTTAGACTTGCACGCATCCTTGAATGACTAAAGGCACCGAACAATAAACTTTCAGAGGATTGTTGGATACATTATGATCTGAGCTCTCATATTCCCTTTTTTAACATTCTCAAGAGCAATAAAAATGTTTTTCATCAAATTAAACTTCCTCAGATTTTCAGAAAAGCTAGGATATAAATCTCACTATTTTTCAGACTATCTTTGTCACCCTTTTCCGGCACGATAAGGCCTTGTACCCATAATTCTAGAATTCGAAAATTCGTAGATAAACTAGCAATCTTCGGAGCCTTGTCATCTGCCAGTCCAAGAGTTTTTAATGTTTTTTCCTTGTTGAAGCTACCCTTTGAATCCGAGAACACATGATATATGAATTCAGATTCACCTTCATTATTCATCCCTACCAAGCTAGATTCATTGTCATATGAAAGCTTATAAGTCTTACCATAAGACTTAAAATAAAACTTATCCCTTCCATCTTCCTTAAGAAAGGAGACTTTTTCATTGAACTCTATAAGAAAATCTGAATACACATCATCTTGATTCCCAGGTTTTGACACCGCAACATCTTCCCATCCATTAAGCTTAATATTCATGGAAATAAGAGAGTCATACTTGTTGAAGAAATCAGGATGAACCATCCTTTCTCTATATACCAACCACTTCGAAATCGTCTTAGATGAAGACATGTCTTGAGAAGCTACTTCCATAGACATTCAGATCTGAAGACCTCTGAGAAGTTCGGAACAGAGAATGCCGAAGTTCGGAACGGTCTTAAAACAGAGAGGCAGAGCTTCGAGATGCTAGAGCTTCAAAACCGATGTGGGAGAATCATTTGGGGCCACCTTTATATAGGCAACGAGAAAACAGTTCATCTTCCACGATTGATCGATCAGTTGTAACAAGCTGAGATCAGATCTGATGGTCGACAACCAATTCTCAAGAAAATGTAAATCCGATCTTTTGAGGTTTTTATTAAAACAAGAATTAAGAAAACTATAATCTAAAAACAAAATATATGAAATTTCCAGCAATTAAAGTATGACTACAAAAACTTTAGTAAGGAAATCATACCTTTCGGATTGGCTTGGGAGGATTATTCGTAATGGGTAATATAAACATGACTATGAAAAATATTTATTACGAAAAGACATAGTTCACAAAACACACTAAGAAAAACAAATCAGTATAGAAAACTCAGTACAAAAATTTCATTACAAAATTTGAAAAAAAAAACATTATGAAATATTCGGTACAAAAATCCCATTATGAAAAGACCAGTACAAAATTTTCCATTCCAGAAGTTTTCAATACAAAAATTTCCATTCCATAAGTTTTCTATACGAAAATATTCATTCTAAAAAATTTTAGTTCCGGAAATTCCCATTTCGGAATTTTAGTTCCGAAAAGTTTGGAAAACTAACTTTGAAATTTTTAGTTACTCTAACAATCAAATGTACTCCCCCTATGAAAAGGCGTTTATTGCTGTAAGGAGACTTTTTCAAAAGAAAGTTAATTAAGAAGGATTACCTTACAGTTATCATTACTAACTTCTGTTTAATGTATTCAAATATATCAGAAGGAAATGATTTTGTGAAAATATCAGCAAGTTGATCATGCATTCCCATACGCTAAAGAATAATATCTCCTTTAAGTGTGGTATCCCTAATAAAGTGATGCCTAATATCTATGTGTTTTGCACGAGAGTGATGTGCATGGTTCTTACTAGGGGAAATGGCACTTGTGTTATCACAAAAAATTTGAGTTTTAGTAAAACTCAAGCCATAGTCTGTGAGTGTGTGTTGCATCCATAACACTTGATCACAACAACTTCCAGCTGCTACATATTTAGCTTCAGTAGTGTAGAGTGATACAGAATGTTGCTTCTTGTAAGACCAAGAAACTAATGATTCTCTTATGAAATGACAAGTTCTGGATGTACTTTTTCAATCCATTCTACATATTCCAAAGTCAGCATCAGAAAAGATTTTTAGAACAAAATCATTTCCAGAAGTATAAAATAATCCTAGATCCATGGTTCCCTTAAGGGAGCGGAAAATTATTTTTACTGCCTTTAAGTGAGATTCCTTAGGATTGGATTGATATATTGCAAATAAGCATACTAAGAACATTATGTCTGGTCGATTAGCTGTTAAGTAAAGTAAACTTCCTATCATACCTCTAAAAGATGTTTGATCTACTAGTTTCCCAGCTTCATCAAGATCTAATGTGTTTGAGGTACCAATAGGAGTACTTATACTCTTAGTGTTGTCATAACGATACCTTTTGAGAAGATAAATAATATAATTATGTTGAGATATGTAGGTTCCTTCTGGTTTTTTAGAAATTTTAAAACCAATGAAAAAGTTTAACTCACCCATCATACTCATTTCAAACTCAGATTTCATTAGACTTGCAAAAGAGTCAGTCAAAGATCACTGAGTTAAACCAAATATGATGTCATCAACATAAATTTGAACAATCAAAACATTTTTCATATCTTTCTTTATAAAAAGGGTTGGATATGCATTTCCCTTAACATAGTTATTTTGAAGAAAAAATCTAGTGAGTCTATCATACCATGCTTGTGGGGCTTGTTTAAGGCCATACAAAGCTTTGGTAAGTCTAAAAACATAATCAGGATATTTTGTATCTTCAAAGCTAGGAGGTTGTTCAATAAAATCTTCCTCTTGAACATAACCGTTAAAAAAAGCACATTTTACATCCATTCGAAAATGTTTAAAATTAAAGAATGCTGCAATAGAAAGTAGAATATGGGTAGATTCTTGTATGGATACTGGAGCATAGGTTTCTCCATAGTCTATTCCATCTTGCTGATTATATCCTTTAGCAACAAGTCTATCTTTATTTCTTACTATGACTCCATTTTCATCACATTTATTTTTGAAAACCCATTTTACTCCAATAACAGAAGTTTCCTTAGGACATTCAACCAATGTCCAGACTTTATTCCTTTCAAATTCATTTAGTTCATCTTGCATGGCTTTGATCCAGTCATCATCACCTAAAACTTCATCACTTATTTTAGGTTCTAATTGGGAAAAGAATGCTAGATGTGCTACTTCTTTTCTGAAGGAACTTCTAGTCCTTACAGGTTGATTTACATCAACAATGATACTATAACTTGGATGATTCATATGAAACACCTGATTTGGGTTTTGAAAAGCATGTTCATCAACATAGGGTAGAAAGTATTCCGAGGTAAATGTTTCAGAATTATCTTCTTGATCATTATCCTTATCAGAACGTTCTTCTGTTGAAGGTTGACAATCAGTTTTTGAAAACACGTCCATGGATGTAGGCTGGTATGGTTTAAAAACAAAAGGATCATAATCATCAAATTTTACATGTACTATTTTGTCAACAGTACAAATATTTTTATTAAAAACTCTATAAGCCTTAGAAGTTGTGGAATAACCTAAGAAAATTCCATCATCAGAATTTGGTGCGAATTTATGTAGGTTATATTTAGTATTCAAAATGAATACTTTGAATCCAAAAACCTTGAAATAGTATAGTCTTGGTTTGCTACCATTCCATAACTCATAAGGGGTTTTATTAAGAAAAGGTATAATCAAAACTCGATTTATAGTATAACAAGAAGTACTTACTGCTTCATCCCAGAAATGTCTAGCTATAGAATATTCACTCAATATGGTTCTAGTTATCTCTTGAAGATTTCTATTTCTTCTTTAAACTAAACCATTCTACTGAGGAGTTCTAGGTGTTCAGAAATTGTGAGTAATACCTTTTTTACTCCAAAAAGTTTCAAAATCAGAATTTTGAAAATCACCTCCATGATCACTATGAATAGTTTTCAATTGAAGTTTTTTCTCATTTTTAACATGAGCTCTAAAACATTTGAAATAAGAAAAAGATTCAGACTTCTTTTCTAGAAAATATACCCAAGTAAATCTAGTGTAATCATCATCTTGAACAAACACATAGTATTTGCCTCCAATACTTCCAGTTTGTGTTAGTCCAAAAAGATCCATGTGCACTAACTGTAATGCATCAGTTGTTGAGAATTTACCGATTGATTTAAAACTAGATTTATGTTGCTTTCCATATTGACAAGGATCGCAAACTTTAGAAAAATCAAATCTATGCTCTGGTAGATCCTTAACTAGTTTCTTCTTAGAGAGTTTACATAGGTTTATAAGGTTATAGTGACCTAGTCTTCTATGCCATAACCAGGAATGCTCTTCCATTTCACTTAGACAAGGTAAATCTTGACTCCTGAGGTTTTCTAAGTTAAAGGTGTAAACATTCTCATGCCAATTGGCTGAGAGAATAAATTCTTCCTTATAATTGTGAACTAATCACTTATCATTCCTAAAATTCACAAGGTAACCTTTATCACATAACTGACTTATGCTAATGAGGTTGTTCTTAAGACCCTTAACAAAAAGAACATTTGAAATCAATGTTTTACCTAAAAGAACAATATTACCAATACCAACAATCTCACCCTTAACAGTATCTCCGAAAGTTACCTTACCTCCTTTCGTTTTGATAATCTTTTCAAAATATCTTTTGTTACCAGTCATGTGCTGGGAAAATCCACTATCCATGTACCATGTATTATTGCTGGTAATCTCTTTATTTTCCTGAAATCAAGAAGAGAATTAGACTTTCAGAATCCAAACTTTCTTGGATCCATGATTTCCAGACAACAAACTTTTAGGAACACACATTTTCTTGGAAAAATAAGCTTTATGAAAACCTAAGGGTTGGGTTTTGTTTAAAGATCAATTCTTTTCCCAATGACCACCACATTGACACTTGGTACAAAATAGGGCACTTTGGGGAACAAAATAAGTGTTTCTAAAAATTGGTTTTGCATGGGTATAATCAAATCTGGATTTATTTCTTAATGGTCGTATTTGGGAATACATTTTATCAAAATTTTCCTTACCATGGGTAAAGTTTGATAAACACTTCTTTAAGGAAAAAAATTCGGACTTGAGTTTTATAACCATGTTTTTATCCTCAAAATCATTAGTTTTAGAACTAGAGCTAGGCTCGAAATCATTTTTCTTAGAAATTACTTTTTGTAATTCTTTAGAATGTTTGTTCTTCTCAGAAATTACTTCCTCAAGATTTTTTGAAATACATTCAAAATAAGCATTTTTTCAATCAAGATCATTAGAAAGATCTGCTATCTCTTTTGTAATAACAGAATTCCTAGAGTTTGCTTTATCATGTTATTTATTGAGTTTGGAATTCTCAATTTCAAGAAGTTCAGCAAACCTAGAGACTTCTTCATAAGTAGGTAAAGTGTTTTCTTCATCAGAAGAATATTCTTCATCAAAAGTGTTATAATAATTACTATCATTAGAATTTAAAGAAACATTGGTCAATGATTCATGATTTAATACCTTAGCCATAAAACAATGATTATCAATAGGTAATCTGGCTATAAGACCAAGATTCTTCTGTCCTGAAGATTTCTAATCAGAAGATTCATTTGAATAGTCACCACCACTGGCACACTAGGTATCACTAGCTTTCAGAAATTTCTTAGCTTTTGATTTATAATACTTCTTTTTGTTCCTGTCTGAATGCCATTCTTTCCTTTCCTTCTTTATGAGCAAAGGGAAATTGGTCTAATATGTCCAGGTCTCTTGCATTCATAACAAGTAACTTCTCCATCTTTCTTATCTTTCCTGTCCTTTTTCTTATACTTGGATTGAAAATTTCTCTGGCCAAATATCATGTTCATCCTTCAAGGAAGATTTTCTAATTCATTTTCTGATATTTCACTCTCACTAGAATCTGATTGAACCACCATCTTCTTAGACTTGGATCTGGTCACTCTCTCCAGAGTCTTAGCTTTCATATGATTTGATGTTGTTGTAAAATCAACGGTACAATTTCCATTTTTCATTTAAATGATGTCAGCATCTCTTTTCATTCTGGTTTCATGTTGGAGAAGAGTTCCAAATAACTCATCAAGAGAAATTTGAGTGACCTTCCTGTTCTCATCTATAGCAGTTCTTTTGGATTCCCACTCATTAGGCATGATATCAATTATCTTATCCACAAGTGCTTCATCATGTAACCCTTTTTCTTCAATAGACTCTAGGATGTTAACGATAGTCATAAATCTCTATTGAACATTATATATTGGTTCTCCATAAGGAAAATTAAACCCATGATATTCAGCTCTAAGCATTGCTCTCCTAGTCTCAATCACCTTAGAAGTTCCAAAGTGTGTAACTTCTAACTTCTTCCAGATAAAATTAGCTGCTTCACAAGAAGAAATTTGGCTATATATATTTCTGGTCATTGAACAAAGTAAGGTATTGTGTACCTTATAATTGAGTTGATACTATTGCTTTAACTAGTTAGTAAATGTTCTAACTTCCTTATCAGGAATTTTATAATCTCCAGTAAGCATAACAAAGTTGTCTACTCCAGTATTAATATCGAAAGTCTTCATTCGATATCTCTAGTACTCATAGTCATTACCATCAAAGATTAGTGGTCTTGTAGGATTTAGATTATCAATGGAACCAACATTAATTCCATCCATACTTAAAAACCTTATTCACACAAACTTGTTAGTAAAAATAAATTCGTAATAACAAAGTTCAGAATGAGAATGTTTGGAATGAGAAAGTTTGGAATGAGAAAGTGAGCAAGGAAAACTTATACGAGAGTACAAGTATTTCAGATACCTCATCTGATACCAATTGTAGGATTGAAATAATGATGTAGATGCTCAATATACTTTAGGGGGGGTGAATTGTATACTTTAAAAATTCCTTTTGGAACCATTAAAGTTAGTTAAGAATAACTATGGTTTCCTTAAGCAAAGGAAAGGGTTAAGTTTAACAAAGTTAAACTTTAAGCAAATTCACAACACCTGTAACACCAAATGAAAACTTAGAAATAGATTCTGAAATTAGGTTCCGGAAATATGGTTTCGGATATTTAAACTTAACAAAATATTACAATATGAGATTCTACCTTAAAACGTATAGAATCGAAATGAAACAGAGTACAAGTAAGGAAGTATAAGTAAGTTACACTTTCCTTAAAAAAACAAAATGCAGAGGAATAAAACAAGTAGTAAAACTACAAATTACAAGATATAAGTCTTTTAACACAAAGAGAAGGTTATCCAACAACCATGGATAAAAGTCCATTGATTTATACTTTCAAGAAAGTCTGTCTTACCCACACTAGAGTAAGCCCTCGATACGAGGATCAGAGTCTCTGTCTTTCTATCCCCGCAAGCCCTCAACTTCAAGGAAGTTGTAAACCTCTGTCTTCCTCAACAAGGAAGCCCTCAACTTCAAGGTGTTGGAAACCTCTGTCTTCCTGTCCCCAAAAGTCCTCGAATGTAATCACCAATATTCGGAGTCGCACAAAGCTTTGAGAGTTAATAAGAGCCTCTCTCTCTAGAAATCACTGCAACATCATGTATGCACAATGTTGAAGAATTCATTCATTAGTCATCAGATCATCCTCGATCACATTCAAATGATATCCTATTTATAGGCAAGGTTGGACTCCTTTCCAACGGTCATATTATCCGAAAAAATTGGAGGGACCTGTACACATGTGACCTAACCAACAGTTAGTTTATAACAGAATAGACGAAATCTTTTTATAAAAAACAAGTGAACCACAATGTACGACATCGTTTTAAGTCTTACAATGTTTGGAGTGAATATTCAGAGTGAGAGAAAAAATATTAAAGAGTAGATAGATTATAACAAAGTAAGAAAGATGATATTTCAGAGGCTAACCAAAAATAATTTTCGGAGTCTAAATAAATTTGGAGTGTATAAAAAAAATATGATAAGATTTTGTTTACTAGGTGAATTCGGAATGAGAATTTGGAATGAGAATTCTTCATCCGAATTCGTAGTGAGAATTCGTTGTCAATCTTCATATGGATTCATATCCTGAATCTGGAGTGGATCTTAATCAGGGTTCGTATCCGGAATTCGGAATGAAACTTTATCACAGTTCTCATTCTGGATTTAGGAGTGAAACTTTATTACAGTTCTTATCCAGAATTCGAATCCTAAAACAGAATACTTCATATCAATGTTTCAAACTTTTCCGAGAATATAAAAATGAATCTGAATCTTATACTTAAGAAAAATATGGATGAAAATATGATAAGGATAGTTTTTCTTACAAAAGTGATTTTCCTTACAAAATCAATTTTCCTTATAAAAGAGATTTTCTTAAAGACAAGGTGTTTGTGATTTTCAAAACAAGAAGGAATGGAAAAGTCATAAGGAAAACCTTATTGACTCAACAAAAGAGACCTAGTCCATCACGCCACATGTTTCTTGATGGACCCTAGTACATCACACCATATCACATAACATAACTAGGGAATTATATTTTCAAGAACATGAATAACAGATAAGCCATTTCCTTATAATACTATGAATTACCGCTATAATAGTTCGTCATATATCAACAAAACACTTCAAAATAAACTTGATTAAACCCTCAACACTATATAATATCCAAAATGTTTACTTCTGAATTATGGCCAAAAAAATAAATATATTCCTTAATCACCTGGAAGTGGGATATGGGAAGAGTGTCAGACAAACCACTATCCCCAAATCCATTTTGTTGGGAAAACAACACTAAAACATTTGGTTATCAATAAAAGGTTCTTGACCTAGGTAAGATACATGCAAAAATTATATTGAAATAAAATGTATATAATATAATGTCAAACATGAACAACATTTGGTTTCATAAAAAGGAATAACCCAAATGACAAATTACCATGAATCCTCACCAAACCACTAATTTCACCACCACCACAAAACACACAACACCACCCAACATGGTATAAGACACATTCAACAATTCATTTTATTTATCACTATTAGGCATTTTCTATATATCTCAATAAAAAACAATTAAATATAAATTATCCACTAATTTAATTATTTCAACAAATTACTTAACATTTATCATTAAACCTCCCACTATAATGCATTAGCCAATTATATCTCATTAACCAAACTAGAAAACCAAATTCAAGTAAAAAGATATCCTTTAATAATTATTTTTAATATATAGGAAACTTGATATTTAATAATCCAAAACTAATAAATAACCCCCATAACAATGAAATAGTCATCCTTACCCCCTTTACAAGAAAATAATCCCACACATCACCACTTTTTCCCATCAAAACCCATATTCTTCTCACAATTATTCCCCACATGCCTCAAACTCTTTTTTCAACTCACCACCCAAAACAGCAAATCACCACACCACAACACCACAAAACATCATCCCAACACACCCCAACCACAATTATAAAATTAAAATACCACAAAAATTTCCATATCCTAGAATAGGATATTAAATATTTATCAAGGGACTACTCATTACTTCAACACAGTTATTTTAGGGAAATTATCACAAAATCCATATATCCAAGTGAAATTGATTTATTATCCATTTATAAGTTATTAAATATATGTTCATAATGATATTATAACAATCCTAAAACATGTTGTTCAAAAAACATGTTATTTTATCACAAACTATGAATCCCAATATCAATTATTTTTAATGGTACCACAAGCATGTATAATCTCAATATCACAAAAAAAGATAAAAAACAATGAGAATCATTCCATTACACTTAATTTTCAATTAACCATTTAGTTATATTTATTAATTCATATTCAACCACCTTGTGATCGATAAAAATGGATAAAAACTATCTTTTATGAAAAAATGCATGAGAAACAAGGGATCCCCTTCGAAAATAATGATTTTTGATTCACTCTGAAAGGATGCAGCAAGAAGAATGTGACCATTGATCTCCGGAGCGAATAAAAATACCTTACTATACCTAACAACAACAACCAAATAATTTAATTACTGAAACACCATGGAAAAAGTGTTTTACTTGGCATCACCCCCTCTAGAAAGATGAAAAATGGAGAAATTGATAAGAAACAATGGTGTAATTACAAAAAACATCCACTGATCGATCCTTAATGTCCAAGATTGAAGGAAACTAATTAGGTTTTCCAAGTGACCCCTCATAAAATCATCAATCACCTATGAGGAAATATAAAAGATTGTAATTTTTTTTGTTCAAATGGGTTTTCATAATTTATAACCACCGTAAAAAACAAAATACAATCAACCAACCCATATGAACACACCACAACCTATCTAAAAATGGAATGGAATATTATGATGGATCACAAACAACTACACATCCCAATTGGAAAATGAAAAATCAAGATCCACAAGTGTATCCACTCTGTAGATCCTATAAAAGGGATAGAAAGACAATAATATAGACAAAGGAACTAGGATAAAAGCCCACAAAAAGAATTAAGGGATGTCCCATATCCCATGTTCTATAGTGTAACAATGAAAAAAAATAGAATAACCATTATAAAATTCCCTTTAGGGATCAAATCCATAGCCGAGTCAACAGGGAACAACCTCCACCTTCCATGAGGTATACACTATAGAAAATGCTCCATGACATAGATAACCAAAAAATGGAAGTAAAATAAAAAAATCTTATATTGTACTTAAGTCACAACATGTTACAAAAAAAATCTAAACCCCATATAACACTGTCTATAAGATACCTCTCATAGCTCATCCAAAAAATCTATTATCATTCCACCTTCTCCTACTAAACACCTCTAAAATATTTAACGTAACCCTCATCACCAAATTCTCTATAATTCAAAAAAACTAATCATAAAAATGTTATAATCCATTATAAACATTATCATAAAATTTAATATAATTCTAAATTGAATCTATTGGATGGCTATAGACCGATATTTTGAAAACTAGAATTTTTCCAATACATGACATAAAACTTTACAATTTATCTGGTGGTATATGAAGGTTATTGTGATATAAATTTGACAACTAGAATAAAAAACATAATAAAATGTCAAGTAATTTTTATATATATTGGTGGATTAGTATATTTGAAATAATTCATGAAAATGTGCATTTCATCTTCTAAAATGAATGTAAAGCTTATTAACATGGACAATGAATAAGAAATAGTTCAGTGGATTTAAGACTTATTAGAAGAAAATATTAGTAGTCTAATGCATATTATTGTTATGTTAATTCACTGGTATAGTAATGAATTGATATGAGGATAAAATAATTTCTAATATAATTAAAAATATATACCTTTAAATCAAAAATATGTATTAACATGAAATCAACTATGTAGTGGGATTATTATGAATGAATATTTCAACTGAAAAAGAAATATTATCGATGCTTTTTAAAGGAAATAAATTTTTAGGTAGTATAGAAATATTCAAATGAAATAGGATTGAGTCCTATTAAATAATGTCTTCGTGGTATAAACCCTACAAAATAGTCTAGATATCCTATAAAATTATTTATAAGTGAAATATATGTTATGATGATGGATGAAAGAAACTTATATTACCATTAATATGCTGTTAATGTAGTTAAAAATGATTCTAAGCATGTTCTATTAATGATTTTTAAAATAGACTAACATTTAGCAAATTTAATATGTGAGTATAAATTGGGGAACATTTAAATGAATTTTCAGGTACATAATTTAAAATTCTCATTAATCCAAGTTGTTATGAGGGAGAAAATGATTAAAAAATATAACCAATTATGTATTAAATATAATTTTGAGAATTATATTTTTGAAGATACAAAAAAGATCAAATGTTCAGGGAAATAATTTTCACTAATTAATATTGAAATTAAAATTTATATTTATCGGAAATAATAAATGTTTAAATTCAACATATCTTAATGAAATTATATATATTTATATAACTACAAACATTATAAATTTATCATGAAATTATATTTTTGTGTGGGATTATTGGAAATAAATTTATTTTGTGTGGGGGGGTATTTTGGGCGACTTTCAATCAATTACCAAAATGTTTCCCACTTTCCATCTAATGATTTTATCTAAATTTTATTTTGGTAATTTATCAAATTAAATTAACTATTATTATAATTTGGAAAACCCCATTTTCTATTTATTATAAATAGAGGGATATCATTTTTATTTAGAGAATTGTTCTCCCACTTAAATTTTTTGGCAGACTGTTCAATTTCCCCATTATAACATAATTTTCGTCATGTGGTTTTCAAAAAATGATTGCATTAGAGGGAGTTCATGGATTTGGAATACCATAATTGAATAAATTATATTCATATTATAATGTGTGACAAATATTATAATAGAATCAACATGATTTCATTTTCATCATATTTTAATTTTCTTATTTTTTCTGTCCATTTTTCCTTTATCTTATTCCAACCTTGAATAAAATGTGTATAAACTGACTCAAACTGATGTAATTATACAATATTTTCTATAAAAGTTATTTAATTAATACTATAGAGATATACCCTTCTATATTTGATATATATTCTATTATAATATTGATATACTATTTTATAAGTCTCGTAAGAATGATCCTACTATATATAAAATACTAATTTTTATATAATTCTTATATAATTTTCATATATTTTGAATATTTAATACTTTACTTTTTGTGAATATTTCTCACCAAAGTTGTAAAAAAATTATATAGTGATTTCATTAATAATAGTTGTGACTATTACTATTGAGAAAGATGGTGTGTTAGGTCATGAATACAGTATTGAGTAGAGTTGTTCATGCTAACAGGTAGATGTCACCTGGTGGTATGCTGGAGGTGGGGGAGTATTCAATGAAACATGAGGATGGAGGTGAAATATATAATGTGGAGTTTATTTAATATGGATATATGGAATGTATACACTATAAGTAGAAAATAGGTCGGATGAAGTTTGACTTAAGAGGTACTCCATATATATTGTTAAATCCCAACTGAATTTGTCCATATTTTATTAAAAAGAATATATAATAGCCATAACTGGAGATATGGGGAAATAAAAAACCTAAATGAAGGCTCCATGGAGTTTACAAAGTGGGTTGGACTATGTTCAATAATGTATTTTTATGAAAAACATTGTATTTATACATAAAATGAGATTAAATAGAAACCCTATAATCCATGATTAGTGATCATAACATAAAATTTATATTTAATTTATTTATATTAAGAAATATATAATTGTTATAAATTATTCATGGATTATATCATAAACTATATATTATTATTCCATTTTTATGGAAATTGGATTCAAGAGAATTGGTAGAATCTATCTAGTGGTGATCTAAAGATTACATGTGAACTGTGAATCGTCATTTTAGAAATATCTCGATTCTAGCATAGAATAATCTATTGATTAAATAAATTTTTTATTATCAAAAAAATAATATATTATTAGGTGGAAGTATTATATTTTACCCTCTAATCCTTTGAGGGTGTGGTAATATATCCCTATATTCCTAAGTGTGTTCTAGGAGATGAGATCTAAAGTTCATGAGAGGATTCTCTTTCACATTAATTTTTATTAATGGTTATAATGTATATGATAGGTTTAGAGAATAACTTAACTATGACTTTAATGACCTGTGGTATATCAAAATCAATTTCACATGTTCCTAATTATTCTCATTACCCCTAATATACCCCATGTCCAAATAATAATAAAATTATTTTTGGATTTTTGACATAATATAAATTTAAGGATAAATACTAATAATTTCTTGAATAAATAAATTAACAATTATTGAAATAATATTTGAGATATAATCTATCATTAGAAAATTAACATCTCCCATCATTCATTCATAGTTTTTACAGAAATAAGAATAATGACTATATATTTATAAAAATAAATGTCATTGAATTTTTTCACTAATAAGTTGATAAATATTATAATTTTATTATTGAGAATAAATATTTATAAAATATAAAACGAGGAATGAATAATTATGAAACCACATTTCGGAATAATATTTATTTAACATATTAATTTAATATAGAACTACACATGGATTTTTAATAAAGATAATGTCTTACCCTCTTGGCCTCTTTGTCAGTGGTATTAGGAAATACCACGGAAAATAAAATGTTAAAATATAATAAAATGCCAAATAAATCATTGGTTTGGAGGTAAAATTTATATCAACAATAATAAAATATGAATAGAAACCATTTAATATATCTCATTTGTATTAATATCACTAATGTAATAGGTTTTATGTCAGGGGCATCAACCTATGTTTCCAATGTCTCATTATATTACATTTCGGAAAAGTACATACCGATAAAAAACCATGGATATATATTTAACCATGATATCCCATTCTTATAAAATTTAATAATATATCATCTTTTGGTAATAAATACTAGTGTAAAATACTTCCTAATATTATTAATTATCATTTACTACTAATGATACTCCAAAAAACCATACATATTTTGAAAAAATTTCATCGTATGTTTGGTCAGTACATCAATGCACATGAATTACAATATTAATTAATAACAATATTAATGTGTAATTACTATTAATCATGTCCAAACATAGAAACATTCAATGTCACATATAACTAATAATTTAAATTAGTTAGTCATTTTCCCACAATCTCCTATCTAGAGATTACTAAGGTCGTATACCATAAGAATGTTTATAAAAAGCCTATCAGTGTCCACCTATAAGAACCAAGCTCTTCAATTAATTTATAAATCAATATTTAGGATTTTTTTAAGAATAATAAATAAATTGGAATTTTTTATTTAGACACCGTGTACTTATGACTACAATTTGTGCACCCAGGTACTGCGTACGGCCACGTTTTAGCTTTCTAATGGCCGAGTACATGACCATGTGATGACTTGGAAGACCTGCGTTAGTTGGGGGATAGTTGAGGAAAATACACAATATGTACATTTAATGAACACAATGTGTACATTTATTTTTTTACTTGATAAATTGGATCAGGGTCGCATCTCATCATTGGAAACATATTCTTCTCCCCTTCGTTTGTTACAGGAGAGAGACAGGGGTGCTGCAATCTTTGAACCCACCCCAATTCTTCATCCGGCCTCTGATTGAGACGTTTTCTGGTGCGTTCGAATCCCACCAGGGAGTTCCCAATTTTTATATTTCCTTTTTTCTAGATTCCTCCTCTATAGAGTGTTATTATAGGTTTATTTATTTCACCTTTTTATAGATCTACTCCATTATTGGCTGATTCAAGTGATTACATTCAAGAGTATTGATCATACAACATCATGGTTTGGGTTTTGTGCCTTTCATTGATTATCATTAGATTATATGAGCTAAAAGTGCCGCATAACCACTTTTAGGATATTGTGTGTATGTAATTAAACCATGTTTATTAGCTTTTATGGTTTGGTCGATTGATAAATGGTTGCTTCATATGAGTTATGATACACAACTTGTTTGTGGGACACCCCATTGGTGTATTTCCTTTAGTTGATTGTGTATGGATGTTTGGTATAGAATTCCTATAAGTATTTCCTTGTTTTCATGCCATGTTTTGTTAGGATAGACTAGATGATTATATTAAATGCTTGTGATATGCATTGTAAATGTTTTTCCAAGGAGAATTTCACTATGAAATCATGGTGAGGTAGGATCAGTTATGTATTTTTTTACTATTATCTTGACCTAGGGTTATTGAATTTGATAGTTTCAGAGAATTCATCGACCTAAGGGTTTATACCATGAGAGCTACCCATAAGGCAATTTAAAATTTATTGATTCTATATTGACCAAGGGGTATTGATCATGTAAGTTATAAAGATGGTCATTTTTAAGGGTTTAGTGCTATGTTATAGAAAAGGGGACAGACTGTGATAACTAAATAGAAGGACACTATTTAATGAACTGTTGTTGTGTTATACCAAGGGGATTAGAATTTGAGAAACTTTTCAAAGGTTGGTTGATGAATAATTGAATGAATGTGTTGAGTCTTCCAAGACGAAACACATGATCAGACTCAGTCTTACATGATTTTTTAGAAGGTCTTCTTAGACATATGGTTTTGTTACTATTACACAGGGGATATAGATCTTTGGATTGATCCATTGGTGACATTATTAAATGGATTTAACAATTATTAAAAGTAAATAAATTAAATGAAAAATGTAGTATTTTTACATTTGAGTACTTCTTAGTTTATTGCATCATTATGCATATTATTTTCAATATATATTCAAGGATAGTTAGGTACAAATATTTTGGTGATTTCTTACTGGGAATTGTCTCACACCATTTTTGGGTGTTGTTTTTTGGACCCAAAAAAGATTATATGGTTTTAGGTATATATAAGGGAAAGAATGCTTATTTATCAGGTACATGTTTAAAAATGGAGTTAGAGATCCTAGGACCGAGATGAGGATTATGATGCATTAAGAGTTTACTAATTTATTATACATTATTTCAATACTGTATTTCTTCCATTGTGACTATTTTGCCTATTTACCTAGACATATCTGACAAGCATAATTTTTATATGATCTAGTTGTTATATTATTATGAGTCTTTCGTTGTTTACATTTGTTATATGGTATTACTACTTCTACTGTTGTTTACTATTTTTTTCCATTGTGTATTCTCTTCCAATTGTGGCATAGTTTCCGAATTGTAACATACTGGACCTCAATGCTATTGGTTGCCTCTAGAATTTGAGAAAATGTTCTTGAGGTCATTTGACCAACTGGGATCATGAAACATTTGGGTGGAACCCAAAACATGAATGTTATAATGTGATATTAGATCTAGGCACAAATATATTTTTCCTTACTATTTGGATCAAATACACTTTCATAGGAAGGAATAGGTAGTTAGTAATATGATGTGATTAGGATTATCTAAAACATGTAGAGGGAAAATCCATGTTACATTAAATATTGCAATTTCTATGGTTTTTCAATTGTTATTGTTGATTTTATTTCACCATTGGGATATTCACTTGTTTTGCGATGTTGTTATTTAGATCATTGTGGTTCAATTTCAGTTACAACCTAATGAGATGTGTTTTTACCATCTCATGTATCCTATAATAACATGATTTACATCATATGTCATTCATTATTATCATTCTATTAGGGTGCATTACTGATTTCATGATATTTTGATAAAAATTTTACAAGATATTCATGATATTGTGATAGATGTCTTTATAAAAATACCTAATATTTTGATATGGTATTAGTTAAAGTATGTTTTCATTTGGATGAATGAAACACTTTTGTTCCCTAGTGTATTATGAGCCATCTTGGATCATAATTTGGTGGGCCATGAAAGAAATTTAATGGAATTTTGTCATTTTATAATGTGAATAATTATGCAAAACATTGATTTACAGGGATTATAGGAACGCATAGATTATAAAACGGCATGGCTTGTAAAAATTTTAGGTTTCTTAGGGTTCTATAGAAGTTTAAGAGGCTTATTGTTCAGAAACCTAGTGAACATGACATGTGTTGTTAGGAATACACACCATGTGTTCTTATGTTCTAGAAGATATGAATTATATATGTACATGCGATGAAATGTATATATATGTTGTGTCATCATTTACCATGTTACTGACTGTGTGAGTAGAAAAATGGGGCTGATAAACGTTTGTTGGAACACACTGTGTATTGGGAGTACGTATTATACTATAAAGATAGTGTATCTAACTATGTGACTAATGAAATGTGTTCATGGAATATAGGTAGTACATGTAATGTCTTGGGAGAACACACCATCTAGTTTTACACTGGATGAGAATCGTGTATTTCTGTCAATGCAGAAGAATCTAACATGAGGGGAAATTCATGTACATGATGTGTCATAGGATGAACATGCCACGGGTATGGGATGTTACAAGACTAGGTTGGAAGAGGTACACACCCATTTTAATGCATATGGGAGCACACCAATTAGTGGATCTACACGTCGTGTAACCATATTTTCTAAAAAATGAATGTGTTCCTTATCATGTTCTGTTTGTTCACTTAAATGTTACAGTTCTTTTATAATCATGAATAGAGAAGTGCGATCAACCATGAAATATCATGCAACCAAGACTTCCATCGGTTGTACACCATGTATAGGGAAATGATCTGACTCCATAAATGGTAGATCATGTACTACTAGTAGATCCTCCCATCATGCTCATTTTAGAACCAGCTATTATACTAGACATACGTTCTATAGAACAGTTCCATTAAGGCTTTTGAAGATGATAAAGACTCTATAGGGAGAACAACATCATGCTCCGACTATGAAATAGTTGATGATGGTGTTCCAACAACAGCATCCTCACATGTATTTACGGGATGGAGGTATGAATGCCCCAAAGTCATGTTTGGAGGTCATTCATACTACATTTGAGAATTTGAAAATACCTATGGAGTAGAGGGAAAATCTCGAAATGTTCATGCTATGCAATTATTCCAAATGATGGTTTCATAGTTTATCATAGGCGGGACGTAATCAGGATATTTAATGGGAATATTGTAAACTACCTTCAATGATTACATCAACCCTAAGACATTGAGGGATGACTCAGCTCTAGATTTCATGCATTTTTAGTAGGGTTCTCTTTCTATGAAAGATTATCCTTCTAGTATTACATATCATTAGTTCTTTACACCTTTTTTTTGGAGGTGATGAGTTATCATTGGAAAGGAAATTTGAGGATGGTCCTAGGTATAACATTCGATTGCAAGTGAATGTATTTAGGCTGAATTTAGTGAGTCCTATAATATTATTGGCATTGATTACCGAGTGAAATATAAAGGTTTTGAGAGCTGAAATCTAGGGTGGCTCATAATCCAGGGTTGGTACTCCATCAACAGATAGAATGAAGCACCTTAGGGTGCCTTCACATGATGTTTCTCCAACTAGAAAAGTGTTATACTACTAGGGCCGGAGTAGTGGTCGTATGAGACCACATTTCCCAAAGGACCAAGTCAAGTGCTGATCAAGGAGCAAGATGCACCATATTCAGAATTTTTTCCATACATTTTCACATGTAGTGTTTTGGATGGGATCTATTATGGCTCTACATTCCAGAGGAGGAACACTAGTTTCTCATCTGTCCTAAAACTGGAGTTCCTTAGGGTGTTTGGGCCAAGGAGGTTCTTATGGACATTGTAGCCAGATGATAAGTTTTTAGCAACATCGGGGTGGATCAACTCTGGGTAATCATGTAGGGCTGCAGGACTGCGGTATAATTCAGACATTTGTGATGGATCAAACCCAACTAGAGCAGGATCCCAAACCCTACTCCATTAGAGGTATGTTTTGAGTTGCCTCGTGTAATTATCATACACTTTTTCATATAGGGGATTCCCATCATTTTATATCATTTGTGGATGTTGAGATCCTTGGGCTCTGTATCATTATTTATGATAATGTTATGACTCTAGATAATCTGTTGGGGATAAATATATCTAGTGTATGCTAGTGCAATGATTTCCCTCTGGATTTTGGTCGGTGTCACTTCATGTGGGTCCTCCATGCATTAGATATGACAGCATTTGATGTCATTCATGGAATGAACTGGTTGGTCTCTATTCAGGCATTTATTGACTGCTATCCCTATAGGGTGAGATTCACGTCACTAGAGGGTAGGAATTTTATACAAAAGGGATAATGGAATAACTAGGTGAGTACTTAAGGACTCGAGCATCGTGGTTTGGGAGAAATTAAAGGCCAAATTGCTAGTTTATATGTTGATGACCAGGGGACAATAATGAAAGACATTCCACAAGTTATGTATTTTTTCATAGATGACATTTCATGTTTACAACCTGAGTGAGAGGCATATTTCTCTATTGATCTTATTCTAGGAGACACACTTTTGTATATTAATCTTTATAGGATGGTTACAATAGAGTTACAAGAGTTCAAGAAGGTGTTGTAGTAGTTTATGGAAAAGGGTTTCATCTAACCCAGTACATCTCCTTGGGGTTCTCTTGTCATTTTTGAAAAGGTGTTGGATGGTACCCTCAGACTTTTTGTGGATTATCAGAAACTAAACAACATGAAAGTCAAAACCTGATATCACTTGTTAAGGATTGATGATATATTTGATCAGCCATGAGAAGCCCAGGTGTACTCTAAAATTTACTTGAGATCTGGTTATCATCATTTGTGTGTTAAACCATCATATATACCTCTTACAACATTTTGGAGTAGTTATGGTATATAAAAGAATTTGTTTATGCCTTTCGGTCTCACAAAAACGCCGAAAGTTTTTAAGGAACTGATTTATTGTTTGTTCTGTCCATACATGGATTATTTTTTTATAGTCTTATTGGATGATATATTTGTGTACTATCAAAATAGACATGACCATGCCACCCATCATGATATTGTATTGATTACACATAGAGTGAATCAGTTATATGCTATGCTCACAAAATGCCACTTCTAGATGGGTCATAATCACTTCTTGGGTCATGTCATCTCAGATACAAGAGGATTGGTAGACCCAGAGAATGTCCAAGAAGTAGATTCCTATGATTATATTAAAATTCATTTGAGGTGCGAAGTGTTTTGGTTATGAGTGGTTACTACAAGAGATTTATACATTACTTTTCACACTTAGATGTGTCACTAACAGTCCTGACTGAGAAGCGTATGATGTACTTGTAGACAGATTCTTGCAATTCATCATTTTAGGAGGTTTAAGGGAGATTGAATTCAGCACCTATACTAAATTTTATGGATCCATTCAAGTTTAATACCATTTAATATGATGCATCGGGTATCGTGATGGGAATAGTGATTATACAGGGAAAGGAGTTGTTGTATACAAGCCTTCTGAGTTTGAGGACAAGGAGAGCAATTACAATATGCATGATCTTGAGTATGATACAGTAGATAATGTTTTACGTTGTTTGAGACATTATCATTTGGGAGAAATTTTTTTATGTATACACAGACCACACTATTCTCCAGTACATCTCTTCTCTGTGAGATCAAAATTTGATATATTGAAGATGGGTTGAGTACCAGAAGTCCTTTGTCTTTGAAGTTTCCTGTACTCATGGGAATGGAAATGCATTGGATGATGCCTTTAGCAGGAGGACTCCGATACAGGCAGTTCAGGAGGCCAAAAGTGAATGGAAGCATATGGATTTTTTCTTAGAGATCCATTTGCAGTTTCATAGCAGACATGGGAAGACTTTTTTTCTATAGTTATTACCTCTACTCTAATAGATCGATTTCAAAGGAGGTAGATATAAAATTATGAAGGCCTAGTCCTGAGGGGGAGTGTTCCAGGTGATGACCCCACTACTGGATGGACCACAAGAGAAGATAAGGTCTTGTGTTTTTATTGATTTTTATGGGTGTTAGAAGACATATGTTAAGAGTTGATGCGATATTTTCTCTCCTCTATTTGGGAAGATCATCCTGGTGTCCCCAAGTTGTATCTTTATTTACATCATCGGCATTGGTTGTTGGGTATGAATAATGATTTTACTGGTTTTTTTATGACATGTTCGATAAATCATTAGGTGAAGGTGAAGCAACAGGAACCAGTATGGATTTTACAGTAGTTACCCATTCCCGATTAGATGTGGAAGGATGTTGCGATGGATTTCGTTAAAGGTATATGAAGGTTTCTCAGAGGAAATAATGTTGATTGGGTTTTTTGATAGACTCGTTAAGGATGCACATTTCCTACTGATTGGAGAAACCTTCAGTGTTGATGTGAATGGAACGATGTACTTGCAAGAGATTTTATATTTACATGGGGTTATGCACGCTATAATTTTAGAAATGGGTTTTGGTTTATACCTCATGTTTTATATGGACTACATAGGGATTTTGGTACAATGGTACATATGATTACATCTTACCATCCCCAGACAGATGGCATGCCTGATTTCACAATTTCGGATATGGAAGACAAGCTCAAAGCATGTGTCCTAGATTTAAGGGGCTCTAAGGAGGGACACATAACCCAAGTGTATTTTTCCAACAATAAATGATTTTAGATGATAATTAATATGGATCCTTATGAGGATTTGTATGGTAGGCAATGATGATCACCCCTATGTTCGATGGAGACAGGAGAGGCAGCTATTTTGGGACCTCGTTTTGTCGAGGAGACCACTGAACATATGGAGTTGACTAAGAAGTGGATGGCTTTGGAACATTCACATTATAAATATTATGTTGATCGATGGATATGAACACTGGAGTTCATGGTCAGAGATCCAGTTTTCTTACAGGTCACACCGAGGTTGGGATACAAAATGATTAGGAGACATGGGATGATTTCACCGAGAAATGTCAGGCCATGTGATATTTTGGAGAGAATCGGTATTTTTTCTTATTAGTTTCAGTTACCTTAGAGGTATTGTGATATGAATGATCTCTTTCATGCTTCATTACTATGATATTAATTTTTAGACCTGTCTGATGTTTTTCAACCATAGAAGGTTGTGTTGCAGGGTGATGCATCCATCAAAGAGCACCCTATTTGGATTGTGGATTGTAGTTCAAAGGTTTTCCATTTCCAGTTTATTATTATAGTATGGGTCCTATGGCTTCATGGGTGATTACATGATGATACTTGGGAGAGGGAGGTCGATGTGCGATCATAGTGGGAAATGTTTCTTGAATATTCTTCTTCACCACCCTTGGATTGTAAATATTAGGGAAACATTTCATTATAGTGGGATGTTTTAAAGAATCTGGATCTTCATTTCTAGTATAAATATTTATTTCATATTGTTTTTATGAAAAAGGAAGAAATGTGAATTTTCTATGTATGAGCCATTTATTTAGGAGTACATTTTCTGTACTCGAGTATGACATACAGCCGCGTACTGGCCACATAATGACCGAGTACATGGTTGTGTGATGACCAGGCTTTTACGCATAAGTCGGGTGATGTTTGAGGGTAATACACTATGTTTACATTTAATGAACATGATTTATAACTTTCTTTATATTTCATATATTAGATTTAGTTTGTGCCTTATCTTGGGAAACATCTTCTTCTCCCGTAGGGTCGTACATGAGAGACACATAAGGGATTCAAGCTTAGAACATCTCATGATTCTCTGTCCTACTTCCGATTGAGATGATTTCAGGTGTGTCGGTATCCTACAAGTGCGTTCGCAATTAGTATATATCCTTTCATCCGGAATCTTCATCTCTTGTGAGTAATTCAAGGTTGAAATATTTTCACCTTTTGTAGTTCTTTGCCGTTCTAGGCCGATTCAAGGGCTGGAATTCAAGTGTATTTATCAGAAGACATCAAGTTTGGTGTTTTTTCCTTTCGTTGATTGTTTTTGGATTCTATATGAGAAAAGTGTCATATACTCAAATTTTAGGTTTTTCGTGTTTGAATTTAGATTATGTTTATTACCTATTATTGTTTGGTAGACTGTGAAAATTTAGTGACATGCGTGTGAGGCTAGATACCATGTTTCTAGGTCGCCTGATGGGTGTGTCTCCCTTGATTTTTTGTTTATGGTCATTTTTTCTAGATGTACTATTAGGATTACCTTGATTCAATTCCTTGTTTTATTATAATAGATTTGTTGACTATATAAAATGCCTATGATATGTATTGTGAATGTTTGGCCATGGGGAATTTGACTGTGAGAGATTCTCAAGGTAGGGTAACTTATGTTTGTTTTACTGTTATGTTGACTAAAGGTGTATTGATTATGAGAGCTTCTATAAAGACATTGACCGGTGAATTTATATAGTAATAGCTTCTTAGGTGGACATTTATAATTTATTGATGCTATGTTGACCAAGGGGTATTTACTATCTGTGATGCTGATGGGTCATTTGTAAATGAATAGTGACATGATTTCCAAAAAGGATCCGACTATGAGCGCTACCTAGAGGGTCATTATTAAAAAAGTTGTTTTTGTGCTAGACCATGGGGATTAAACTGTGAGAATATTCCAAAGGGTTCATTATTAGATTATTTAATGATTAGTATGAGTCTTCCAATCTAAATCACAAGCTTGGACTCAGACTTACATGATTATTTAGATGTTCTTCTGAGACATCTGGTTCTATTACTATTACACGGGGGGATATGGAGCATAGTATAGATTTTGATGATACATTATTCAATGGATTCAATAATTATTAAAATTAAATGAATGTAAATGGAAACTATATGTTCGTTTACTTTTGAGTAATTCATATTTTATTGCTTCATTATTGCATATTACCTACTATATATATTCATTAATAGTTAAGAACAGATCTTTTGGTGGTTTCTTAATGGGATGCGTCTCACAACTTTTTGGGACATGTTATTGGGACTAAAACACATTATATGGTTGCAGGTATAGATAAGGGAAATCACATTTCTTAATTTAGTAATTGATTGTTGTTGGAGGTGGAGAGCATGGGACCAATATTTAAGGACTGAGATTCTATTTGAGATTACTATTTTTCTATACTTTGGTTTTAGTATTGTATTTACATCATTATGAATTGTTTTTTTATTTTACAAGAAGCATGAGACATGCATAATATTTATATTATCTGGTTATTATATTATTATATGTCATCCACTGCTTACTTTTATTGTATGGTATTACAGCTTCTGCTATTTTTTTATTTTTTTATTCTTTATATACTCGTCTGATGAGGGAATTGTTTCCCCTTTATCAGACTGTGGTTCTCACTACTAGTCTGCAGCCTCTGGCATATTTGGAAATGCAAAAGAACAATCATCATGTGAAAATATATTCATTATTATTTAGGATCTAAATACACTAGTAATTTAATTTAGAAATTAGTTGGTTCTAGGGAACCAACTATAACAAACTCCAACTTACACTATGTCTAACTACTATCTATATACCTTTTTCACCACATAATAAATATTCATTTACTATGATATGAAAACACATATTGATCACAATATGCTATATATGGAAGTTATAAATAGATTATTCTAACATATATAAAAAAAACTAATGAGAGGACTCCAATTAACATGAAAATGTTCTAAAATCTTTACTAAAAGTGATGATTAAGAAAAATGATGGAAATGACATTGGAGAGTATTTTTGAATATCGGGTGTAATGAATAGGAGGGATTATGTCCCATTATATCTATATCTATGATTTGTTTTAGTTAATAAAATTCCTAAGTCATATTTAATGCATCCATAAAAATTTATTGACATTGCTTATTATTCATTTTATCTTAGTAAATTAATATAATTTCATTTAATCAAATAAAAATATATTAAATTTTTTTAAGGTTTGCGGAAGTTATGTAAATCTATAGAAAAATATTCTATTAATTATTAATGTACATATTCAATAATATCCCACATTCACTAATGTACATAAAGACTTAATCAAATAATTCATTACCCTTTGTGAATATATCTAATACACATTTTGTATAAAATTTCAACATACTCTCTTCATTTTGTAATATTATATTTATCCAAAACATAATACATATTCACAAACATAACTGCGTGACCCTATGGCCCTTAGTAGTGTTGAAATATTTTGTTAAATATATATTTCATATTTTTCATCAAAAATTGGCCTCTAGAAAATAATCAGTGCTTCTCATGCTACTAATGGTTCTGATGTGGTGACCATGAAATAAAATCATATATCTACAAAAATATGTTAACAACTAACTTTATCATATACATAGTATAAACACATTTATAATATTTTTATTAATGAAAAAATGTGACAAATAGACATGTTATTTTTCAATCTATATTATCTAATTTATCATATATTAATTCTAAAATTTAGATAAGCTATGTTGATAGACACATCTGATGTTATTCATTTAATACATGATTCGATCATATAACCCTTTAAAAATAGATCAAAAAACATATTTTTTTAAAAAAATAATCATTTTAAATAATTTATTTAATCTAATTATATCATGGGATAGTTGCATTTTCTTTTCATACATGTGGATAAATACACTCTTGGTTGTACTCAGATTGAGGCCCTGATCAACAACATACCAAACCCCAAAATATTTTTTCTATTCATATGTTGATTATATTTGTAGGGTATCATTGTATGAGAGTTCTCATGATAGGTATCAGTCAAACCATAAATATGAAAGATTGATAACAATAATCCACCTCTAATTATATGTATGAATATATGGTATTTTTTTGAAATATGAATTGGTTATTCACTCCAGGTAATAGTTTTATAATTATTATATCATGAATATATTATTGACATCTCATTTATGACCCTCTATAATGAGTACATGAATTTATTCTAACTAATATCATCATATAATCAACACTCATAATACTATGTTATAATTATAAATTGTGGAAAAATAATGTTTTCACATTATGGGTATATTTATCAATTGATGATTCATATAATGTTTTAAATTTGTTTTTTATTAATAGTTATTTTACTTATTAAAAATAAATGAAATATTTTGAACCATAAACTGATTCTCTAAGGTGTTGATTAACAAGATACCAAACATGATCATCATGTTGTTTTTGCAACAATTTTTTATTATTATTAAATCTATATATAATTTCTATCACATTCATATGTTATCATATGGTATGATACATTCACTAACCACTAAGTGAATAACAATTTCTAGTATAGATAATTTGAATAATGTTGATACTTTGGGAATATACTCTTTATGATTAACTCTTTAAACCAAAATATAATCTCGTTAATTAAAAAATGAAATCATGTTTTATAATGGTATCATAAATTTTCTACGTAAAAGTCATTTAAATTTTAATAAAATCATCATTTATGAAATTAATCCATCATATATTCTCGTCGAGGATAATTTAACCATTTAAATTTTAATACCTAATAACCTAAATTATTTTAGTATAATATAAAATTTTATTCATTGTGGGAAACACATATAACCATTTACATTTATCTTCACCATTATTTCTTAATCCATTATGGAATGAAAATCAATTTCAGAATGTAAATAAGATAACATAACAGAGATATTCTATTTTAAGAAGAATCTATGTACAATTATATAAATTATCATGACTAAAATATACTAAAACTACATTTAGGTTACCAAGTGTAATATAATATCCCATAAAAAAATATAACTCTTTACATTTATTAATCATAAAATATTGTAAATATATAGGATATTAATTGAATAATTGATTAAAAATGGTTTACTATGAAAATTATTTATTTTAAAAAATATAATTTACCTATGTTCAAACATACTCCCACTAGACTCATAAATTATATTTTATGAGAAATATATTTATAAGACCCAAAAAACAACATTGAATTTATTTAGAGAAAAAATATTTTCTATTGGTTAGAATAATAAAAAATAAACTGTTTATTTAATATAATACATGAAATTTAATGTTTTAAGAGTATTTTGTTGATAAATAATATTTTACTTATTGATAAATACCTCTATCATTGGGAATCAAAAATCAATAATATTTTAATAATTTATATGATAATAATATTATCCATATTAAAATTCATTTATCTATATCTTATTCCTAAAAACATGTTATTCGATCCAAAGAGTCATTATCCCAATCTATATAATTATTCATCTTATATTTTTTTAACAATAGTGTTTTAATAAATATTATCATATAATATATTTGAGATCAAGATATGATTACATTAATTACATGTAAATGAAATTATATAATATTTAACATTTTTATTAGATGGTGTTCTCCTGTATATTTACAACACTTAAAAAAACATACACTTTATATCAAATACCCTTAAAACCTTTTGAATCAATTTCTATAACATTATATCCTGACATAGATATTCCATTATGTTACCAATTCCCTCTATGTATTCTTGATAATCCCATTATCTATAATTGTTATACCATCTAGATAATACCCACAGGATTAAAATAACATTTAATAGATTAATGAAGAAATTATAATGTATTTTCCATTATTGTCTCTTCTAGTTTTGAAAATTTACCTCCTTATACATTAAATATAAAACTAAAATATATAAATAATATTCTATAGGATATTTATTATCACAATTTTGAGAGTATCAGTAAATATTTTATTAAACTCATTCATATTTTTAGAAAATTTCTATCAAGGACAATAAGATTAATTTATATACCAGATTAAACCTTTATGGAATATTTAATCAACAAAATTGTATTCAATCATATTGGTTTTCTTTTATAAACCAATATAATTGAGTACATGAGACTAGAATTCACTAGTTAAATTATCATCGAGCTCCTTAGAAACCATAAATGAATCATTATATAATTCTATAAGAATCTATATTTAAGTAAGGAATAATTTAAAAAATTGGTTATTCCGAAAGAAACTAGTCTACAAAATATAAATTTTCTATTATTTAATAATAATTAATAATCTATCTATCTTGGTAGTTACTTAAATTATGTTTCACATTTCAAAGCCCAATTTCAATTATTTATTTTTATGATGAAGAATCATTTACATAGAACAAAAGTTTTTTATAGATGAATATAATGTCTTTCTTATTTTCATTATAGACTATAGATGATAGGTATGAAAAGAATTTTTTTTACCCCATACATCATATCCATTTAGTTTTCCAAGATGAATATATCTCTACGAAATGACCCCATTTAAGCGTGAAAATCATTAATTTATTTTATATAAGGATTAATGAAAATCAAAATAGTTTTTAATATTTGTTGATAAGTGGATAAACAATTATATTAATCCATCATATAGAAATAATAACTTATATTACATTGTTGTATAATCCCATTATGTTTCCCAACTACTTATAACCTAAAAAACATTAAATTAATATAACACATGAAAATAAATGGGCACAATGATTTGGTCAGAAACTACCTGTTGAATATTCTTGATTCACTAATTACTTCCTTTCCCTAAAAATTACAATTAAAATGAACACGATTGTGAAATGTTTTTATTTAAAATGAATCATACAACTAGTATTTGAAAGTTTTTCTTTTAAGGAATTTAAAAGTTTGTATGCATTATATGTAGTTTAAATTAATAATTATTATATTTAGTTATTGGTTACCATATTTTTTTTCAAATTTTTTTCACTCTTAAATTTAATATTTTTGGAAAATTGTAATCCTACCAGAAATGTCGGGCATTTACACACATTAACATGAATATTTTTCTTGTCCCAAATGATTAAGATAATCACGGAAAAAATAAGAAAAAAATATTCATAAATATCAGATATATCATATGTATATTGTATATAAAAATTATTTTTAATATAATAGAGAAATTTAAGTTTTATAATCACTACATGAGTAATCTGATAGTGATAAAAATCTAACCCATTCACTTTTATAAACAATTAATACTTCTCTTGACTGAATGGTGATCTAACCATATGCTCCTCTACATATGGTATCTTTACTCAAGACAAAACTCAATATATGATGTCTAGAATACCAAATGTCATGAAACTATTCCGAATAACTAGATTCAATAAAAAACATTAATTAAAATATGAGGTCAGGTTTGATGAAATATACAATTTACATATTAGTACATTGAATGTAATGAAATGATCTATCTCTTAAAATATTTTAAATAGTTAAAGTAAACCATAAAAAATAAAAATATAAACAATTTAAACATATAATTAAAATATATAGTAAACATTAAATAAATTCAAAATTCAAAATTATATAGATGAGATAACCATTTATTCACAATCCAAAAAATAAATATAGTTATATACACTTTTATAAATTATCAATCATATGTGTATTCCAAAATTTCAAATATACACTATTTTATACATAATACAATATTATTTTTTAACATTATATAATATATGTAATCTCATGTTATTATTTAATCCTTTGATTATATCAAGACATAACCTTTCAGATGTAGTTTAAATAATATCTTAAAATAAGGACCACTTTTAGATTGAAAATTTTTCAACTAATTTAATATGAAAAATTCATAATTAATAAAATAAATTACTATTTTATTTTTAAAATATTTATTATATTTCATAACACTTTTATAAATCATCTTTATAATCCTAGAAAATAGAATTTTTTATTAATATTATAATGATTTTATATAATTTTGGATAAAATGTTATTAATATACATTTTTATTATTTATAAATTTTTTATAAATAAAATTAATTTAACAAGGATATTCTAAAAATTTAAACGTTAATATTAAATGAATATTTTTATTAATGCTTTGGAAAATAGTTAATCTATTCACAATAATAATTTTTTTCCTCACTATTTTACTACACCTCCTCTATAAATATGGGGAACATTCCATTAACACTTTACATTATTTATAAGAAATTTATAAATAATTGTATTTTATTATAAATTATATTTTTTTTCTACACAATTTAATTTGTTTACTTAAATATGAATTTGGAATAATTACATAAAATAAGGTACCTTTTAATTTTAACATCTCAAAATTTGTTATTAATGAATGATTAATTATTTTAAACATTAATTTTGTTAATTTTTTCCTTACTTTATCAACAACAAATTGTATAATAATTTTAATGATTATAAAATAGTCAATTTTATTTTATATCAAAATTAATAAAATATAATTTATTATAAGGTATTTTAAAATTTTACATTTATTTTTTGGAACATTTTGTTACTAAATATTTTAAAAAACATTTAGATAAATAATTATTCTTGATTTATAATTACATAATTTACAATCAATTTATATATTAATATATTACAAATATGAAATTTTATTTTATATCTAATCATTTTATAAACCCTTAATATTTAAAAATATTTATCAAATAAATATAAATATTATATATTTAATTAATTTTATAAATCACATTAATAATATTTTATAAATATTTTAAAATATATTATCAATTACTTAAAAAAATTATAAAAAATAGATTTCAATTCTTAATTTAGATATATTAATTGGAATAATTAATTTCTTAATTTTAAAATCAAGATTAATAATCATGATCCTTCCATATTTGAAAAATCTTATTAAAACATTTTTTATTATTTCATGGCCATTATTGTTATTCTGTTTTTATAAACTACATTATTAACATCTATAAGATAAATAATTAAATAAAACATTTATTTAAAATTTTAATATGAATATAATTTTCATATTTATTTAAAGGAATGAAATATCTCATTTGCAATGTTTTAAAACACGTTTTTCATTAAAAATTAACATTTTGGTTCATCAAAGAAGACTATACTCTGATACAATTTTTGGGTTTTCTATTTCAATCATACAGACATTATAGTTGAAGAAAGATACAAATATATATTCAATACATCTTTGATGGAATAAATGTATAAGAAAATATTAATGTAAATGTGTGTACAAAAATATCCAATAATATAATAAATGATGGGTTTTCATGATAATGACCATTTATATTGAAAACAAAAGAATCATTCATATGAGGGGTTACACCAACCTATTGAACCTGGTCATAATAATAGTTCTCCATTGGGATCGAAGAAGTGATAATATATTCATTGAATGTTATGAAAATAATACATGAAGGAAGGTTTTTTTAATGAGGATTACAGGAAAAATGTTGTATACAAAAGGATAAATCATATCCCTTTATATACACTCCCATAACATGGTTCGATTAATGAAATATAATAGCCATATTAAAAGAATCTTTATACATTTATTCTGATTGTTATTTATCCAATAAATAATATTCAATGAATATTAAATCCATTTAAACCATTTCTAATGTGTTATTTTTAATGAAACATCATTAATGAGAATTTAACCTTAATTAAGTAATCCATTAATTATTATAGATCATATTAAACATTTATCATGTGAAATAGGAATCAATTCTAGTAAATTATTACATATTTTATTTTCCAGTTCCATGTTAAACAAGTACTATGACATCGACTATGAGACACCTTGATCTAAACATGTAGATCATGTTTCATAGAAAATGGTTCCTTATTAATTCATTTTTGGATAAATACACTTCATATATATATTTAACATAATACTAATTACTAATTTTCAATATTTATTCAAACACATCTATCTTAAGAATCTATAATGCTCCCACAAAAGTTTTATAGACACAAGGAAACATGACTCTTCAATAAAATATAATATGATCATTATAATTATTTTACCATAGAAATGGATCTTAAAAAAATAATTCTATATAATAATTCATTGTTGTTACACACATTTCTAATCATTACATATATGCAAGATTAGAAAATTCATCTCCAGGGGAGGAGTCCTTGACACAAGATTTATAATGATCATAGTAATTATTCTAACTATAATTCAAGTAAATTTAAGTTGGATATTTTTTATATTATAATTATATCCTGATTTGTATCATTCGTGTACCATCCAAGTATTTTCCATATTAAATACCCACCAATCCCTTTGCACCAACCAGAAGAATATTGAATCAATATTGGTTTATTGAACACCTTATTGAAGACATAAAAATTTCCAATCACATAGAGATTAAACTTATAACTCCACATATGATATATTTATCATATTTAATAATATATATAATTCTTTTGAATATAAAACCACCACTATATTTTAACAATTATATGTAATATGATCCTCTAGTAAAATCCTCCACCCATACCAATTATGAATTTTTACTACTCTTATACGAACATGTGAATGTGGAGATACGATTCATCTAAAATAATGATTTATCCCATTTTACCAATAGATATTTAGTTTCTACATTTAAATATAATGGGTACGATTAATACTATTTCTAACAGTTAATATTTTTTAGCCTTTATAAGAACGAGATCCTTAATTGAGATTCAAATTGTGTTATTTAATGTATGTTATAATCCATGACCTTATACCTAATGTGTGAATAAGCCTATTTGATATTTGTAAAACCCTCACAATGCATTAAATATTTTTCATTAATAAAAGCCTATGTTGTACTTTTACATATATCATTATGGATCCTATAACCATTAACATGTTTATTCATTACATCACACAACATGTCTAAATGTTCATATTGGAATGTCATATAGTACATGAAGTTTCTTCTAGTTTCTCCATCGATGGATTCACACTATCTAGAAGAAATTTCATCAGAGGAATTATAGTTTATATATAATTTGTTATTTTTATAATACATATTTGATTCATATAACAAATAATTTTTACTCCGATGGTACATAAAAACATACTGTGTATGTTCATAAATACTTATCTATTTACATAACCTAGAAATGTTTTTCAAAACTTGAGTATGAGTCTTATAATTATATTTAATATTTACTGATCATGTTTATGTTTTATGATTCATGTTTTAATAAACTATTATATAAATATATCTTCCTATAATAAAAACAATATAATAATAATTAATATCTCATTTTGTTAAATAAAACACTTCTAAAAATATATAGTTACACATCAAAAATATAATAATTATGGTAAAATCCATATTCTACAAAATCCATAGTCATATCATTATCAATATAATCATTGGAATAATTATTTATTAATAACTAGGATACAAAATAATACTTATGATGTCCCTTGTTTCTATGGGGATAAAAATAATCTACCATTCTTAACCACTAGTAGAACCTACTTTACATCTTATAATGATTTTATGTGCTTTTGATTACTGGCCCAAGAATACCCCATATACATTCACTAGGATAAAATTTCATACTAATTTAATATTTTTATTAAAATGGAAATTTATTAAATATATTATATATAATATATATAAATTATATATTATGATTATTATATTCATGATTTTTATGAAATTTTTTTCCTCTACTTCAATTCACTATAATCTCTTTTGAAATGAAAATCCAAACACATAAAATGAAAATAATATTTTGGTCATGTCACTACATTTAAATCATTTTTATCCCATAAAGTTGTTATAAAATAAATATTGGCCTAATTTTGGTCGTGGAATTTTCAATAATTCTTTTTCATATTCTTCACCAAAAGGATTTTATAAATGCATTTTCTATAACTTTTTTTCATATGTTAAAGCTAGTCAAAATATTCAAAATTTATTTATTAATACATTTCATCTATAATGTGAAAAAAGTTAACGAGTTTGAAAAAATAAATGATGATAATATTAGATTAATGGAGAAGATATTATTTATATGGAAGGTAAAATATTACTAAATCAAAAATTCACATCAATACGTTGATGATTAGTGAAGTACCGTATTCTAGTTTTCACTACTATAGTTTAGTGGAAATATAATTCATTTTCTATTTATAACCTTCTAAAGATATAGGTAATATGAAATAATGGTATTGTAATATATGTATTTATTTTTTATTATCATTTTCCTTATCATAACTAATATATAGACATAGTAATCAATTGATTTTTCCACATATACCTCATATAAGCATCCTTCTCTCCATCACATCCAAAATGAGGTGGATAAATAGGTACATATAATTCCATAAAATAATAAAAAAATTATTATTGTAGATAAGTATATGAAACCACTATACCACCCTATGAAATATGTATTCATGGGGAAATTTTCAGTCACATAAATGGGCACAATGTTACCTTGATGTCAAATTCCACACTCCCTATAAATTAAAATCTTATTTTAATTTTTTATCTTAATTATTAAAAGATATGATGTAATTACTTTTATTTTTTAGACTCCACTTATTTTATACAAACCCAATAGCCCTTAGATTTTGTCTTAGAATATCTATCACAATGTTATTGTAATTGAAAGGGATATTTTTAAAATTATCATAATCCTAGTGAAGAAATTCTCAATTAAATGATTGTATTTTTGTGTTTAGTTCTTTTAAAATTTCACTAAAACAAAAATCCTTGATACATTACATGTTCATCCTAATTATAAAAGCCTATATTTTGATTTTTCTCAGTATTTACCTCATAATTCACACCATGTATGGGGATGGATTCTTATACTAATTTGATTTTAATTATGAAATCCTAAGAACTACTATATAAATTTCCGCTAAATGGTATTATCCAAAAGTGCCAACATCAGATATTCTGATCTACTTGTTTCATTATAACACATGTAATATATGGTTATATTACCATAATATTTTAATTATGGTATTTTTTTATTCTGAATTTACCGACACCATATGGTTATATTGATGTTTGTACTAAGTTGATTTTACATAAGTGTTTAATTATGTATAAATAAAATATATTCTTAGTCTGATTTATCTTAATTCCTTCTTTTAGGTTTGGGAATACATTTATTATTGTATAGTTGTAAAACAATTATTTATTATTAATAATTCAACTGATATAAATAAAATATAATGTTTTCTTATCATGAGATTACCGAATGATTGGTTTATCTAGAGTCTGATAACTTAACTCCTTAAATTATGGGAATAAATCCTTGAACTATAACTTCAACAAAGTTGTATCTTTCCTCAAGGAATATAATATAACTCTGGGGTCAGTTTCACCTCATTTCTAATCTCTATGAAACTCCACTAACATATGATATCCATCCATTGTATAATATTTTAGAGACATACATGTGATATAAACAAAATTATTTGTTATGTGGTTTACATAAAATAAACTATGAACATGTAATCACTAATATAATAGAAGTGTGTATGAAATTAAGGAAATACTTATAGATTTATTAAGTAATTATTAAAGTTAAAAATCATTAAGAATTACATTAATCTAAATTGAATAAAATTATTTCTTTCTATGTGTACATGATCATACAAACATAAACCAAATTCATATTTATACACAAGTTAGTATTCACATCAATTTTTTATACAATTAAGATAAAATGAAGTAAAATTTATTCAACTAATTACCTCACAAATCAATTTATTAATTCATTTTATAATATTTTAATAGTCATATAAATTAAATCATCCATCATTTTTATTAAATTATCTATATTAATTATATTTAAATTAAATATGTACACATATTTTATTATAAGAAATCATGAAGAGTAATTCCTAATTTTACATGGAATTAATTTTTAATTTTATATTCTATAATAGATTTATATAGAATTATTCTTAGTTTAAAATAATAAATAAAAATATGTAGACAAAATTAGTTTTTTTATAACATAAAAAGACTTTATGAAATGTATAAAAAATAATTATTCTATTTTTATTAAACACTGAGTCTTTGTATTATTAAAACCTAATATGTGAATTAATTAAATAACATGGGAACTAATTAAGCTATGTGAAAATTAATTAATTACAACATATATTAATTTATAACATATTTATGATTTAATTAATCACATCAAATGTGAATTAATTACACAACATGAATGAATTATTTTTACACTTTTTATTAAGTAATTTTTCATTACATTTAAATTAATTGAGCACCATGTGTTCTATCCAACATGATAATTAATTGAATGAACACAATATATTTTATATAATTTGGGCATTTGAATTAATTATATATCCAATGGATCATTTTTACTAGATAAAACACATTTTAATTAAGTACGTGACCACCATTTCATGTGGATCAATTATGGTTTGTTCGAATTCTAATCCATCACATCATATGAAGAATGAATTATTATAATTTACCATGAGTTTTCATCAATTAATGTTGTGAAACCAAATAAGGTACATAATATTTTCTTTATATACTCATTTTTTAGTCTCGAATGTTATATACTAATTTGACTATTCATGACACAACATTTAATAAATAAATAATTTGTGGGCTCTATCTGGTGATCTGTGCATATCATGGAATTTCAAGTTTTTGTGAACCTCTTTAAATGATGTTTACTTTTAGATACATTCCATATTATTATTCCATCAAATTTGAACTCTTATATCCTTTTGATGGAACCTCCAATCATTCTATATAGAATATTTGTGTTTTTTGTTTCATATGATGATACATAAATGAATTATATAGTTTATTAATTTAAAACAACTATTTAATAAAAATATTTACTATAAACAAAAATTCATATCATTAAATTAACTATAAATTATTATGAATTATTATGTGGGTACTCTGTCACCATTCGAATGTTTTAATTTTTTGAAATGTGGTGAAGCCCATGCCCAATAATGGGTTTCGATGAACTCTTTATAATTTTTCCTTAGAACTCGGTATTTAGTAATCCCATATTCCATGATATGGGATGATAATATATAATATATAGTTAATTTATGTTGATTAAAAATTACATTTCATTTAAAAAATATATATTTTTGAATATTTTGGTAAACAACTTCTTAAATATCCTTGTTTTAGAGATAGGATTCATCCGTAGAGACTCTCTATCATTGATCCACACACGATTCGTAATCCTTAAAATGTTATCATAGAAATCATCATGTATAATCATGTAATGCTATTATTATTTTATCATTCGTTTTTTATAACCCCAAGAATATCTAATATGGGTTAATGATTAATTTTCTCACTTTAGACTCCAGATGTTGCAGATGAAAAACCCCTCTTCATTCCTAATAGAGTTTTTTGAGACTCTTTTTCCAGGTCCTATGAGTATTAACACTTGAATTCATTGTGAGAAATAGTTGTAAATTTTTGGCTAGTTTAATAATATGTAATATCATGGTATTTATATACCTATGGTTGGAGAATAAAAAAATTTATATATTCCCATTTTATTCTATAAATAATCAGTGAACCCAATGTCTAAATAATATTATTGTTTTTATTTACATATAATGCACTAAACTGCAGTATTGTAAAATGATAATAATTTAATAAAAAATAACATTTTTTAACAGAATATTTAATATATCATATCTTACCATATCATTATCTCATCTCGTCATTAAATTTTTGGTTATAACTGAGAAACTTATAATGTATAATTAAATAAATAAATAAATTTCAATATATAATTGTTTGATACAAAATATTTTATTCATTAATATAATTATTGGATTATTATTAGAAATTAAATTAAACAAGAGTAATTATTAAATAATTTATGGTTATATTGTTTATTCAACATTCTAAATTCATATATATTTTAATTTAAATTCTAGATGCACATAGTCTGTGAGTATCTATATCAATTTCTCCATGGAATTATAAAATTCCACCATGTATCCACATTTACCATTTATCAACATGAAAAAGTACCTACATAAAGAGGAGTTAAATTCCAAAATGAAAAAAACACATATCAAAAAACATGGTTTAATATAATGAATTTATCATGATATACCTAATCAAGAAGTTTGAAAGAAATTTTCATAAAACTATTACATTATTTTTTATTCATTGACTTCTAAGAAATGATCATTTCGATAGAAAAACATGGTTGTAAAAATCCCACCTCAGTTACCCAAAGCTGGTGGTTAATTGATTATAGTATAACTGTATATAATTATTTATGTCAAGAATAATCAAATAGTTTAGTATAATAATTTTACTAGATACATATTTGAATCTAAAAATACATTTAAAAAAATTAATTTTCAATCATTGTTGAATTAAATATTTTTCTTCCTAACCTTATTAAATGATTCCTTCTCCATATCTCGAGGAATGGAAACAAAATATGGGTTATGTAAAATTATCTATAATGGTAGTTTAAAGTAGATTTTTTTTTGATTATTTAATAAATAATAATTTTGTAATGATAAATAATAAAAACCCATGTCCTTTAATAAAAAAACATAAAAATGAAGGAAAAATATTGCATTTCTAAATTAATATCAAATGATGTCATATAATTAATCTTATGAGATTGAAAAAGATACATTGATACCATTAAAAATCATCACATGGAATATAATAATCTATTTTATAAAGAAATACTCTATATTACATTCTTATTAATCTTACATTAGAGCCCGTTATCAATGATAGTTTAAATAATGTGTAGATTTACAACAAAAACCCAATTAATATTTTCTAGAAACTAGTTTCCCTCATGTTACAAAATTATTTATTAATATGATATAAAATTTCAAGAAACACATATAACATAATAAAACCAATTAATTAATCATATTTAAAAAATTAATCATCATGCCTTATTAGTAAAAAAAATTCATATGTAAAGAAGTAGGATGAAAAATATCCATACATTCCCCTTTGAAACTGAACATAAACCATTAAGAGTATGAATATTTATGGTATAATTAAATAATTTACCTTGTTTATATTATTTAAAATAAAAGGTTATTATCATTTATGAATCTTAATACCGTAAAAACATTATTATAAACTATATTGAGGAAATGACCTTTGGACATTGACAATAACATTTAAAAAACATATATAGACTATTATGATTTTTTTTCATAAATAAATAACAAAAAGGAAAAGTATGATTAAATTTATTTAATATCAAGGATTTTCATAAATTTCTCTCATTTTATATATGTTAAAAAACTGTTCGTTTAACATTTTCTTTAAAAAACAAAAAATACATCATTCAGGAAATTACAAGAGGATTACTGTTAATTTCTTTTAAAAGTAACAGAAGTGTTAATATGTATTCAATAATTAATTTTATAGTACAAAAATTATTCTCTAAAACATTTTATAAAAAATATGAACATAAAAAAACAATCCCAACTGAATAGTTGAAAGATATATAGTTTTCCTTAAAAAAATAATTTAGGTATATTGGGTATACAAAAAGATAAAAATAAAGAAAAAAAAATATATTCTAAATAAATAAATCGATAAGATTCAAATATGTTATAATTAATATTTAAATAAATTTAATTTTCCCATTAGAGACTTAAACATAAACAATCAAAAATATTGATCTGATTTTTTTAAAAAAATAACCCCTTTAGTAACATCTGATTCAAAACAACCATGAATGTATTTTCATAAAATAAATTTTTAAATACCATGGATGTAATTTCAATCATTATATTTCATATCACATAAGAAATATATCCACCTATAAATAGAAACAGGTTCTGAATATTTTATATTTCTCAATGTAACAATATTGAGATGAGAAATTCTTGCCTTCGGTCCATCTTGTTTCATATGTATTATAATATACTCTATAATAAACATAGATTTATTATATACCTATTACTGAACCATAAACATATATAAAATTTCATATATAATTTAATTATAACCTTTTATCAACCATTTATTTATGGTTCATTTTTAAAATTATTGTTTCTGGTGATATGTGCTTAAATTTTCATGTATGTTTTTGTTCGGCATTTTTTTTCATTTATATTGGATAAGTAAAATAAAAAACTTTAATCATGATATGATACCATTAATATTAAATAAAATACTAATATTAAAATAAATTTTAATAATAAATGAATAAAAGATCGCATCGCTTCATGGAGGTGCTCGTCCGCAAGTACTCACAGGCGAAATTATTATTTTCAATTGGATTGGAATATAAGAAGATTTATATGAAATTATAAATAATAAATATTATATTAATTAATATTATTTATATTCATTATCTCAAACTATATAACCATTAAATTTTTTATGGAATGGTTATTACACCTTTATGTGGATACAGTACTCCATATTTAAGCACAAGAAATGTTTTCGCTTCTCAATGGCCAATAAAGAGATGGAATATAGTTTTACCATAATTGTGATAATAAATGATTACATTATTTTTTTTATTATATTAGTATAGTTAAAAAACATTTATAGGACGATTAAGAAAGATAAACAAGAATGATTCAGTGAATAGAATCACCTCTTCTTAGGTAAAAAATATTTTCATATCCTATTAAGTGGGCCTTGGTTTGTCTTTTGGAAATAAAATCACCTTTAGAACATGGATAATTATATATTTTAAAGGGTAAATGGGTTAGTTTATTGATTAATTACTTTTATAATTCAGGTTGAAGAAAATTTTAGAAGGGGTGGACTTTTATAGATGATGGGAGGAATATTCTAGTAATTTCCTAATGTATTAAATTAATGTAAATTATATTTTATAAATCAATTTAATAAAATTAATATAAATTTCATATAATATGATGATGTTTTAATGTATTATCATCAAATATTATTTGGTTTTTTAATGTTTTCACCCTTAACTTTTATAAATAGCACTCTCTTAAACCTTTTTATAATTACCATATAAATAATTAATAATAGACTTTAAGGGTCAAGAATGTGACTATAAAAGTGAAAATGACCCGTTAATGGAAAATTAAAAAAATTATTAACAATATCCCATTAATTTGGATGAAGCTAATTTTTATGAGTTTTAAGTACTGCAATAATTTATTATTTATTACAAATTATCATTAATTACATTTTTCAAACTATTCACTTAATTCGAATTTATATACGGCAAGAAAAATTAGAATCTAAATATAAACCTTTTATTTATCTCTAGCATGTCATAATAATCTAATACAATACCTATATGTTAATAAATCTTCCAATTTATATTACATTTATTAATTTTTAAATCATTTAATTTATTTTTCTATTAATTGAATAAATACTATGTTGGAATGAAATATGAATTTAATATAATTATTCAATATTTATAATTTAAAACGAAATTTTCATGATATAAAAAAATTTAATATTTCAATTATGAATTTACAACCATATATAATATTTATATATCCCTATTGAAAAATATTATTGATGTTACAAGAAAAAATGTTACATTTTTCGATTTATCTTTTTGTAATATATTATAATTTTAGAAATAAAATAATTATGTTAACATGATTCCATATTTTATATAATTTCATAGAACATGCTGAACTTCACAAATAACATAGATCAAAATCAGACGATGGTTATATTGTTTATGCCTTCTCAGATTATTTTTATGCATAATTACATGATTTAGCCTCAATAGGGTTGAAAATTTTTACAATATTTAATATATATAATGAAAAAAATTAAAATGATCCTATATAATAAAATATAACTATTTAATGATAATATGGAAAATATTTTTCAAAATTGTATTTTAGGATGTGGAGGAAAATAATTTATGATCAAAAAATAAAAAGGAATGAAAATAGTTTTTTAGAAATTTTTTTGTAAAGAAATATATCAAAATTAATTCTACTAAACATAATTGGATTATTAAAATTATAACATAACATATTTTTTATTTTAAACCTTTTCAATAAAATTACAATTTTTAAATGGTAAAAAAATTAATTTCAATTAATATAATGTTTTTTTATTTTTAAGTAAAAAATAATTTTTTTTAAAGAACAAAAATTTCATCAAATTTTAATTTTGATATGATAATGATTTTAAAAATAAATTTATAATATAAAATTAAAAAAATTATTATGATATTATTATAATTCCCACAAATTAAAATATACATATTATGAAGAAAATTCATTTTTAAAGTATTAAATGATTTTACTAAAAATTATGCACCGATTTATTAGAAATAAATTATATAAAAATAGTATATATATTTCGATAAATTGGATAAAATTATTCATAGCTTCCAATTTAATGTCTACATTATAATGAACATGTTTAAATAATTATATCTCACAGTTCATGTCACCTTAGTGTTGCATGTTGTATATAATATCAAACATAGTGTTATTTCAAGATAATGGGGTCTTTTACTTTCCATTCATTTAATTAGGAATGTTAATTCCCACTAAAGGGACATATATATAATATTTTTTAAAATAACATTATAGGAAAATCCTTTCTTGCATTATTCATTAATTAATATTATTCATGATGAACCCAATTTACCCATTTTCCCATAAACATGCGTCATCTTTGATTGGGTCAGTACATAAATGTACAAGAATCGGGATATGCATTAAAACTAATCATTGGGATTTGATGCCATTAAATATATCTATATATAGTAACATCCAATGATTTTTATCTCTGATTATTTCTTTCTAGTAATTCTTATTCTCAAAATCTCAACTCTTGGGATTCCCAAGGGAATACATCGTAATGAAGTGTCTCAATGTCCGTCAAGTCTCCACACTTGATTAACTATATAATTTTTTTCTTAAAAACTTGAATCATCTGCCCATATAAAATATATTTAATAGTACTATCATAACACATCTTAGTTTTCATCATAGTAGGGAACTGTTATGATCATTTAGTCAAACTAATACCATTATGACACTATTAAATAGTCAAAACATAGAAGAGATAGTAAACCAGGATAACAAAAATATTTAGGATGCACCATTTATATAAAATAAACATTATATATCACAATATATCAAACAATAATAAAATGAAAGGGTTAATGTAATTTATGACCATTTAAATAAAATATTTACTTTACAAAATATGTGATCATTTCTTGATAATCAAGACTCACTAGATCCCTTCTATAATAATAATGTATGACAATCATATCCATATCATATGAGATGGAAACATAATAAAGGCATGATTTTAAGTGATTTTTAATGGTTAACATATATGATAACTATCAAATATCATAAGTAATAATAAGATGATTATATGGGTATAATCAAGATGTATAAGAAAATAAAACCCAAAAATGTGAATATTATAAATGATGAGATAGGGAATATGAAATGGAATATTATAAGACCTGAATATAATGATTGTGGAAAAGTTATTTAACAAACATGATACATGAGAGGATAATATATGCATATTAATATGCACAATAGTATGGAATAATCATATGAATAAGAAAATAAATCATATTGGACATATATAAAAATAATTATTTCCCCACATATTATTGGGAGATACATTAACAACAATTATACTCATTATTATACTTTTCCGCATAAATTAACCACAATTTTAGCCACACACAAGAATGTGAGAATATCTTAACATCAATTATACCCATACAAAACCAAGTGAGCATAACAAAAACACAATTATACCCATGAAATACATAATGAGCATAACTAAAAACAATTATATCCATGGATAACCATATGAGATTATGTACAAAATTTAGAAACACAAAATCAAGTGAGAATATCAACAAAACAACTACACCATCAATCAACCTCATTATCTAAAAATATATACAACGTTAACCAATACATTAAAGGGGGTATATAATACCACATATATCATTCAGGAAAATATAAGCATTCCACTGAAAAAATGAATAACTATTGAATAAATAACCCTGGGATTGAAAAATAGATTTCACAACATTTAATGATTTTATAACCAAAACACAAATATAGAATTTAATTTATTGATACCCAATAAATAATTCACCCAAAAAAGTGTATTTCATAAGAAATTTTATTGGGTGCTTCATTAAAGATAATTTATATTCAAATAATTCCCTTATATAATTATTAATATATAAGTGAAACATGAAACGTCTTTTTAAAATATGTTTTTTAAATTTTCATAAATTTGTGAGTCATTTTGAACATTAATTTTTGGATGGTACAATAATGAAGGGTTCAAAAAGAATTTGTAACATCCGAGGAAAACATGGACTATAAATTTTTCATATTATTTAATTTTTATAAACTAAATATTAATTTTATGTTAGAATTTTTTTATGTCTGATAGAGTACTCAACACGCAACAATGGATTTCTCTGAAATCTTACGCAACACACAATTATGAGTTATACAAAAATAAAAAAATAATATAATTTTATTAAAATAGTAGTTAATGTCTAGTAACTGTAATTGCAAGAATGAACATAACTAACCATATTATGAATAAAGATTTTTTTCAAATGTTTTCACATTTATCCAATATAGTTTAGAGGATTAAAATAATAATTTATCTTATTTTAAGCATGAAATAAACTAATAAATTTTAAAAGGTCATTTTACCTACTTTTGATGGAGAAAAAATTTTAAATAGTTTTTACCTATTATATGTTCTATATGAACATATGAAATTTTTATTTAGAATGATTACTTCAAAATTTAATTTTGGTATGTTTTTGCTATTTTTCTGATTAAGATCATTTTTTAATTAATAGTGAAAAATACTTCATTTTAAGTCAAAAATACCATTTCATCAAATTTATTTTTATATTTAGATTGTATTTTTAATTTTTTTAAAGGGTAATTAAATTATGTCCATACTATTTAGTCTAATTTGTCAATATTGGGGTAAATAAAATTTTTAATTGCATATAAATACATGCCAGTCTTTTAGTGGTTTTTATTTCTTAAGAACAAATTTTTTTATTTATACAGTGAGAATTAATTTTAAAATAATTTCTGAAAATTCTATTTTTTGAATTTGGAAAAATTGAATCCATATTTTGAATTTTGAGGTCCAAATTGTGTAAATAAGTAACTTTTATTTTAACACATTATGAACAATAACTCTAGTAAATATTTTATTTTTGTTGATTAAAGATTAAATCAAGTATGTAAGGGTAAAAAATAATATTATTGTAATATTAAAATGGACTAACACATGTCTTAACCATATTTGAACATATATTTTCGACCATGGGCATCTTTTAGTATATTATTAGGAACCCATATATCCACTTGGGTGTGAAAATGACATTTAATTAATTTTAATTTAACTTTAAGGAAAATATATCTTAAACATGTATCTTTTACTAAAAAAAAATTATATGAGGATATTTAAGAGATTTCATTGACTGTAAATAGTCATCAAAAAGAAAAAAAATATTTAATACATAATTTTATTTTATTTCTGATTTTTATACATCAAATAGATAAATTATTTAATGACACAATAATGATATAGTGATTACATTATTAATGAATGTTTTAATGAAATAAAAATAATAAAATTAAAAAAAAGTTATTTTGAAACGTTTGATTCCACCCACGAATTTTAGGGATATGAATGAATTTTTATCTTTGAAATAATGAATTTTTTCTAAGGAATCATGTTGTTATGTATTTTTATAAAATTCAATATATAAATAGTATATAAATTGACAAAAATGAGTATTTAAAACAAATAATATTTTATTAAATTATATAATTGAACTAAAATTCTAAAATTCATCCAAACGACTTGGAAAATATTTTAAATGTAATTAATGAACCAATTGATTTTATATTGTCATATTATGGTAACTATATTATCCATATATTATTAATATACTAGAAGATATTGTGAGAGTTAAATTAGTTATGTAAGTGTTAGAGCTAAATGGTACAGTTAAATTTGAAACTAAAACTTGTCAAAAACCAATTGGTTGAGGGGATTTCCAAAAATAATAATCTTATCATAGAATTAAATATGCTTTGGATCATTTTGAATTATAAATTCAATATATAATAAAATAATCATTCAAGAAATTCCTAAAGTACCCCTCCTCCCTCTTCTAAAAGTCCACCACCTCTAACCCCTTACTCAAACCTCTAAATCCTCTTGAATATTATATACTATGCTCAAATAATCATACAAAATCCCTATCTTCCTCATATAATACATAACATAGGCAGAATACAATTCAATAAATCCTTTTTCCTCAAATCAATGAGAGTTATCTTTTTTAAGAGGTAGCATCTTCTCTAATGTTCTTTTACAATTTTTCACTTCATTAATCCCAATTATATTGTAATTCATTGATTAAATAACAACACTACTACCCCCAATATTCAATGAATTTTTATGATAATTATTCATACATCACTTACACACACCTCCATCTAATGTATTTAGAGAATACTATATATGTGGATGGCGAACTACTTCACAACGAAATGAGGATTCTTCAATTATCTTCTACCACCGCTCAATGTGAACATTATGATGGAAGTATATTTTTATATGATATATAATATATATTTTTTCTTTTTATGCTTTTGTTTTTAATTTAAGTCATACGATTATGCATTCCATAATGATTAAATACGATACTTTCATTTGAGGAAGTGCAGACTATTGTCCCCTCAAAGTGAAATGACTCATTTATTCCATACATGGAATGTATAAAAATTGGAATTAATGAAATTATCTAAGGAATAAAAAATATTATATTATACTATAATTTTAATATACTTATGTATCATTTATTATTCATTCCATTAAATATGTAAAATAAATGAACATAATGTTCATGCGTACGTATGGCTTACGGTATCCATGAACAGTGAATTAAAATACTTATATCCAAATGTTATGGACTATTCAAAATACATATATACTGGATATATATGATATTTAATGCATGAATACTATTCTTGAGATAATTTACATTTGACCCCATGGAAAATTTGGAATTATAACATGATCATTTTTGTCTCAAGTACCGAACGTAAAAAAAAACAATCGATACGAATTTGACTAATTATATGATTGTTATAAAAATGTAAAAAGTTATATAAAAGGTATAATAATCATGATAAGTGATATTAATACAATATAAATTAACATAATTTTATTATTCATTTACATAATGAAGAAACAATAAAATTCATACACAAGGTAAGGGACTTCGTTCAATCCACATTCATTGAGGCATATTTTGATTAATGCATGACATTAATTTAGACTATGTATAAAACCCTCTGAAATTTCATTTAATTTAGTGGGACACTTTCTATATGAATCGTTTTACTAAACATGAAATGTAATGTTTATTTTTTATGTACGTGGTTACAACGACTTGTCTGCCGCCGTGAGTATTGTATAATATCTGGCTTTTCTAATATTTTGTGGTGTTTCTAAAAGGAAAATTTAATAACATATACCATTTTTACATTTTTTCGTATAAATAATGGTTTTGATAATAAATTTTTTATGTCAATATATCAAAATGATATATTGTTATTTCAATATGAAAAATATATCATTCATTTATGCTTGTTTTATGTGTTATGGATCTTGGTCATTGATTACGTGTACAAGTTGTTCTGTGATAAACCTTGTGTGGGTGAGCCTGAGATAGCTCTCCAATGCATTGGATAATGTGATAGATGTAATAGTAAATGTTTCTCCTAATAGATTCACGTAATATACTATCATGGTTATTCCAAACGTATCTCCCTATGTTGATGTGAAGGAAATAATGTGAGTATTTTATAGATTCCACAAGATACCTTTATGATTTCTGATTTGTAGGTGTTATTCATAAATCTTATGATTTCAAGAGTTTTGTTAGAGATATTAGGTTTTATGATTGAAAAGTATGATTTCATTTAATTGTATGTATTAATTGACTAATGTAATCTATCATTATTTTATATCCATTAATGAGATTGTTATACACATCCAATGTTTTCAAAAAAAATTTCACACGACCTAAAGTGGAATAGGATCAAGGAATAGATGAAGGAATAGTCATTATATTTAAATCATTGAACTAAAAATGTTTTTTTAGATATTTTTTTTAATATTTATAGTGAGTAGAAGTGTGTACCTGTAATATTTATGTTTTTATGATTATGTAATAACCTAACTCTCTAAAATGATAAACTTTAAAAAATCCTCAATGTCAATTATTATCTTAATTTAATATTATGTAATGATTGAAGTTGGGGACTTATAGTTGGAATAAGAGGTCATTTTAGATAACATTAGAAGTTTGATTTTTTTAGTATAATATTCATAAATAAATTTTAAATTATGGCCAAATTGAAATGATATTATATTTTATTATTACAGTGTTTATTCGTCTATGATATGCTTGTTCAGAATTATTTCCAGAACGGGAAACATGTCAACTGTTTTGGGAATGCATACATTTGAGAAAAACCTTCCAAATCACCATACTGAGATTTTCGGAATCAGAAATAAACAACTTAATACAGTGATGGATTAGTTTACTCAGGAAATAAATGGTGGAGGTTACCATTCTGAAGATCTACTAGATCTAACAAAAAGGAACATGTCTCTAGTGGAGAATTTTATGAGGCTACATCCCCTATATATTTAAGGATCATCTGACCGTGTGAAATATGATGAGTTCATCAAATCACTAAAAATGATCTTCGATGTCATGGGGTGTACATATAATCAAAATATAATAGATTATATTTTTTATGTGGAAGGAGATATTGATCAGTGTTGGTCGATGGTTAAAAATATCTAGGACAGTTAGAGATTAAATCTTATTGTAGGAAGGAATTCAAAGGTATGTTTCATGAGAAATATATTCCTATAGTGGTTAGACATTTAACGGAAATATATTTAATGGAATTCAATTAGGAGGATGAATCAGTGGCTTCTTAAAATGAAAATTTCACTAGATTGGCAATATATTCCCCTAATTTCATCTTAGATCTTAATAGTGAGACAAACTGCTTTTACTATGGATTAAAGCTACAATATCAAAATGAATTATCCTATCGTAAATTCAAAATCTATGTACTACTTTTTAGATGTGCTGAGAAGGTAAAAGTAGAGTGTTCATATGGTTGTGTGTTCAACGAGAGAAAGAAAAAGAAGAGGTCCAATTGGGAGGAAAAAGGAAAGTATCCATAAAATAAATACAGGTGTCAAAAATTTAGATTTCTATCTAGTGGGATGTGTGGTAAAAATATTCGTAGAGAATTTATCTCAAAATCGGGAATGTTCTTTCAATGTTGTAGGACTAGTTATATTTCTCGTAACTATAAGGAAGGCGATTAAGAAGCAATGAAAAGACTAAGACAATATGTTTTAGTTTCAATGAGTTTGGGAATTATGCCAATGTGTGCCCAATGTTGATTACCTAGGGTCGAAACTAGCCAGATCAGAATAAGAAGGGTGTTGTAAAATACATTTCTTCAACTAAGGATGATGTGGGACCATAAAATAAAGTTGTATCAGGATCCTTCTATGTTGTTTCAAATTATTCTAATGTGTTGTTTGATTCAGGATCTATGCATTATTTCATTTCTGAAATTTTTTTGGGTAAATAAGGATCCCACCTCATAAAATGATTCCAGAACATATGGTAAAAGCACCTGGGGGAAATGTGGAGGTAAAAAATTATAATAATATTACTATCCTTGTATATGGATAGAACATAATTGAAAATAATTTTTTTTTGCCTCAACTATTGTTTGATAGTATTTTTGGAATGGATTGGATTTATATTTACAATGTTAGGATCAATTATAGATCTATATAGGTTTCTTTTAGAAAGGATTTTAATTTTTGTACTAGAATGAACACCTAACTCTGATCACATATAAGAAAGATGAGAAAATAGTGACATATGGAAATAATTTTACCTTGAACAAATTTTTGAAAATAAAGTAATGGTTAAGATGAATTATGTGGTAGTAGTTAATGAAAAACTTGATGTTTTTTAGATGAGTTTTCTAGCATTATTTCTAACTGGGTAGTTGAATTTACTGTTAACTTAGTTTCTGATGATAAGGCAATTTCAAAACCCCCTTATCAGATGGATCCAATTGTACTTTTAGAGATAAAGACACAATAGTAAGAATTATTATATATTGGTTCCATTCAACCTAGAATATCACCATGGGGTGCTCTTGTCTTGTTTGTTAAAAATAAATATGGTTCAGTGAGACTCTACGTTGATTATAGATATTTAAATAACATCACTTTTAAAGAAAAAATATTTTTTCCTTATATCGATGATTTTTTTGATCATCTCTATGGAGATCTGTATTTTTCAACGATTTACCTGAGGATGGGGTACCATTAGTTGAATGTAATGAAAGCTGACATTCCAAATACCATGATTTATACTGGATATGGCCATTATGAATTTTTAGATTTTCCTTTTGGGTTAACCAATTCACCAGATGTATTCATGGATCTTATGAATCAAATTTTCATTGTGTTATTGGATATAATTGTGGTTTTATTTATTGATGACATTTTTGTATATTCAAAAATTACAGAGGAACATGAAATCCATTTATGGGTAGTCTTGAAAATTATAGAAAAAATGAAATTGTATAAGTACATTCAGAAAGTGTGTATTTTGGTTGTAGAAACATTCAGTAATTGTTCATATTGATTCTAGAGAATGCATAACTATTGAACCTTCTAAAACAAAAGTTGTTGAATAGTGTAAATGAACTAAAAATATCAATGAGATATGTAGTTTTCATAGTTGGGAAGGATATTAACATTGGTTTATTGAGAATTATTCATAGTAATCTATCCGACTAAAAATGATAACTTGAAAAAGTGTTAAATTTATTTTGACAAAATAATATGATAATTCTTTTCAATAATTGAAATGAAGATTGGTGAATACTATAGTTTTTGCATTACAATCCATAAACGATGAGTTTTATTATCTATAGTAATGCTTTGTTGAAAGTACATGTATGTGTCCTAATTCATAATGATCACCTAATATCTTATTCTTCGCGTCTATTGATAAATCATGAGTTAAATTTCCCTACAAATGATTTGGAATTAGTTTATGTTGTCATATCTTTTAAAATTTATAGGCATAATTTTTATGACGTAAAGTGTGAACTATATACTGATACAAAAAGATTAAATTATGTATTCAATTATAAATAATGGAATATATAACATAGGAGATGTATTGAATTAATCATGAATTATGGTTTCCCAATTCATTAATATCCATGAAATTTAAATAATGTGGTTGATGCTACGAGTCGAAAAAGTAATGTTATATTAACCATTTTATGTTTGGAAGAAGATTCATTAATTAATGATTTGATGATATTTTCACTAGAAGTTATTGGTGTAGGAGAACCCTCTAGTTTCTTTTAGATGTCAGTGAAATCATCACTATTAGACAGAATTAAGAAGGGGGAGAAACAATATGGTGAGTTGCATAAAAAGGTAGAATTGGATTAGAAGGGTAAGTTACCTGAATTTAACATTAATAAAAATTGTGTTATGATATTTGGGAAGAGATTATGTGTTCCATGTGATTCACAATTAATGAAAGATTAGTTATGTGAAACTGAAAGTTCTCATTTTTTTAGATTATCCTGGCAGCACTATGATGTACATAGATCATCACGAGTATTTTTGGTCGGATGGAATGATAATAGACATTGCTATCTTTACTAGTACGGGTTTTAAATGTCAATAATATAAAGTATAGTTGATATTTCTAAAAGGGAAGCTTCATCTTTTAATGGTGTCAGAGTGGAAATAGGAAAATATATACATGGACATTGTAGTGGGATTACCGAAGACATCTCGAGGTAATAATTCAATCTGGGTTATTGTTAATCAATTTACTAAATCTACTCATTTAATTTCTATTTGAGATACATTGTCTCTCTATCAACATTCACGAATTTATGTTAATGATATTGTCATGTTACATAGTGTTCTCCTCTCCATTGTATCTGATCGTGATCCCATTATAACTTATAACTTTCAGAAAGGAATTCAAAAGTCGTTGGGTACTAAATTAAATCTCAGTACATCTTTTCATCCTCAATCATATGGGCAGTCAGAGTGAACAATTCAAACATATAGTTTTTTTATAATAACAATTTTCATTCTTGTATACATATGGATCAATTTGAGGAATTTTATGGAAAGATATATCGAACTACAGATTTATAGGATGATGTAGGTGAATGAAATTTGATAAGACTATAATTGATAGAAGATATGGATGAGAAAGTTCAATTAATTGAGAAGTACATGAGATCAAATATGAGAAGGAAAAAAAGTTATACAGATAACCAAAGGAATGATATTTCTTTTGAGGTAGGTGATCATGTGTTTCTCACATATTCTCCATTGAAATGTATGATGTGTTTCAATATTAAGGGAAAGATGATTCTGAGGTTCATTGGAACCAATGAGATCTTGGAGAATGTTGGATCAGTATCATATAGATTTGATTAACCACCCATGATTATCCCAGGTAAAAACATTTTTCATTTTTAAATTTTGAGAAAGTATATGTCAGTTCCATCTCATATTTTGGATCTATAGGCAGATCTGTTGGATGAGAATCTCTCTTATGAGGAACAACCAATCCAAATTCATAAAAAAATAGAGAATCTCTTATAGTATAAGGAAATTAAATAGGTAAATGTTTGAAGGAAAATCAATATGGTTAAAGTGGCATCATGGGAATCTGAAAATTCATTTTGCGATAAATACCCCTAAATATTTATTAAATGAATAAAATTGCGAGGATGTAATTTCCAAAAGTGGCTAATGATGTAACATCTCACGTAAATATACAATATAAAATTATCATATTTATTAATATTTATGTTTTAAAATTTAATTTATTTTATAGGGGATGTTATGTCTGATATCGTACTCAACATACAACAATGGGTTTATCTAAAATATTATGTTGCAAACAACATTGAGTTATACCAAAATGATAATATTTTTTTTAATGGTAGTTAGCGCCTAGTACTTTTATTGGTGGGAATGAAAATAACAAACCATATAACTATTAATCATGTTTGTTAAATGTTTTTACATTTATACAATAAAATTTAGAGGCTTAAGATAAGAGTGAAACTGATTTTAAAAATCAAATACTCAAACATTCTTTAAAAAGTCATTTTATCGCCAATTTGATGGAAAAACAATTTTAAATATAGTTTTTGTCACTATTATATGTTCTATTTGACAAAGTAAAGTTATTATTTATATGATTAACATTAAAATTTACTTTGGGGAATGTTTTGGTATTTTTCTGAAAAAGTTCATTTTTAAATGAATAGTAAAAAATACTGCATTTTAATTCAAAACTATCTTTTCATAAGATTATTTGTATGGGTTTATTATCTTATTAATTGGTTTTAAAGTTTAATTATTTTATTTTTCTACCATTTAATCAAAATTTGGTTAGTGGAGGTAATTTCAATTTAAAAGTTTTCCTAAATACATGTCAATCATTTTTTAATTTTTACTTCTCAAAAACACACTTTCTCGATATGAATATGTGAAATAATATTATAGTATCTTTTGTGACTTCTTTATTTTGAATTTGAAAAAATTGAATCCATACTTGGAATTATGAGGCCCATATTTTGTAAATAGGTAACTTTTATTTTTAGACAATATGAGTAGTAACATTAGTAAATATTTTATTTTCCCTGGTTAAATGGTAAATATTGAAAAAGGGTAATCAATAATGTTATTATAATATTAAACCATCCTAAAACATTTCATAACATTTATTCATTTGGGGAAAAGTAATGGAGTTTCAAATATTATTAATATAGTACATTAGATAATTGTTAAAAAATATATGTATTGTTTGAGCAACCGCCTTTTTAATCTGGATGATATATAATCATGTTATCATTTTTGGGATATTAGAAATAGTGTTGATATTCTTAGTGATTATTATATTTTATGATAGTTTGATAATGTATTGACATTTTATATCATTCATTGTACAGTTATATTTTTTTAATTCAATTAGTGGTTTCATAGTTAAGGGTCTGGAAATTTATATTGACTCTATTTTCTAATTTATTGGAATTAATTAGGTGACATGTTTTTAATGTGATTATATATCCACCTAAAACCATTGAAATATCTCAAGAGACAACATATTTTTGGTTTTTTTGTATAAATATTCTAATAATAAGATATTGTCTTGGTACATCGCCTAGAAAACATGTTTTCAGTGTTCGATGGTATGTATTCCATTGGTATGAGATCAGTATTATTCATATAAAAGTTGCAATTTATTTTCATGGATATTAAATGAACCCATTTTCATGTTGATTATGTATTATGGGATTTCACCTATTCGTTCAATAAATTTTTTTCCATGTTTATGACATAACATCTTTAGGTGTTCTTTTCATTATAAAACCTTGAGATCTACCCTTATTATGTTCACTTTTCTCCATTATTTGGGAAAATGTATTAGAAATTATAAATTTTGAACAATATAATGTGTTAGAATATTTTTGGATCATATTAAAGACTCGTTATGGATTATTTAGTTTTATATATAATAGAAAAAGTGTATTATTGAAAAAAAATAAAAGGTTATTATTAGTTTATGATGTGTCTTAATGATCTAAAACTCTAATCCTAAAAATATCACCCAGATATATTATGCTCAATTAATAGTTATTGTAATTTTATTATTTATGGTTATATTATGGATTTCATAGATGGTATCCATGGAAGGAATGAAATATTTAGCGGAAAGCACTATATAAAATAATTCTGGTAAGTGAAATCATAGATACTATGTGTATAGTTAAAACCATTATACTTATTGAGGGGAATCAAATTCACTAAATGATAAAACATTGTATGGGGAGGCACACCCATATTAAAAATCCCCCTTTCTTGTGGAGGGACTACCATGAAATGACCTAATTTTTAAAAATGATTTTCATAACTATTGAATGCATAAATTTTATAGAGGTATAACAAAATAAAGAAGTAAATTATGTGATGGTAAATAATTAACATAAAAAATTATAGCATATAGAATTATATATAGAATTAAAAATTTTCACACAAGAACCAATTCGGGAAGATATAGGTTGAATCATTCATCATAGCTCAATTAACCTATCATAAATACATTTTGTATTATAATAACCAGATAGTGTTAATTTATAAAACTCACATATTCATGAATGACATACATTGATTACTTAACTTCTTCTTAAATCATGTTTTGTTAGTTTTATCAAGTAACAGTATTTATATATTCGTGTTCCACATAACATGTAGCTTCAAAATTATCTAAATAAGATATTTAAATATCTATACTCATTCAATAATATTCTAAATAAATAAAAAATAATTTTAGTATCATTAAAAATAATCTCACCCTAGTTGTAGTCAATATTAAGGAATCAATAATACTCAATAAAATATTCCCAAATATCCTCTTATGAATTAAAAATTACTTTATTGTTATTCAATACTATGAATAAAATGCATAATAATCACCATTAAATATATATTTAAACTAATTTTTAATAAATTATAAATCCCAATAATTATTTATATTTTAAAAACATTTCAGTGAACTTTCCAAAACATACAATAAAAATCATATCTAATAAAAAAATATGTTTATAATTATATATGAAAAAAAACATATTTATTTGTGTGTATAACTCATTTTTTCTAGAATATGATTCAATACCTTCGGGATTAAATATAAGTCATTCTATCATATATTTGTGAAAATATTTTGATGAGTAATTACTTTTTAATGAGAACATGTAATTTTTTAAAAACTATGTATGATTCACTTGAATGCGATAAAAATTTAGGTTGTGTACTTGTCAATGATATATGTATGTGTCATTATAAAAGACATTAGACTGTTATAAATTTCATATTTAATGCTTTGTATGTTTCCATTAAAATAGATATATATTTTTAGATTAAAGAGTCTATTGGATTCATTTATAATAATATGTTTAAAAAATAATGTAAACTATTTTTATAAAATTTTAAGACTATTAATAATGAAATTTAAAAAAAATGAATAAACAAATTGAACATCATACTTTTCATCTATAATTTGTATATTATTCAATATCTTAAATAATTTATTCAAAACCATATTAATGATTATAAAACAAATATTAAAAAATAACACTGGAAGAGGTAAATTTTATTATAAATTAAATATTTTTTTGTAAATGGATATTTATAATTATAATAACATAAATACATAATGTGGAAAGATGATACTCAACTGTGTTCTATAGAGACATGTTATAATTGTAAAGACGTCCAAAATTTATCCAATGTTTAACATTAATTTTTTAAAAAATGATGTGGTCAAATTAATGATGAATTATTTATCCTCTTGTTGAGATATTCCAATTTTGGAACTTTGAATGTTTGAGAGTCAATATGATGTACTTGTATATTACTTCTAGTAATGTTTTTTGACAATTATATATTGTGTTAATCGATGATTTAAATCAATGTGTATAGATTTTTAGGATATATATATATACATGAATACATTTTAAGTATCTATAATTATTTTCAACTCACATTCTATTTTAATAAAATAGTATAAATATTCAAACATGGTCACCAAAATTATTCCACAATGTCTAAAATTCACATAAATGGTCTTAAATAACTCTATGTATTCTTCCAGTTATTTCTACAGCTTTTGAAAGATCGAATTTAGGTTTCTATTATTATTTTTTTATTCGAAAAATTATCTAAAAATGATCAAGGTATATTTATTGTTATCACTTCCTAGGTAAAGAATGTGTCTAGGTCTATGTTATCAAACCAATGCAATGAATATACTTATAAAGAAAATAGAAATAATATCGTGATTAGTTTTTCAAAAATTGATCCATTATATTTTAGTATATCATAGACATTATGAAAATTATTCATATTAAAATAGATTTCTACATGAAAAAATCAATGAAATTTTATGATGTTTTTGCAGTTAGTTGATCGTTGAAGTCTCAAATTAAAATTCAACCCCCATAAATATGGTGTTGAAAGGAATATAAAAACATAAACTATTTTAAGTAAAAGTTATTCTCTAATGAAATTATTAAGTGTTTCATCTTTTTTGTGAATATAAAACTGTGCATGGATGTTTTATGTACGAATCATTGTAATGAGAGATTCAATGATATCGTCTCATGGATTTATCTTATTCATACAAGAGATTCCAAATATGGACTTTATTTTTCTTTAGTTTTCTTATTATAGAAAATTTTCCCCTCATATTTTCCATTTAAATGAATGATTATTGATCAATATAGCGAATGATAATTCCTAAATCATTTCTTTGTTATTAATAATATACAGTAAGATACTATTATCCTCCTCATACATGGTTCCATAAATTTTGTATTCATTGTGATGAAATTAAATATTTATAAAATTTTTATACCTATAACTATAGGTCCCTTGGATTTATCTATCTTCATAGATAAATCTCAATATAGTGACAGTTCTTTCATAGGGGAAAAGTGATGATGTTTTACCCTCCATTTTAGGGTGAGGATGTAAATGAATTTAAAATATTATTTGATTCCTTAAAATTTGATATGAATCATTATGAAAATTATCATTAAAATTAGATTCAAGATGAATTTCTGATGTAGTGTTATGAAAAATTAAATAATCAATTTTTTCTCAGATGGATATATCACTCAATAACCCAGAGAGACCTGAATGTACATTTGTTACTCTAAATTGGATAGAGCGCTTTTCACTCAATATTCAGGATTATTTTTGAGGGATTCCAAAAATAAAACTCAATCTGATAGATAAAAAATGATTATGTTAGTGGGTTATATCCCATATAGAATTATGATATCCACACCACATTTTCAGTTGTAAGGCCAAATTCATGTGATGTTTCCAAATGTGATGATGATGAACATGTTCATCATGAGATGAAGGATGGTTATCAGTTCAATGATGGCTAGTGGGATTTGGATAATAGGATAGATGTGATAAAACACTATGATTTTCCATAAATATGAATCTAGGAAAATCATAGCGTATTTTTATCTCTAAATTAGGGAAAATATGTTCTCTAGGATGAAAAATGTGTTTAATAGAAATACCAATTTAAGTATTAATTATATCCCATTTAAATGATTCCATTTATGTTCCCAATTACTTGTTAGATATCTTTAACCAGATTCAATTTGAAATATTTTAATTATACTTATGATATTTGTATACTTGATTGTTTCATTATTTTTGGTTGAGTTGTTGTTTTCATTGGCTATGCCTTTGTCATTGGTGGAATCCTTATAAGGGTGGGAGTTTTCCATTTTCATATTACTTCTATTACGAACTAATTTTTTTTATTCCATTGAGGATTGGTAGTTTAGTTAACCATGATCTTAATTAGACTATTGTCCTATTAGAGTCGAAGTTGAAAGTATGCTCAGGTTCCTTAGCTATTTCTATATTGAACTTTTCTATTAACACGTGTTCTTCAATGTATCCATTACATATTAGTTTGATACGTTCCATCTATGTTATATCTAGTTAAACTCACTTTTCTGTAGACATGTTCATTCAAGTAATTATTATAAAGACTTGTTTTGTAGGAAATGGGACTAATAATTGTTTCACTTATTATGGATGTAGAATATGTTATGTTTCCTATAATTATTTTTCCTATTTCACAAACTAAAAATTTAGCTTTTTTCTATCAAACTATGTTTATAAATCATATTTAATTTATAGAGGTATTTGAATCGATTAGTAGTCACATATGTTATTATGATACAACCTATTTAATGTGAATGAATAAATTATTATGGTGTATTTTAGTTAATATAGAATTTATATATTATATAGGAATGTTAATCTATTTTAAAACATTGTTTATTTATGATCTGATCACATTTTATTGTATAATGGTACATGAGCAATGCGGCTTTTTTACATATTTGAACATTTTTTATTAAATAAATGGATCGTTAGTTTTTTTAAACTAATTTTTTAGTTCATTTTTAAAAAATAAAAATCACTATAGGAATAAACCATAATATATATAATAAAAATGACCATAATTAACTATTTAAATTTAATCATGCTCGGTATTTACGCTACTCTATTAGCATCATGGCACATTTTTAATTAGCTTGATATAATAAAATAAATATTTATCTAATAAAAATTATAAAAATATTCATAATTCTTATTGTTTAATGAAAATAATTATCGTGACAGTGTAATCTCTCTCTAATAAAACTCCAAAGAGAACATTTTGCATGTTTTAATCTTGCAAAAAAATGGGAACAACCTCAAGAAAATTATTCTACAAACATATGAAATGATCATAAAAAGAGTTTAGATATGATATTTTTCCATGCATGATATATTTTTTATATGTGGTAGAAAATATTGATATTTTGAGACCATTTAAATGATCTGGGATTTAATCAACACTATAAAAAAAGATGAATTTCTCATTTTCTGTCAAAAAAAACTGTTAATGGGTACATTGATCATTGTTTATTTTATAACTAAAAATTATATCCATTATTTTTGTGTTAATTATCACTAATATAGAAATAATTTATCCAATTTAGTGTTAAAAATGGTTAAAAGTTCCTTTATCAGTGTTATGCCTAGTCTAGATTAAGTACAATACTAGTTATAGTGGATTCATACCAACTATATAAATTTAATTAAAATTATTTGACGAAATAAAAACCAATATAAGTTGAAGTGATAGTATTAAATTAAACATAAAACAATTAAAATAATATTTTAGAATCATTATTTTACATATATTAAATTAATGGATGTCATTTAAATACAACTATATTATAGTAAAATTAAAAAATATAAATTATTTAAACCAAATAAAAAACAAAACTAATATTGTGGGCCTTCATAAACTATCAAACCATCATCATTCAAATGTTGTTTTTAATGCTGACAAAATATTATTTTTTGTAATAGAATATAAAAATTAATAAAATTTAAATTTAAATGTTACTTAATACCTAATAAATATTAATAATAATAATATAAATTTATTTCCCATAATTTATAAATGAATAATCATTTATTTTTCTAAAAAATCGTGGAAATCCTATTGAGTTTTCTTTTTTATTAACAATGTGATTCACGTTGTGAGAAAAAATGTTACTTCTCCATTGAAAACACACATTATGGGATATATTACACACATTATGTGCTATCTTTATTTTGGTTGATTGATACATTTCAGAAATATATTATTAACACTTTTTATAATTTATAAATACTAACTAAGGATGTATTTCCATTTTTTAGTATGTGACCCATGTTTTGAACTAAAATTTCACTTTTGAATGAAAATAATCACACTCAATCATACTATACATAAATTAAAAAAATATATATAAAATACAATTACAGACATTAAAATTGAATCACATATTGTTTTCATTACATTTCACAGAATAATAGAGTGTTTTTTATTATTTTTAATTATTTGACATCAATTTGGAACTAAAATGTCAGATTTAAATGAAATCATTGACATTCAGTCATATAAAATATTCTTGTATGGCAGATAAACATGTGGGAAATTCTTATACAACATAAATGATTCACGTAACATTTTTTAAAATTATAAAATAAATCCATTCAATTTTTCATATATTTGATAATATTATTCATTTTTTGGATTAAAATGTAACTTTTAAACTAAAATCATTCTGTTTAACTCAATTAATAAACATTGAGTATAATATTTTCATAAGGATAATTCTATATATCTCAGATTAATATAGAATATGTTTCTTATTATGCTTTGTAAAATTGGTCATGTTTTCATTGTTTTGACATTATGATATTAAATTTAATCTAATTGGTTACTTTTTTTACGAAGAACACAAATTTTGAGTCATAACCATCATATGATATGTCGATTTTTTGTGAATTTGATACATAAACATTAAAAATGATTCACGAATTTACATTATAATATTACAAGAAAAGATGTTTTCATTTTTGTTGTTTTTTGGATTGTGGCACATCTATTGACTTAAAATGTCACATTTAAAATAATACCACAATTTTTTCTTTCAATCCTCATACACTATACATTAGATTGAAATACAATAAGATCATACACATAATAAATAAACTATAGAAACGGTTCATTATATCTAAAGAATATTCAACATCATTTATTTCTTTTTAAGTATGTGACATATGTTTAGGATGAAAATGTCAATTTCAAAAAAAAGTAGATAGTTTCAATCAATCTAGCCAGATTATGAGTTAGATTATCATGGGGTTAATTTCTAAACATTATAAATAAATAATTCAACATTTTCCAATTACATCAAGATAAATATGGGTTGTTTTCTTCGTTTTTTGTATAAAACAAGTGTTATGTATTAAAAAGTAACTTTTATAATGAAAACACACCAATTGTAGAATACATTCCATGTAATGTGTCTTATTTATATCTCAATACTCATACACATCACATGTGATCCCCTAATGTTTTAATAAATTATCCAGTAAATTTATGTTTTTTTGGGTTTCAGGTTTGTGTTTTCTGTTTTGGACTAAAATGTCACTTCTAAACAAAAAAACATTATTCTTTAGTCAATACAGCCAAACAATGTTATTGATTAACATTAAGTTAAATCCAAAAAATAAAAAATTTAGTTTGGATTTGTTTTATGATATATCTAGGATATATATATATGTTTTCTAATTTTTAGTATTTGACTAATATTTTTTTATATACTATCTCTTTAAAATAAAAACATACACTTTAATCAAAATTAGGCATATAATGTGTTATATTGTTTTGTGTTTATTTCGAAAAAGTAAAAATTAAATCACTAATAAATTTTCTATATATTCAAATCAATCAATGAATGATTACTAGGTTTTTAATATAATATTTATTCATTGAATTAAAAAATAACTTCTAAGTGAAAACAAGAACTTTTATTCATAATGGAAAAATTGAATGTTAGATTGGATTCATGTTAAATCGTAAAAATTAAAAAAGAATAAATAATTTTTTTTTATAAATAATTATAATAATTACTGTATATTTTCTCAAATTTAAGTATGTAGCGTGTCTTTTTATTAATAATTCACTTTTAAAATTAAAACATACATATTTAGTTAGTCTGACCACAGTATGAGTTAGATTAATGTTTGATTAATTCCAACATGTCAAAAATGAATCATGGAATTTCATTTTCAATGTTGTAAGATAATATGTGCTTTTTTTCAATGGATTTATTATGTGACATAAATTAATGACTAAAATTACATGTTTATTCTAATTGTATGAACTTGGATTCAATTTAGACACTCTATGTATCAGGTAAATGTGTTATTTTTCCAATATGTCCCAAATAAATCATAGATTATTTTCCATTATTGTCATGAATGTAATTTTTTTCTTAATTTACATAATTTCATGTGTGATATGATCTAAATTGTATAATTATATATAAAAACCTATCAATTCAGTTATTCCAGCCACACCGTGTATTTGATTGAGGTGATGTTAATTCTTAAAAGACATAAATTATTAATTTATATTTTCTATAATGTACAATAATGACCATCAAAATAAAAAATAATACTTTTAAATAATTTTTTATCACAATATCATATCCATAACATAACTGTACAAATATTTTATATGAAAATATTCCATATATTCATTATTATTCATACTAATATGGAATCATCAAAACTAAAAATTTTAACTCAGGTGCAACAATTTAAAATCTTAAGGAAATTTATATGAAAATATAAAAGTTAATTCCATGAGGGAAAAAATATAATGATTACTAACACACCAAGAGAGGCTAGATCTATGGTTCAATACAAAAAAACTAACTATTATAAAAAAAGTTCAATAAAATCCCCTCATATCCAATAAAAATACTATACCATTATCTAAAAACAAATATACCACTGTATAAAAATTGTTGTACATGACATACACTAATACAATGTATGATAATTATGCATAAAATAGAAAATATTGACAATATATCCACTCTTAAATGACTATCCTATCATTTATATAAGAATATACCCAAGAACGTAGTTATCCCAGAATTTTCAAAGATGAAATTAATAATGTCCAAGGTCTACCCACTCTAAATCCTAAAATTTCACTCATAATATGAAATAAATTCATTAGTATGACAACTATTCATAATTACCATGTAAAGAAATACCTTGTAGGAACTTTTTCATTTTTTATTTATGATGAAAAAGCATAATAATAAAAAATCACAAAAATTGGTGACGCATTGGTGGTTGAGTGGCCAACTGAGGCACTTAAAAAACTAGTGCACCACATCACTAGAAAACTGATCACCATTATTCCACACCAAGTCTTACTCACAACACCACCAACTATGTAAAAGATTACAAAAACCAAAAATTATGATTCACGAAAACCACATATAGTCATATAATGTTTCATTATTAATGTACTCACACACTACTCCTGGAACTTTATTGCCCAACATTGGTCTTAGATGGTTGATTACTTCATGAAAAAATGAACACATAAATGATCCATCAGTAATAAACGATTGTTATCAAATGAATTTAAAAATTTAACATAATCCATTGATGGGATGGGAACAAAATACCAAAAAACAACTAATATAAGAATGGAAAACCCCCAAAAAACAAAACTAGAAATTGTCAAATCTAAAATTGTTTCAAAAATCATTAAATGACTTCAAAACCTATTCCGAAAGATCAAAAAAACATTTGAAAAATATTATAGGTGTTATTAAAATGATATATAATATTTGAGAGGCAATATAAACACAATTTTTGTAAATGGGTTATTCACCCCCTTATAGATCACATGAACGAAGGTTGCAGAATGCACAAAATTGAAATAATTATCCAAATAAATTAACATAATAAGAACTATCAAGGAATAATATCCAAATAATATAATTGAAATATAAAAACCAAGAAAAATATATTGGAGTAATCCATGTTTTCAAAAGTGAGGGGTTGTAAAATAACCCATAGAGTTTGTGTGTTTGAAGATCCAAACAAATCAGTGAAAATTTACTCCCAATCCTACAAGAATTTGTGACTGGTATTATAAACCAGGAATAAGAAAACATGTTTTCTATAATGAACCGGCCTTATACATTAAATAATATAGAATTAAATGAATAATTAACATTGAGGATCTTTTTAGGTTTAGAGTTTTAGTGAATTAGGGAATAACTATTACATATCAAAAGATGACAAGGTAGACATTTCTACACAGATTCCATTTTTTTTATAAGATAAAAACTCTTAAAAAAAGAGTCATGTCTAGTTCCATGTTTTAGACATCATGACTTTTCGTTGATCACATCTTTGTGCCTATTAATCTTTGAGTCTTGTTAACACATTTCAAAAATTGGTATGATCATAAAAGGCTCAGTGAGGGTTATATAAAAATGAATGAAAACATGTGTTCATAAATACATACAAAACATGAACTGTTTTTCTTACCTCATGAAATCATAAGATTTATGAAAGTCACATAGAACTAATTAATCAAAAAGGTAACTTGCGGCATCCATATCATACTGACATTGTATCTATCACAACTACATAGAGAGTTACATTGGAATACCCATCATAGAATATTCCCTAAATCTCTTAGTAGAAACATTCACGTTTACCCCCGTCACGTTACCCAATGAATTGAAGAGCTATCTCAGGCTCACCTTCCCTAGGATTATCACGGAACCACCCGTATAAGTAAATAATTCCCATGAACCATAACATGATCATAACACATAACATAAGCATAAATGAAAGATAACATTTCCAAATTGCAATAATTTAATATCATATCAAGATATTGAAATAATAATTCCATTTTTAAAATAATTTTCAATACTAAAATACATAAAAAGAGTATATGGTATTTATTTTTCCTTTTAAAAACATTTCGGCATGTTAATGAAGCCAAAGATCAAATAATACTCACGACGGTAGAAAGGTTGTTGTCACCACTTACATTAAAAAAACATTCATTGTTTCTGTTTATTAAAACGCTTCATATAAAAATATTCCCTTGGAATAAAATGAAGATGTCAAACGGGTTTATACACCGTATAAAATAAAGTCATGTATAAAACTAAAAATGCCTCAATGAAAGGAGATTGAGACGAAGTCCCTTTCCTCATGTCCGACATGACTTGATCATTCTTTAATATCCAGAATAATAAAATAAAGTTAATTTATACATGCATAAGAACTTTTTTCATGTTTATTATTCATTTTATATCACTTATTACCATGTTATTAACATTATGCAATCATTTTAGTTAATAACGTTCATTTTGTAGATATTTGGCACTTGAGTCAAAATGGACTTCTTATAATTACATGTTGTAATTGTTGTAAAATATACATAATATCCCGATTTATAATCATGATTTAGATATCATATATATCCAGTATATACATGTATTTATAATAGTACATAAAAATTGGAGGTATGAAATGAAATGTATTGTTCATGGAGATGGAAAATGGTACGTACGCATGAACGCTACTTTAATTTCTATTTCTTATTTTAATGTAATAAAAACATAATGATACATAGGTATATTATAATTACTTTATAATATCATATATAATACCATTAACTTTATCCATTATACATCCCACATAAGGCATTAACGAGTCAGCTCATATTGAGGGGGTCGTAGTCCGCACTTCCTCAAATGAGATTATCGTATTTACCCATCATGGAAACCATAAAGGATTGAAATAATTGGGAATTATAGAGGCATAATGAAATAATAAACATATCATATATCATATATAAATATAGTTCCATAATAATGGCCACCATGAGAGGCGGTATGGTGTAATTGAACAATCATCGCTTCGTGAGGCGTCAGTTTTCCAGCCATAGAAACATTATGTTCTTCATCCATTAGATTGAGGTGTGTGTAACTGTAGATATAATCCTTCTCATAACAAAATCCTAGTATATTTAGGATACTGGTTGTGTTAATAAATAAAGGAAATAAAAAGATTTTAGGGGTTGGAGAGGTAAAATAAAAGAAAACAACTTTTGACAAACTCTTACCTTTAATTTGCGTAACTACCTTTGGTTTGAACTAAAATGACTTCTTGAAGATACTTCTGCCTAATGTAATGCTTCTAGATGGAGGAGAGGGATGTAGGGAGTTTAATTGGGCAGAGTTTTGATGAGCCAAATGGCTTTAGAGGTGTTATGAATAGGTTAGAATTGGTCTTCCTTTATAAGGGAGAGGAGGGGCTCTTTAGGAAAGTGTGAAAACATTATTTTATTATATAATGATATTCGGTTTCTAATGGTCCAAAAATAATTAAGGTCGAAGATAAAATAACTCATAATGGAAATAAAATCATCCAATCAGAATTATACATGTTTTGGATAATAGATTAATCATTATAATCTTATTTATTTTAATCATTTATTAACGAGGTAAATACTACAGCATTATTGTTTCATAAATAATTTAATTTATTAGATGTCTAAAAATTATAAAAAAATACTACCTTGTAGGAAATAATATTAAGTTTAGAATGAATATTTATAGATGATAAAAAGTCTTATATAAAACCATATAATCATTAATTACTAAATGATATTTTTAATGTCAATTTTGTCTTCATTTAAATTAATTAATCTAAATTTTCATTATCATTCCCAAGTGGCTCATGGGGTCCCAAAATAGACCCAAAGATTCCCATGGTCGGCCATGAGTCAACCAATTTTTTTTTGGAGAAGTGTTAAGGTAATTTTGAGTTATTATAAAATTCTTTTAACCATGAATTACCATATTTACCTTTAACCGCGTTAAATACAAGTCAAAAGTTACTATTCACGAAAATTTATTTTCATCTTAATGAACCAAATTTTACTTCTTGATAATAACCATGTATGTTATATTTTTTAAATTTAATTCACATATGTGGTAAAATTTCTTTTAAATGAAATGGTTAGTTTTTTGACTACCACTAAGTGGTTTCACTATTAATCAAAAATTGAAGTTTTTCAGAAAAATACCAAAACATCAGCATATTAATTATTTGATATTCTAAATTAAAAAATTATGACTATTTTTCCAAATTCAAAACATATAAGTGGCATTAATTAATTTAAAAATTAATTCCCATTGTTAAAACAAATAGCGTGTTTTTAAGAAATAGTAACTATCAAATGATTGATACCTGTTTATGTCTAATTTCAAAGTGAAATTAATTACAATGAAAAACATTGGATTAAATGGTAAAAATATATTTTAATTTAACTATAGTAACATGTAAAAAGATAATCTAACCATATAACTAAATTATATTAAAAGGCACTTTTGAATTAAAATGCAATATTTTTCACTATTCATTAAAAATGAACTTTATTAGAAAAATACCAAAAAATTACCCAAAGTAAAATTTGATGTCCCCAATATAAAGAGAAATTTTATTTGGTCAATTAGAATGTATTAAAGTGACCAAAACAATATTTAAAATAGGGTTCACCATTAAAAGGCAATTAATCAGACTTTTAATGTAAGTTATGATTAAAATTAGATTCATTAACATTTTAAGCCTCTAAATTTTTATTGGGTAATGTAAATACATTTAACAAACATGTATAATCATATTATAGTTAGTTTCATTCATTATCTCCAATACAATGGCTAGGAGTTAACTACCATTTAAAATAATAATATTATATTATTAGTGTGCAACATAAGACTCCTAAGAAACCCGTTGTTGTGTATCAGGTATGCTATCGAACATAGAAACACCTTTAAAGTGAAATTAATATTTAATTCACAAATATTAATAAATATGAAATATGTCTTATTCTTCATTTACTCGGGATGTTACATCCTTCCCCCCTTTTGGGAATTGTGTCCTCGTAATTTTTATTCACTTATCAAAAAAAGTGGGGGTATTTATCCCTCATAGAATTTTCAGATTCCCAAGTTACTTATTCAACCATATGGTTTTTTCACAAAACCATTACTTGATGAATCACCTTATTCTGCAAAAATTTCTCTCTATGGTCAAGAATCTGAATTGGTTGTTCTTTATAAGAGATATTCTCTTCCAACTAAACTACCTCTGGGCTCAAAACATGAGATGGATCTGGTATAAACATTCTCAACAGCGAAACCTGAAAAACATTGTTTACCTGGGATAAACATGGAGGTAAATCCACTCTATACGCAACTAATCCAACTTCATCTAGAATTTAATAAGGTCTAATGAACCTTGGACAAAACATTCCATTCTTACCAAAACACATCAAACTATTCCATGGAGATTCATTGAAAAAACTCATGATCACCTACCTCAATGGAAAGATCCTTCCTCCGGTTATCTGCATAACTTTTCAGTCCGCATTGAGTTGTTCTGTAGTGCTTCTGAATCAACTGAACTTTCTCTACCATCTCTTCAACCAATTAATGTCTCATCAGTTTCCTTTAAGCTACTTCATCCCAAAAAGTTGTATTTCGACAATGCTTTCTATATAATGCCTAAAATCGAGCCATTTGTATACTGGAATGAAATTTTTTATTATACGAAAATGAAACCAAAGAAAGATATTGGACCCAAATTCGATGATAATCCATCGAGAAAGCACGTAACATATCATCCAAGGTCTGAATTGTTCATTCTGATTGCCCATTTGATTCAGGGTGAAAAGCTATGCTAAAATTTAATTTAGCACCCAATGACTTCTGAAGGCCATTACAAAAGTTAGAAGTGAACCTGGGATCACAATCAGATACAATGGAGAGGGGAAATCCATGAAAACTGAATATATCTTTAACATACAATCGAGCAAGTTGATCTAGAGACAAAGTATCTCTAATAGGAAGGTAATAGAAGATTTAGTCACTCGGTCCACTATAACCCAGATTGCATTATTACCTCGAGATGTCTTCGGTAATCCCACAACAATTTCCATGGATATATCTTCCCACTTCCACTATGGTAGTGGTATAGGCTGAAGCATTCCTTTTAGTAACTGTCTCTCTTCTTTAACCAGCTGACAAGTCAATCACTTCACAGTAAAATCAGCAATATCTCTTTTCATTCCATCCCACCAGTAATACTCTCGAAGATCTCAGTACATCTTAGTACTGCCATGTTGAACCGAAAACGTGAAACTATGAACATCACATGACAACTCATTCATCGACTGTGAATCAGAAGGCACACATAATCTCTTCCCAAAGCTCAAAACACAATCATTATCAACGTCAAAATCAGGAAACATACCTTTCTGAACCAACACAACATTTTTTGGTAACTCACTGTCTTCTTTCTGCACTTTCTTAATTCTATCTGATACAGAAGATTTCACTTACACCTAAAACAAAACAAAATAATTTCATGCAACAAAAACTTCTATTCCAAAGTTCATTAAATCAAAAACCAAAGGATCTCGTTCAAAACATAACATTGTAAATGAAGTATTACTTTTTCGAATAAAAGCATCAACCACTTTATTTTCTTGTCCCGGATGGTAATAGATCGTGAAATCATAATCCTTGATTTATTCTAACCATCTCCTCTGTCTCATGTTCAATTATTTTCGAGTTAATATATATTTCAATTTTTTTTTATCATTATATATTTCATTCATCACTCCATACAAAGGATTCCTCCAAAATTTTAAAGAAAAAACAATAGCAGCTAATTCCAAATCCTGTGTAGGGTAATTTAACTCATGTCGTTTCAACTGACGTGAAGCATAAGAAATTACCTGATCATTCTACATTAGTACACAACCATGTCATTTCAACGAAGCATCCCTATAGATAACAACTCAACATTTCTATAAGGTAGTTCCAAAACTAGAGAATTCACCAATCTCCTTTTCAATTCCTGAAAAAATCATCACATTCATTTTTCCATATGAACTTAACACCATTCCAAGTTAACTTAGTCATTGGAATAGATAACCATGAAAACTATTCAAAAAACCTCTTGTAATAACTATACATTCCAAGAAAACTATGGATCTCGGTAATATTTGTGGGTCTTGTCCATTCTTCAACAACTTTAGTTTTAGAAAGATCAACAGTTATGCCATTTTTTGAAACAACGTGACCACGGAGTGAAATTTGTTGTAACCAAAACAAACTCATTGTCATGACCCATCTTCGGGGCCAGTGTCATGACTACCCCAAACCCGCCTCCCATAGTACAGGGGTGGTGACCATCCCCAAATGCGTAAATATCGATAAAAGGGAAGGCATTTCCTTTATAAAAGAAAACAGCACCACAAAGTATGCAAACTGAAGTAAAATCTAAGTAAACTGAAAACACAAGTATGTGCTGTAAAGTAAATGGGCTAGTATACCAACCCAACTAAAAGTGCAGTACAACTAAAATGGAAGTACAACAAATGAAAAGTAAGCAGCAACCACTAAGACGTCCTCTGGAACTCCCTCCTGAAGGGTGATTACAGACAGTCTCGTCGGCTCCTCGAGTCCAGCCTTCCTCTCCGTGTTCCTCCCACCTGATAGACCACCTCCGGGTACCGTCCTGCTCCTCCAAACTCAACCACGATCCGCGTTGTCTGTCGCCTGAAACCAACATAATGTATTGCAGGCGTAGCCCATGTAAAGGTAAGTAAACGATATTCAGTAGGGACCCTGAGACTCCCGTAGGTCTCCCAGAATCCACAAAGGATAATCCACAAAGGAAAGATACAAAAACTAGTATCAACCAACACTACTTAGGTATATGACCATACATATACCTAAGTCTTCAATTCCAGTTCTGCTCCAACTCATTGGCTCATGTACAACCAAGTCCACACAATAAAGAATAACTCAATCCACATAGGAAGGTACGTCCCAATCCACACAAGAAAGATAGTCAATCTTATCGAAGATAAATATTGATAGTCAAGACTCATCTCACACATGTATACTATTCATGAAGAGAGGTGGAGATGATTGATGTAGCCTCTGAATCATCTCCTCTGCCGAGCCCACGTATGATCCAAGTACAGATGTCGTCACTGCCGAACCCACGTAGGATCCAAGTACAGTCGTCTTCGCTGCTGAACCCACGTAGGATCCAAGTACATTCGTCATCACTGCCGAACCCACATAGGATCCATGTAAATTTGTCCTTTCTACCGAACCCACTTAGGATCCATGTATAGTCATCCTCGCTGCCAAACCCACTTAGGATACAAGTAAAATCGTCATCGTCGTCGTAGTCACAGCCAGCTCTAGGGTTCCCACACACAGCACGCTTGATTCCAGGAGGGTCCGCTCCATGAGACAAGGGGTTGATACGTCAATTGTCACGAATTTCAGAGTTTATGTATCACAAAGTTCCGTCTATTAATTAGAACACAACACAACAGATGGCTCGTCAATCGGATGCCCGGTCTGAGAGTTATTGGCTTTTTCGTCCTAGGGGACCGGTTGGTTTTTAAGCTAAAACCAACCCGACCGTACGCCATCTATGTCCAAACCTCATGTGGAGTAAGCAAAAATATTCATCTCACTAAGAAGAATCCAATAAAGTTGACGACATGTCAATTGGACATCCAGAGATCAAGTTATAAGTGTTTCCGCTCCGAGGGCCCGGTTGGGTTCGTGTTTGAACCAACTTGGCCATACACAAAGTTCTTTGAAACCTTGAGTGTAATATAATTAAATTACCGTCTCAATCCAATGTTCCCATCGAAATGACGGTGCGTCGATCAGAGGTCAGTAGACGAAGTTATGGGCGTTTGAACGGATCTGTCCGAAAACATGGAGTTTGGGCCTGGTCCGACCTGGCCCAATACCCCCTGGGTCGGCCCGAACCGGTTCGACCAGACCCAGATCTGAGTCCGGCCAGTTCGGGCGCGGCCCAGCCCGGTGCGGGGGTCGAGCCCAGCGCGGGCGGCATGGTCCTGCATGGGCGGCCTAGCCCGGTGCGGGTGGCCTGGCCCAGTGCAGGCGGCCCGGCCCGGTGCGGGGGGTCTGGCCCGGCGTGGGTGAACTGGCCCGACACGAGCGCCCGTGTGCAGGGAGGACGCGGAAAGGGGGGGAGGGGCAGCCCCAGTTTTCCCGAAACGACAGACCCGTTCGGTCCTCCCTAGTTGACTGCCAAGGGTTTCAACCCCTAGTCTTCTTGGAAACGGCAGGCCATTTTGGCCAGCCAGTGAGCTATCGCGGGACCCCCGTGGGTCCCGTCTCCTGATGCGCCTGCGGCCAGGTGAGTTCGGCAACCTCCTTGATGAACCGTCATGGCCAAAGGGCGCAGATCTTACCCGTACATCACGGCGCAACAATGCCGAGCCCCTCCGCCATAGCCTACCACGACCACTGCCCCCCATGGTGCTCTGGCATTGCGTGATGGCATCGCTCCCCTCCGCCAAGGCCTGCTCTTGGTCGTGGCATCCTTCGGCTTCACCGGCGAGGGGTGAAGGTACCATGCTCCTTCGCCGTGGCCCGCTCTGGTCGTGGTTCTCTCGTTCCCTCGGGGTGCAACGACACCGTGTCACCTCCGTTTCAAGCCACGATGATGATCATCAACAAATAGGGGAGGAGGATTGGCTGTGTTTGTGCGGTCCAACGTCCTCCTCTTATATTGATAACAAGCGGACAATAATTTATGAAGAATGCCAAATTATTCTTGAAAGTAAAATCAACCCCTACCACAAAAAAATCACGAAATCTAGCGTCGCAGGTGTGGTTTCGATGCCGACATTATCGTGCGCCCAAGAAGGGGATGACGTCACACACTGGCTGCGGAGAGGAGATGGAATGACCCGCCGATCCCTCCTTGCGGTGACGATATTCTTCGTTGATGTCTTTACGTTCTTCAATGAAGGTGATGGAGTTCTTCAAGACATAGATTTTTCTCCCCGAATTCTCCACACAATGAAACAACCAAAAAAAATAAGGCTCTTGCCTTATTTTATTTAATTATTCCAACATTTCAAAACATCAAAAGTTGAATTCACTTAATTAATTTTGATTTGTCAAAATGAATGGCGTGTTAAGTTTTCAACATTAATGTGGAAGAGGATAAGCCACAACATTAAAAACAAGGGAGGTTTAAAAGGAGTTTAAGGGTTTATGGGGAATGTGAAAAGGTGGGGGCTCGTGTGGGACCCACCTCCCTCATAACCACACATGGGAAGTTGGGTGGTCGTGGGCCCCACCTACAACTTCCCATGAGATAGTTTAACTACCACGGGTAAAATAATATTGCACATAATTTTATTTTTCTTGTCATTAAATCCCCAATTTTTTTTACAACTCATCCCAAGAAAACGTAATCCCAGTAATGATCTTCTTAAGAAATTATCGGCATTTTTGTTTCATCGGTGCCCTCAGATTTCGATTCCGAGCAACGGTTCAAAGGTTAGAAAAACCCACACGTTCGTTCACTGAACGTACCCGAGCAAAACATTGGAAATTGATTATAGGCTCACCGGGCATCAAAATATTGTGCCATCAGAAACTCCATAGTCGTAAAATCCCATAGTATTTAATAAAAAAAATCAATGAAATTTACAGGTCATTACACACTTTCAAAATTCCTCAAATAGTTTTGTTTTCTTTTATGGTTTTCAAGAAAACGCTTAAATGACTTTCATGTTCCATTTTAATTCTGGAATATACCAAAATAACATCATTGAAAACAACCACAAAATTATCCATGAACTCACGGAAAATTATATTCATAAAATCCATGAATACAGCAGGTGCATTGGTTAACCCAAAAGGAATAACTAAAAATTCATAATTTCCATATATAGTACGAAACAAAGTCTTCAGAACATCTTCTTCCGATACTTTCATCGGATGGTACCCCAACCTCAAGTCAATCTCTAATAAATACTGATCTCCCTGGAGCTGATCAATCAAATCATTGATATGTGGAAAAGGATAATTATTCATAACATTTATGTTATTCAAGGCTCTATAATCAATGCAAAGTCTCATTGAATAATCTTTCGTTTTAACAAACAAGACAGGAGCACCCCATGGTAACGTGCTAGGTCGAATGAAACCTTTATCTAATAACTCCTGCAATTTTTTCTTTAACTCTTAAAGTTCAATTTGAGACATTCGATAAGGGGGTTTTGAAATTGGATTAGCATCAGGAACTAAATCAACAGTAAATTCAATTTCTCAATCAGGTATAATACCAGGCAACTCATCAGGAAAAACATCATGGTACTCGTTTAGCACTGGCACATCATTAATCTGAACAGTTTCTTTGTTTTCAACAATATGTGCAATGTAACATTCAATTCCATATTTTACCAGTTTTTCAACTTCCTGATATGTTATCAAAATCAAGGGTTAATTCTTGTACACAAACTGAAAATCATTTTGAAAAGAAACGTCTTTATCTCTGTAGTCTATCTTAGCAAGATAAACAGAAATCCAATCTATTCCCAATATAACATCAAACTGTACTAGAGGTAAAACAATAAGGTTTGCAGGTAGATTCTTTCCGGACACAAGGACATGAATTTTCTTATGTTATCTTTTTGTCTAAAATTTCCTCCAGGCGTTTTTACCATAAGTTCAATATTTATATCATGAGATTGAATTCCCAATATACTAGAAAAATTTTCAAAAATGAAAGAATGTTTAGACACTGAATCAAACAACACATTGGCATAATCTAAACAAAAAAACAGTGTACCTAATACTACTTCATTTGATGGACCCACAACTGTTGAAGTAGTTGCAATGGATTTATCCACACCTTTATGATTGTAGTCTGGATGATTTCCTTCGGTTGAGTTCTTTTTTGGATACTCATTTTCAAAATGACCCATTTAATTGCACATGAAACATTTTACTGACTGTAAATCAGATTTTGTCTTACCATTACCCTGATCTTTTTCAGTGAAATTACGAGCCTTATGTCCCATTTTACCACATCAATAGCACTTAACGGAATTCAAAAGACATTCCCCAGCATGCATTTTATGACAATTTTCACAAACTGTAAACTTATGATTCTTACCATCAGAATTTTTTGAAGAGTTCTTCCCTTTCGTCTTCCACGTTGTCCTCTTATTTTTTTATTTGTCAAAGAATACCTAATCATTAGAAAAATCCATTTCCACATTCTCCACACAACGAAAACGTTTTTCATAACTTTTGATCTCCCGAGAAGCTAAAGCCCTTCGATATATTGGATTTAATCCCGAGTAAAAATGGTTGATTTTACTATCATGATATCATATGTAATTTTGAGCATAACTTGCCAGTCGAGTGAATTTTTCTTCATAAGTAGCCACTAAGTCATACTCTTGCCTCAATTATAGGAATTTTTTTCCATACTAAGAAGAACCACCATAGTAATATATTTCTCAAGAAATGTACCTTTTAATTCAACCATATCAAGAGCATCAATATCCTCACTATCCCTGGTATTTTTTACCATCAACCCCCTCTGATCATCTTCTCCTTCAAAATGGTAAACTACAAGACTCACCTTTTGATGTTATGAACAACCCATGACATAAAAAATCTTATCTGGTGCTTTATTGAACCATTCATCTTGCACATGGTTAGATGATTCTCTGAATGATAGGGGATGTTGCCACATGAAATTGTCCACTACAGACATGTTCCTCTGTGTATGATCTAGTTGATCTCATACATGGATACCACCACCATTTATATCCTAAGTCAACTGTGTCATCGCTGCAAAAAACTGTTCAGTTTTGATTCTAACCATCCCAGGTTGCTGATTTGGAAGGTTTTCTTCCTCCTGATGTCGTCCTAACATAGCTTCCATGTTTCCTTTGCAGAAAACCATTCTGAACAGTGAAATATCATAGGTGAAGCAACATGGTAATCTTTAAATGTTATATAATTTATATATTAACATAAATTACATTATGAACATTTATTTAACAACACCATAACACCTAAAGTTATCTAAACCAACATACAATACCAACTATAAGGACCTGGCCTTAATGATGATTTATTTATCCTCTTGTTGAGATATTCCCATTTTGGAACTTTGAATGTTTGAGAGTCAATATGATGTACTTGTATATTACTTCTAGTAATGTTTTTTGACAATTATATATTGTGTTAATCGATGATTTAAATCAATGTGTATATATTTTTAGGATATATATATATACATGAAAACATTTTAACTATCTATAATTATTTTCAACTCACATTCTATTTTAATACAATAGTATAAATATTCAAACATGGTCACCAAAAATATTCCACAATGTCTAAAATTCACATAAATGGTCTTAAATAACTCTATGTATTCTGATAGTTATTTCTACAGCTTTTGAAATATGGAATTTAGGTTTCTATTATTAGTTTTTTATTTGAAAAATTATCTAAAAATGATCAAGGTATATTTATTGTTATGAAATTAAATATTTATAATATTTTTATACCTATAACTATAGGTCCCTTGGTTTTATCGATATTCATAGATAAATCTCAATATAGTGACAGTTATTTCATAGGGGAAAAGTGATGATGTTTTACCCTCCATTTTAGGGTGAGGATGTAAATGAATTAAAAATATTATTTGATTCCATAAAATTTGATATGAATCATTATGAAAATTATCATTAAAATTAGATTTAAGATGAATTTCTGATGTAGTGTTATGAAAAATTAAATAATCAATTTTTTTCTCAGATAGATATATCACTCAATAACCCAGAGATACATGAATGCACATTTGTTACTCTAAATTGGATAGAACGCTTTTCAATCAATAATCAGGATTATGTTTGAGGGATTCCAAAATTAAAACTCAATCTGATAGATAAAAAATGATTATGATAGTGGGTTATATCCCATATAGAATTATGATATCCACACCACATTTGCAATTTTTAGGCCAAATTCATGTGATGTTTCCAACTGTGATGATGATGAACATGTTGATCATGAGATGAAGGATGGTTATCAGTTCAATGATGGCTAGTGGGATTTGGATAATAGGATAGATGTGAAAAAACACTATAATTTTCCATAAATATGAATCTAGGAAAATCATAGCCTATTTTAATCTCTAAATTAGGGAAAATATGTTCTCTAGGATGAAAAATGTGTTTAATATAAATACCAATTTAAGTAGTAATTACAACCCATTTAAATGATTCTATTTAGGTTCCCAATTACTTGTTAGATATCTTTAACAAGTTTCAATTTGAAATATTTTAGTTATACATATGATATTTATATACTTGATTGTTTCTTTATTTTTGGTTGAGTTTTTGTTTTCTTTGGGTATGCCTTCGTCATTGGTGGAATCCTTATAAGGGTGGGAGTTTTCCATTTTCATATTACTTCTGTTACAAACTAATATTTTTTATTCCATTGAGGATTGGTAGTTTAGTTAACCATGATCTTAATTAGACTATTGTCCTATTAGAGTCGAAGTTGAAAGTATGCTCAGGTTCCTCAGCTATTTATATATTGAAATTTTCTATTAACACGTGTTCTTCTATGTATCCATTACATATTAGTTTGATACGTTGCATCTATGTTATATCTAGTGAAACTCACTTTTCTGTAGACATGTTCATTCAAGTAATTATTAAAAAGACTTGTTTTGTAGGAAATGAGACTAATAATTATTTCACTTTTTATGGATGTAGACTATGTTGTGTTTCCTATAATTCTTTTTCCTATTTCACAAACTAAAAATTTAGCTTTTTTTCTATCAAACTATGTTTATAAATCATATTTAATTTATAGAGGTATTTGAATCGATTAGTAGTCACATATGTTATGATGATACAACCTATTTAATGTGAATAAATAAATTATTATGGTGTATTTTAGTTAATATAGAATTTATATATTATATAAGAATGTTATTCTATTTTAAAACATTGTTTATTTATGATCTGATCACATTTTATTGTATAATGGTACATGAGCAATGCGGCTTTTTTACATATTTGATCATTTTTTATTAAATAAATGGATCGTTAGTTTTTTTTAAAACTAATTTTCTAGTTCATTATTAAAAAATAAAAATCACTATCGGAATAAACCATAATATATATAATAAAAAATAACCATAATTAACTATTTAAATTTAATCATGCTCGGTATTTACGCTACTCTATTAGCATCCTGGCACATTTTTAATTAGCTTGATATAATAAAATAAATATTTATCTAATAAAAATTATAAAAATAATTATAATTCTTATTGTTTAATGAAAATAATTATCATGACAGTGTAATCTCTCTCTAATAAAACTCCAAAGAGTTTAGATATGATATTTTTTCATGAATGATATATTTTCTATATGTGGTAAAAAATATTGATATTTTGAGACCATTTAAATGATCTGGGATTTAATCAGCACTATAAAAAAAGATGAATTTCTCCTTTTCTGTCAAAAAAACTGTTAATGGGTACATTGATCATTGTTTATTTTATAACTAAAAATTATATCCATTATTTTTGTGTTATTTATCACTAATATAGAAATAATTTATCCAATTTAGTGTTAAAAATGGTTAAAAGGTCCTTTATCAGTGCTATGCCTAGTCTAGATTAAGTACAATACTAGTTATAGTGGATTCATACCAACTATATAAATTTAATTAAAATTATTTGACAAAATAAAAAAAATATAAATTGAAATGATAGTATTAAATTAAACTTAAAACAATTAAAATAATATTTTAGAATCATTCTTTTACAAATATTAAATTAATGGATGTCATTTAAATACAACTATATTATAGTAAAATTAAAAAATATAAATTATTTAAACCAATTAAAAAAACTAATAATGTGGGCCTTCACAAACTATCAAACCGTCATCATACAAATGTTGTTTTTACATGCTGACAAAATATTATTTTTTGTAATAGAATATAAAAATTAATAAAATTTAAATTTAAATGTTACTTAATACCTAATAAATATTAATAATAATAATATAAATTTATTTTCCATAATTTATAAATGAATAATCATTTATTTTTCAAAAAAATCGTGGAAATCCTATTGAGTTTTCTTTTTTATTAACAATGTGATTCATGTTGTGAGAAAAAATGTTACTTTTCCATTGAAATCACACATTATGGGATATATTACACACATTATGTGCTATCTTTATTTTGGTTGATTCATAAATTTCAGAAATAAATTATTAACACTTTTTATAATTTATAAAGACTAACTAAGGATGTCTTTCCATTTTTTAGTATGTGACCCATGTTTTGAACTAAAATTTCACTTTTGAATGAAAATAATCACATTCAATCATACTATACATAAATTAAAAATATATATATATAATACAATTACAGAAATTAAAATTGAATCACATATTGTTTTCATTACATTTCACAGAATAATAGAGTGTTTTTTCTTATTTTTAATTATTTGACATCAATTTGGAACTAAAATGTCAGTTTTAAATGAAATCATTGACATTAAGTCATATCCAATATTCTTGTATGGCAGATAAACATGTGGGAAATTCTTATACAACATAAATGATTCACCAAACATTTTTTAAAATTATCAAATAAATCCATTCAATTTTTCATATATTTGATAATATTATTCATTTTTTGGATTAAAATGTAACTTTTAAACTAAAATCATTCTGTTTAACTCAATTAATAAACATTGAGTATAATATTTTCATAAGTTTAATTCTATATATCTCAGATGAATGTAGAATATGTTTCTTATTATGCTTTGTAAAATTGTTCATGTTTTCATTATTTTGACATTATGATATTAAATTTAATCTAATGGGTTACTTTTTTTTATGAAGAACACAAATTTTGAGTCATAACCATCATATGATATATAGATTTTTTGTGAATTTGATACATAAACATTAAAAATGATTCATGAATTTACATCATAATATTACAAGAAAAGATGTGTTCATTTTTGTTGTTTTTTTTATTGTGGAACATCTTTTGACTTAAAATGTCACATTTAAAATAATACCACAATTTTTTCTTTCAATCCTCATACACTATACATTACATTGACATACAATAAGATCATACACATAAGAAATAAATTATAGAAACGTTTCATTATATCTAAAGAATATTCAACATCATTTATTTCCTTTTATGTATGTGACATATGTTTAGGATGAAAATGTCAATTTCAAACAAAAAACAGGCAGTTTCAATCAATCTAGCCACATTATGAGTTAGATTATCATGGGGTTAATTTCTAAACATTATAAATAAATAATTCATCATTTTCCAATTACATCAATATAAATATGGGTTGTTTTCTTAGTTTTTTGTATAAAACAAGTGTTATGTATTAAAAAGTCACTTTTATAATGAAAAAACACCAATTTTAGAATACATTCCATGTAATGTGTCTTATTTATATCTCAATACTCATAAACATCACATGTGATCCCCTAATGTTTTAATAAATTATCCCATAAATTTATGTTTTTTTGGGTTTCAGGTTTGTGTTTTCTGTTTTGGACTAAAATGTCACTTCTAAACAAAAAAAACAGTATTCTTTAGTCAATACAGCCAAACAATGTAATTGATTAACATTAAGTTAAATCCAAAAAATAAAAAATTTAGTATGGATCTTTTTTATAATATATCTAGGATATATATATATGTTTTCAAATTTTTAGTATTTGATTAATATTTTTTTATAAACTATCTCTTAAAAATAAAAACATACACTTTAATCAAAATTAGACATATAATGTGTTAGATTGTTTTGTGTTTATTTCGAAAAAGTAAAAATTAAATCACAAATAAATTTTCTATATATTCAAATCAATAAATGAATGATTACTAGGTTTTTTATATAATATTTATTCATTTAATTAAAAAATAACTTCTAAGTGAAAACAAGAACTTTTAGTCATAATGGAAAAATTGCATGTCAGATTGGATTCATGTTAAATCGTAAAAATTAAAAAAGAATAAATAATTTTTTTATAAATAATTATAATAATTACTGTATCTTTTCTCAAATTTACGTATGTAGCATGTCTTTTTATTAATAATTCACTTTTAAAATTAAAACATACATATTTAGTTAGTCTGACCAACGTATGAGTTAGATTAATGTTTGATTAATTCCAACATGTCAAAAATGAATCATGGAATTTAATTTTCAATGTTGTAAGATAATATGTGCTTTTTTTCTATGGATTGATTTTGTGACATAATTTAATAACTATAATTACATGTTTATTCTAATTGTATGAACTTGGATTCAATATAGACACTCCATGTATCAGGTAAATGTGTTATTTTTCCAATATGTCCCAAATAAATCATAGATTATTTTCCATTATTGTCATGAATGAAATTTTTTTCTTAATTTACATAATGTGATATGATCTAAATTGTATCATTATATATAAAAACCTATCAATTCAGTTATTCCAGCCACACCGTGTATTAGATTTAGGTGATGTTAATTCTTAAAAGACCTAAATTATTAATTTATATTTCTTATAATGTACAAAAATGACCATCAAAATAAAAAATAATACTTTTAAATAATTTTTTATCACAATATCATATCCATAACATAACTGTACAAATATTTTATTTGAAAATATTTCATATATTCATTATTATTCATACTAATATGGAATCATCAAAACTAAAACTTTTAACTCTGGTGCAAAAATTTAAAATGTTAAAGAAATTTATATGAAAATATAAATTTTAATTCCATGAGGAAAAAAATATAATGATTACTAACACACCAAGAGAGGCTAGAACTATGGTTCAATACAAAAAAACTAACTATTATAAAAAAAGTTCAAGAAAATCCCCTCATATCCAATAAAAATACTATACCATTATCTAAAAAAAAATATACCACTGTATACAAATTGTTTTACATGACGTACACTAATACAATGTATGATAACTATGCATAAAATAGAAAATCTTGACAATATATCCTCTCTTAAATGACTATCCTATCATTTATACAAGAATATACCCAAGAACGTAGTTATCCCAGACTTTTCAAAGGGGAAATTAATAATGTCCAAGGTCTACCCACTCTAAATCTTAAAATTTCACTCATAATATGAAATAAATTCATTAGTATGACAACTCTTCATAATTACCATGTAATGAAATACCTTTTAGGACCTTGTTCATTTTTAATTTATGATGAAAAATGATAATAATAAAAAATCACAAAAATTGGTGACGCATTGGTGGTTGAGTGGCCAACTGAGGCACTTAAAAAACTAGTGCACCACATCACTAGAAAACTGATCACCATTATTCCACACCATGTCTTACTCACAACACCACCAACTATGTCAATGATTACAAAAACCAAAAATTATGATTCACGAAAACCACATATAGTCATATAATGTTTCATCATTAATGTACTCACACAATACTCCTGGAACTTTATTGCCCAACATTGGTCTTAGATGGTTGATTACTTCATGAAAAAATGAACACATAAATGATCCATCAGTAATAAACGATTGTTATCAAATGAATTTAAAAATTTAACATAATCCATTGTTGGGGGGGAACAAAATACCAAAAAATAACTAATATAAGAATGGAAAACCCCCAAAAAACAAAACTAGAAATTGTCAAATCTAAAATTGCTTCAAAAATCATTAAATGACTTCAAAACCTATTCCAAAAGATCAAAAATACATTTGAAAACTGTTATCGGTATTTGTAAAATGATATATAATATTGGGGAGGCAATATAAACACACTTTTTGTAAATGGGTTATTCACCCCCTTATAGATCACATGAAAGAAGGTTGCAGAATGCATAAATTGAAATAATTATCCAAATAAATTAACATAATAAGAACTAGCATGGAATAATATCCAAATAATATAATTGAAATATAAAAACCAAGAAAAATATATTGGATTAATCCATGTTGTCAAAAGTGAGGGGTTGTAAAATCACCCATAGAGTTTGTGTGTTTGAAGATCCAAACAAATCATTGAAAATTAACTCCCAATCCTACAAGAATTTGTGACTGGTATTATAAACCAGAAATAAGAAAACATGTTTTCAATAATGACCCGGCCTTAAACATTACAAAATATTGAATTAAATGAATAATTAACATTGAGGATCCTTTTAGGTTTAGAGTTTTAGAGAATTTGGACATAACTATTACATCTCAAAAGATAACAAGGTAGACATTACTACACAGATTCCATTTTTTTTATAAGATAAAAACTCATAAAAAGGGTCATGACTAGTTCCATGTTTTAGACATCATGACTTTTCCTTGATCACATCTTTGTGCCTATTCATCTTTGAGTCTTGTGAACACATTTCAAAAATTATTATGATCATAAAAGGCTCAGTTAGGGTTATATAAAAATTAATGAAAACATGTGTTCATAAATACATAGAAAACATGAACTCTTTTTCTTACCTCATGAAATCATACGATTTATGAAAGACACATAGAACTAATAAATCAAAAAGGTAACTTGCTGCATCCATATCATACTTACATTGTATCTACCACAACTACATATATATTTACATTGAAATACTCATCATAGAATATTCCCTAAATCTATTAGTAGAAACATTCACGTTTACCCCCGTCACATTACCCAATGAATTGAAGATCTATCTCAGGCTCACCTGCCCTAGGATTATCACGGAACAACCCGTATAAGTAAATAATTCCCATGAACCATAACATGATCATAACACATAACATAAGCATAAACGAAAGATAACATTTCCAAATTGCAATAATTTAACATCATATAAATATATTGAAATAATAAATCCATTGTTAAAATAATTTTCAATACTAAAATACATAAATTGAGTATATGGTATTTATTTTTCCTTTTAAAAACATTTCGGCATGTTAATGAATCCAAAGATCAAATAATACTCACGGCGGTAGAAAGGTTGTTGTCACCACTTACATTAAAAAAACATTCCTTGTTTCCATTTATTAAAACGCTTTGTATAAAAATATTCCCTTGGAATAAAATGAAGTTTCAAACGAGTTTATACACCGTATAAAATAAAGTCGTGTATAAAACTAAAAATGCCTCAATGAAAGGAGATTGAGACGAAGTCCCTTTCCTCGTGTCCGACATGACTTGATCGTTCTTTAATATCTAGAATAATAAAATAAAGTTAATTTCTACATGCATAAGAACCTTTTTCATGTTTATTATTCATTTTATATCACTTATTACCATGTTATGAACATTATGAAATCATTTTAGTTAATAACGTTCGTTTTGTAGATATTTGGAACTTGAGTCAAAAATGGACTTCTTATAATTACATGTTATAAATGTTGTAAAATATAAATAATATCCAGATTTATAATCATGATTTAGATATCATATATATATAGTATATACATGTATTTATAATAGTACATAAAATTCTGAGATAAGAAATGAAATGTATTGTTCATGGAGATGGAAAACGGTACGTACGCATGAACGCTACTTTCATTTGTATTTCTTATTTTAATGTAATCAAAACATAATGATACATAGGTATATTATAATTCCTGTACAATATCATATATAATACCATTAACTTTATCCATTATACATCCCACATAAGGAATTAACGAGTCAGCTCATATTGAGGGGGTCGTAGTCCGCACTTCCTCAAATGAGATTATCGTATTTACCCATTATGGAAACCTTAAAGGATTGATATAATTGGGAATTATAGAATCATAATGAAATAATAAACATGTCATATATCATATATAAATATAGTCCCATCATAATGGCCACCATGAGAGGCGGTATGGTGTAATTGAACAATCATCGCTTCGTGAGGCGTTAGTTTTCCAGCCATAGAAACATTATGTTCTTCATCTATTAGATTGAGGTGTGTATAAGTGTAGTTATAATCCTTCTCATAACAACATACTAGTATATTTAGGATACTGGTTGTGTTAAAAAATAAAGGAAATAAAAAGATTTTAGGGGTTGGAGAGGTAAAATAAAAGAAAACAACTTTAGAGAAACTCTTACCTTTAATTTGGGTAACTACCTTTGGTTTGAACTAAAACGACTTCTTGAAGTTCCTTCTGCCTAATGTAAGGATTCTAGAGGGAGTAGAGGGATGTAGGGAGTGTAATTGGGAAGAGTTTTGATGAGACAAATGGCTTTAGAGGTTTTATGAATAGGTTATAATTGGTCTTCCTTTATAAGGGAGAGGTGGGGCTCTTTAGGAAAGTGTGAAAACATTATTTTATTATATAATGATATTCAGTTTCTAATGGTCCAAAAATAATTAATGTAGAAGATAAAATAACTCATAATTGAAATAAAATCATCCAATCAGAATAATAAATGTTTTGGATAATAGTCTAATCATTATAATCTTATTTATTTTAATCATTTATTAATGAGGTAAATACTACATCATTATTGTTTCATAAATAATTTAATTTATTAAATGTCTAAAATTTATAAAAAAATACTACCTTGTAGGAAATATTATTAAATTTATAATGAATATTTATAGATGATAAAAAGTCTTATATAAAACCATATAATCATTAATTACTAAATGATTTTTTTAATTTCAATTTTGTCTTCATTTAAATTAATTAATCTAAATTGTCATTATCATTCCCAAGTGGCTCATGGGGTCCCAAAATAGACCCAATGATTCCCATGGTCGGCCATGACTCAACCAATAAGTTTTGGAGATGTTTTAAGATAATTTTGAGTTATTATAATATTCTTTTAACCATGAATTACCATATTTACCTTTAACCGCGTTAAATACAAGTCAAAAGTTACTATTCATGAAAAATTATTTTCATCTTAATGAACCTAATTTTACTTCTTGAGAATAACCATGTATGTTAGATTTTTTAAATTTAATTCACAGATGTGATAAAATTTCATTTAAATGAAATGGTTAGTTTTTTAACTACCACTAAGTGGTTTCACTATTAATAAAAAATTGACGTTTTTCAGAAAAATACCAAAACATAAGCATATGAATTATTTGATATTCTAAATTAAAAAATTATGACTATTTATCCAAATTCAAAACATATTAGTGTAATTAATTAATTTAAAAATTATTTCCCATTGTTAAAACAAATAGCGTGTTTTTAAGAAATAATAACTATCAAATGATTGATACTTGTTTATGTCTAATTTCAACGTGAAATTAATTACAATGACAAAAATTGGATTAAATGGTAAAAATATATTTTAATTTAACTATAGTAATATGTAAAAAGATAATCTAACCATATAACTAAATTAGATTAAGAGGCACTTTTGAATTAAAATGCAATATTTTTCACTATTCATTAAAAATGAACTTTATCCGAAAAATACCAAAAAATTTCCCAAAGTAAAATTTGATGACCCCAATATAAAGAGAAATTTTATTTGGTCAATTAGAATGTATTAAAGTGACCAAAACAATATTTAAAATAGGGTTCACCATTAAAAGGCGATTAATCGGACTTTAATTTAAATTATGATTAAAATTAGATTCATTAACATTTTAAGACTCTAAATTTTTATTGGATAATGTAAATACATTTATCAAACATGTATAATCATATTTTAGTTAGTTTCATTCATTATCACCAATACAAAGTCTAGGAGTTAACTACGATTTAAAATAATAATATTATATTATTAGTATGCAACATAAGACTCCAAATAAACACGTTGTTGTGTATCAAGTACGCTATCGAACATAGAAATTCCTTTAAAGTAAAATTAATATTTAATTCACAAATATTAATAAATATGAAATATGTTTTATTCTTCATTTACCTGGGATGTCACATCCTTCCCCCATTTTGGGAATTGTGTCCTCGTAATTTTTATTCACTTATCAAAAAAATTGGGGGGATTTATCCCTCATAGCATTTTCATATTCCCAAGTTACTTATTCAACCATATGGTTTTTTCACAAAACCTTGACTTGATGAATCACCTTATTCTGCAACAATTTCTCTCTACGGTCAAGAATCTGAATTGGTTGTTCTTCATAAGAGATATTCTCTTCCAACTAAACTAAATCTGGTCTCAAAACATGAGATTGATCTGGTATATACATTCTCAACAGCAAAACATGAAAAACATTGTTTACCTGGGATAAACATGGAGGTAAATCCACTCTATACACAACTAATCCAACTTCCTCTAGAATTTAATAAGGTCCAATGAACCTCGGACAAAACATTCCATTCTTACCAAAACACATCAAACTATTCCATGGAGAAACATTAAAAAAAGTCATGATCACATACCTCAATGGAAAGATCCTTCCTCTGGTTATCTGCATAACTTTTCAGCCCGCATTGAGTTGTTCTCTAGTGCTTCTGAATCAACTTTCCTTTCTCTGCCTTCTCTTCAACCAATTCATGTCTCATCAGCTTCCTTTAACCTACTTCATCACAAAAAGTTGTATTTCGACAATGCTTTCTATATAATGCCTAAAATCGAGCCATCTGTATACTGGAATGAAACCTATTATTATAAAAAAATGAAACCAAAGAAAGATATTGGTCCCAAATTCGATGATAATCCATCAAGAAAGAACGTAACATATCCTCCAAGGTTTGAATTGTTCATTCTGATTGCCCATCTGATTCAGGGTGAAAAAATATGCTAAAATTTAATTTAGCACCCAGTGACTTCTGAAGGCCATTACAAATGTTAGAAGTGAACCTGGGATCACAATTAGATACAATGGAGAGGGGAAATCCATGAAAACTGAATATATCTTTAACATACAATTGAGAAAGTTGATCTAGAGACAAAGTATCTCTAATAGGAAGGTAATAGCAGATTTAGTCACCCGGTCCACTATAACCTAGATTGCATTATTACCTCGAGATGTCTTCGGTAATCCCACAACAATGTCCATGGATATATCTTCCCACTTCCACTACGGTAGTGGTAAAGGCTGAAGCATTCCTTTCAGTAACTGTCGCTCTGCATTAACCAGCTGACTAGTCAATCACTTCACAGTAAAATCAGCAAAATCTCTTTTCATTCCATCCCACCAGTAATACTCTCGAAGATCTCAGTACATCTTATTACTGCCATGATGAACCGAAAACGGGGAACTATGAGCATCACATAACAACTCATTCATCGAATGTGAATCACAAGGAACACATAATCTCTTCCCAAATCTCAAAACACAATCATTATCAATGTCAAAATCAGGAAGCTTACCTTTCTGAACCAACAAAACATTTTTCTGTAACTCACTGTCTTCTTTTGCACTTTCTTAATTCTATCTGATACATAAGATTTCAATTACACCTAAAACAAAACAATAGAATTTCATGCAACAAAAACATCTATTTCAAAGTTCATTAAATAAAAAACCAAAGGATCTCGTTCAAAACATAACATTGTTAATGAAGTATTACTTTTTCGAATAAAAGCATCAACCACTTTATTTTTTTGTCCCGGATGGTAATAGATCGTGCAATCATAATCCATGATTAATTCTAACCATCTCCTCTGTCTCATGTTCAATTATTTTCGAGTTAATATATACTTCAATATTTTGTGATCATTATATATTTCATGCTTCACTCCATAAAAAGGATTCCTCCAAATTTTTAATGCAAAAACAATAGCAGCTAATTCCAAATCATGTGTAGGGTAATTTAACTCATGTCGTTTCAACTGACGTGAAGCATAAGAAATTCCCTGATCATTCTGCATTAGGACACAACCATGTAATTTCAACGAAGCATCACTATAGATAACAACTCAACATTTCTATAAGGTAGTGCCAAAAATAGAGAATTCACCAATCTCCTTTTCAATTCCTGAAAAAAAATCATCACATTCATTTGTCCATATGAACATAACACCATTCCGAGTTAACTTAGTCATTGGACTAGATAACCGTGAAAACTTTTCAACAATCCTATTGTAATAACTATACAATCCAAGAAAACTATGGATCTCAGTAATATTTGTGGGTCTTGTCCATTCTTCAACAACTTTAGTTTTAGCAGGATCAACAGTTATGCCATTTTTTGAAACAACGTGACCACGGAATGAAATTTGTTGTAACCAAAACTCACTCATTGTCATGACCCGTCTTCGGGGCCAGTGTCATGACTACCCCAAACCCTCCTCCCATAGTACAGGGGCTGGGGACCATCCCCAAATGCGTAAATATCGATAAAAGGGAAGGAATTTCCTTTATAAAAGAAAACAACACCACAGAGTAAGCAAACTGAAGTAAAATCTAAGTAAACTGAAAACACAAGTTTTTGCTGGAAAGTAAATGGGCCAGTATACCAACCCAAATAAAAGTGCATTACAACTGAAATGAAAGTACAACCAATGAAAAGTAAGAAGCAACCACTAAGTCGTCCTCTGGAACTCCCTCCTGAAGCGTGAGTACAGACAGTCTCGTCGGCTCCTTGAGTCTAGCCTTCCTCTCCATGTTCCTCCCACCAGATAGACCACCTCTGGGTACCGTCCTTCTCCTCGAAACTCAACCACGATCAACGTTGTCCGTCGCCTGCAACCAACATAATGTAGTGCGGGCGTAGCCCATGTAGGGGTAAGTAAACGATATTCAGTAGGGACCCCGAGACTCCCGTAGGTCTCCCAGAATCCACAAAGGATAAACCACAAAGGAAAGATACAAAAACAAGTATCAGCCAACACTACTTAGGTATATGACCATACATATACCTAAGTCATCAATTCCAGTTCTGCTCCAACTCATTGGCTCAAGTACAACCAAGTCCACACAAGAAAGTATAACTCAATCCACACAGGAAGGTACATCCCAATCCACACAAGAAAGATAGTCATTCTTATCGAAGATAAATATTGAAAGTCAAGAATCAGCTCACACATGGATACTATTCATGAAGAGAGGTGGAGATGATTGATGTAGCCTCTGAATCATCTCCTCTGCCGAACCCACGTATGATCCATGTATATATGTCGTCACTTCCGAACCCACGTAGGATCCAAGTACAGTTGTCTTCGCTGCCAAACCCACGTAGGGTCCAAGTACATTCGTCATCACTGCCGATCCCACATAGGATCGAAGTACATTCGTCCTTGCTGTCGAACCCACTTAGGATCCATGTATAGTCATCCTCGCTTCCAAACCCACTTAGGATCCGAGTAAAATCGCCGTCGTCGTCGTAGTCACAACCAGCTCTAGGGTTCCCACACACAACACACTCGATTCCAGGAGGGTCCGCTCCATGAGGCAAGGGGTTGATACTTAAATTGTCATGAATTCCAGAGTTTATGTATCACAATGTTCCGTCTATTAATTAGAACACAACGCAACAGATGGCGCGTCAATCGGATGCCCGGTCTGAGAGTTATTGTCTTTTTCGTCCTAGGGGTCCGGTTGGTTTTTAAGCTAAAACCTACCCGACCGTACGCCATCTATTTCCAAACCTCGAGTGGAGTAAGCCAAAATATTTTTCTCCCTAAGCCGAATCCAATAAAGTCGACGACATGTCAATCAGACATCCAGAGTTCATGTTATAAGTGTTTCCGCTCCGAGGGCCCGGTGGGGTTCGTGTTTGAACCAACATGGCCATACAAAAAGTTCTTCGAAACCTTCAGTGTAATATAATTAAATTATCGTCTCGATCCAAGGATCCCATAGCAAATGACGGTGTGTCGATCAGAGGTTAGTAGACGAAGTTATGGGCATTTGAACGGATCTGTCCGAAAACAGGGAGTTTGGGCCTGGTCCGACCTGGCCCAATACCCCATGGGTCGGCCCGAACCGGTTCGACCAGACCCAGGTCTGAGTCCGGCCAGTTCGGGTGCGGCCCGGCCCGGTGCGGGAGGTCTGGCCTGGCATGGGTGAACCGGCCCGGCACGAGCGCCCGTGTGCAGGGCGGACGCGGAAAGGGGGGGTGGGGGCGCCACCCCCAGGTTTCCCGAAACGACGGACCCATGCGGTCCGCCCTAGTTGAATTCCAAGGGTTTCAACCCCTTGTCTTCTTGGAAACGGCATGCTGTTTTGGCCAGCCAGTGAGCTACCGTGGGACCCTAGCGGATCCCTCCTCCTGATGCGCCTGCGGCCAGCTGAGTTCGGTCGCCCCCTTGATGAACTGCCATGGCCAAAGGGTGAGACTCTTACCCGTACATCACGGCGCAACGGTTCTGAGCCCCTCCGCCAAAGCCTACCACGACTATTGCCCTCCATGGTGCTCTGGCATGGCGTGATGGCATCGCGCCCCTCCGCCAAGGCCTGCTCTTGGCCATGGCATCCTTCGGCTTCACCGGCGTGGCGTGACGGCACTATGCTCCTTCGCTGTGGCCCTCTCTGGTCGTGGTTCTCTCGTTCCCGCACGGTGCAACGACACTGCGCCACCTCCGTTTCAAGCCACGATGAAGATCATCAACAAAAAGGGGAGGAGGATTGGCTGTGTTTGTGCGGTCCAACGTCCTCCTCTTATATTGATAACAAGCGCCCAATAATTAATGAAGAATTCCAAATTAATCTTGAATGTAAAATCAACCCCTACCACAAAAAAATCACGAAATCTAGCGTCACAGGTCTGGTTTCGATACCGGTATTATCATGCGCCCAAGAAGGGGATGACGTCAGACACTGGCTGCGGAGAGGAGATGGAATGACCCGTCGATCCCTCCTTGCGGTGATGTCATTCTTTGTTGATGTCTTGACGTTCTTCAATGAAGGTTATGGAGTTCTTCAAGACTTAGAGTTTTCTCCCCGAATTCTCCACACAATGAAACAACCAAAATAAAATAAGGCTCTTGCCTTATTTTATTTACTTATTCCAAAATTTCAAAACATCAAAAGTTGAATTCACTTAATTAATTTTGATTTGTCAAAATGAATGGCGTGTTAAGTTTGCAACATTAATGTGGAAGAGGATAAGCCACAAAATTAAAAACAAGGGAGGTTTTGAAGGAGTTTAAGGGTTTATGGGGAATGTGAAAAGGTGGGGGCTCGTGTGGGACCCACCTCCCTCATAACCACACATGGGAAGTTGGGTGGTCGTGGGCCCCACCTATAACTTCCCTTGAGATAGTTTAACTACCACGGGTAAAATAATATTGCACATAATTTTATTTTTCTTGTCATTAAATCCCCAATTTTTTTTACAACTCCTCCCGAGAAAACACAACCCTAGTAATGGTCTTCTTAAGAATTTATCGGCATTGCTGTTTCATCGGTGCCTTCAGATTTCGATTCTGAGCAATGGTTCAAAGGTTAGAAAAACCCGCACGTTCGTTCACTGAACGTACCCGAGCAAAACTTCAGAAATTGATTCTAGGATCACCGGGAATCAAAATCTTGTGCCATCAGAAACTGCATATTCATAAAATCCCATAGAATTTAATAAAAAAAATTCAATGAAATTTACAGGTCATTACACACTTTCAGAATTCCTCAAATAGTTTTTTTTCTTTTATGGTTTGCAAGAAAACCCTTAAATGACTTTCATGTTCCTTTTTAATTATGGAATTTACCAAAATAACATCATTGAACACAACCACAAACTTATCCAACAACTCACGGAAAATTATATTCATAAAATACATGAATACAGCAGGTTCATTGGTTAACCCAAAAGGCATAACTAAAAATTCATAATTTCCATATTTAGTACGAAACAAAGTCTTCAGAATGTCTTCTTCCGATACTTTCATCAGATGGTTCCCCAACCTCAAGTCAATATTTAATAAATACTGAGCTCCCTGGAGCTGATCAAACAAATCATTGATATGAGGAAAAGGATAATTATTCTTAACATTTATTTTATTCAAGGCTCTATAATCAATGCAATGTCTCATTGAAACATCTTTCGTTTTAACAAAAAAGATAGGAGCACCCCATGGTGACGTGCTAGGTCGAATGAAACCTTTATCTAATAACTCATGCAATATATTCTTTAACTCTTACTGTTCAATTTGAGCCATTCGATAAGGGGGTTTTGAAATTGTATTAGCATCAGGAACTAAATCAACAATAAATTCAACTTCTCAATCAGGTATAATACCAGGCAACTCATCAAGAAAAACATCAAGGTACTCGTTTAGCACTAGAACATCATTAATCAAAATAGTTTCTTTGTTTTCAACAATATGTGCAATGTAACATTCATTTCCATATTTTACCAGTTTTTCAACATCCTGATATGTTATCAAAATCAAGGGTTAATTCTTGTACACAAACTGAAAATCATTTTGAAAAGAAACCTCTTTATCTCCGTAGTCAATCTTAGCAAGATAAACATAAATCCAATCTATTCCCAATATAACATCAAACTCTACTAGAGGAAAAACAATAAGGTTTCCAGGTAGATTCTTTCTGGACACAAGGACATGAATGTTCTTATGTTATCTTTTTGTCTAAACATTTCCTCCAGGTGTTTTTACCATAAGTTCAGTATTTATATCATGAGATTGAATTCCCAATATACTAGAAAAATTCTCATACATGAAAGAATGTTTAGACACTGAATCAAACAACACATTGGCATAATCTAAACAAAAAAACAGTGTACCTAATACTACTTCATTTGATGGACCAACAACTATTGATGTAGTTGCAATAGATTTATCCACACCTTTATGCTTGTAGTCTGGATGATTTCCTTCGGTTGAGATCTTTTTTGGACACTCATTTTCAAAATGACCCACTTAATTTCACATGAAACATTTTACTGACTGTAAATCAGATTTTGTCTTACCATTACCCTAATCTTTTTCAGTGAAATTACGAGCCTTATGTCATATTTTACCACATCATAAGCACTTAACAGAATTCAAAAGACATACCACAGCATGCAATTTATGACAATTTTCACAAACTGTAAACTTATGATTCTTACCATCAGAATTTTTTGAAGAGTTCTTCCATTTCGTCTTCCACGTTGTCCTCTTATTTTTTTATTTGTCAAAGAATACCTGCTCATTAGAAAACTCCATTTCCACATTCTCCACACAACGAAAACGTTTTTCATGACTTTTGATCTCACGAAAAGCTAAAGCCCTTCGATATATTGGATTTAATTCTGAGTAAAAATGGTTGATTTTACTATCATGATATCGTATGTAATTTGGAGCATACCTAGCCAGTCGATTGAATTTTTCTTCATAAGCAGCCACTAAGTCATACTCTTGCCTCAATTCTAGGAATTTGTTTTCCATACTAAGAAGTACCACCATAGTAAAATATTTCTCACGAAACATACCTTTTAATTCAACCATATCGAGAGCCTCAATATCCTCACTATCCCTGATATTTTTTACCATCAACCCCCTCTGATCAGCTTCGCCGTCAAAACGGTAAACTACAAGACTCACCTTTTGATGTTCTGAACAACCCATGACATCAAAAATCTTATCTAGTGATTTATTCAACCATTCAGCTTGAACATGGTTAGATGATTCTCTGAATGATGGGTGATGTTGCCTCATGAAATTGTCCACTACGGACATGTTCCACTGTGTTTGATCTAGTTGATCTCGTACATGGATACCAACACCATTTATATCCTAAGTCAATTGTGTCATCGCTGCAACAAACTGTTCAGTTTTGATTCTAACCATCCCAGGTTGCTGATTTGGATGGTTTTCTTCCTCTTGATGTCATCCTAACATAGCTTCCATGTTTCCTTTGCAGAAAACCATTCTGAAAAATGAAATATCTTAGGCGAAGCAACATGGTAATCTTTAAATGTTATATGATTTATATATTAACATAAATTACATTACGGACATTTATTTGACAACACCCTAACTCCTAAAGTTATCTAAACCAACATATGATTCCAACTATAAGGACCCGGCCTTAAAAATTACATAATATTGAATTAAATGAAAAATTGACATTGAGGATCTTTTCTGGTTTAAGGTTTTAGAGAATTGGGACATAATTATTACATCTCAAAAGATTACAAGGTAGAAATTTCTACACAGATTCCATATTTTTCCTAAAATAAAAACTCTTAAAAAATAGTATTGTCTAGTTCCATGTTTTAGACATCATGAATTTTTCTTCATCTCATCCTTGACCCTATTCATTTTTAAGTCCTGTGAAAACATTTCAAAACATGGGATGAGCATAAAAGGCTCAGTAAGGGGTTATAAAACAATGAATGAAAACATTTGTTCATAAATACTTAAAAAACATTAACTCTTTTACTTACCTCATGAAATCATAAGATTTATGAAAGACACATAGAAATCATAAATCATACAGGTAACATGTGGCTTCCGTACCATACTTACACTATAGCTATCACAGCTACATAGGGAGTTACTTTATAATACCCATCACAGTATATTTCCTAAATATATTAGGAGAAACATTCATGTTTACATCCATCATGTTACCCAATGCATTGGAGATATATCTCGGGCTCACCCTCCCTAGGTTTATCATGAAACCACCCATATACATAAATAATTACCAAGAACAATAACATGATCATAACACATAACATAAGCATAAAAGAAAGATAACATTTCCACATTGAAATAATAAAATATCATTTCATGATATTGAAATAATAAATCCATTGTCAAAATCATTTTCAATGCAAAAATACGTAAAAAGAGTATATGGTATTTAATTTTACTTTTAAAAACATTCTGGCTTGTTAAAGAAGCCAAAGATCAAATAATACTCACGGCGGCAGAAAGGTCATTGTCACCACTTACGTTAAAAAAATTCCTTTTTTTGTTTAGTAAAACGCTTCATATAAATAGAATCCCTTTGAATAAAATAAAAATTAAATGGGGAGTATACACCATATAAAACAACATTGTGTATAAAACTAAAAATACCTCAATGAAAGGAGATTGAGACGAAGTCCCTTACCTCGTGTCTGACTTGACTCGATTGTTATTTAATATCCTGAATAATACCCTAATGTTAATTTTATCTTCCCTAGGAACCTTTTTCAAGTTTATTATTCATTTTATATCACTTATTACCATGTTATAAACATTATTCAAACATTTATGTTAATAACATTCGTTTTTTCAATATTTGGCACTTGAGTCAAAAATGGAATTCTTATAATTACATGATGTAAATGTAGTGAAATATCCATGATCTCCAGAATGATAATCATGATGTAGATATCATATATATCATATATATCATATATATCCAGTACATACCTGTATTTATAATTGTACATAACATTTTGAGGTTAGAAATGAAATGCACCGTTCATGGAGACGGTAAGCCGTACATACGCATGAACTCTACTTTCATTTCTATTTATTATTTTAATGGAATTAAAACATAATGATACATAGGTATATTATACTTCCATTATAATATCATATATAATATCATTAACTCTATCCTTTATTCATCCCACATAAGGCATTAATGAGTCACATCACTTTGAGGGGGCGGTAGTCCACACTTCCTCAAATGAGATTAATGTATTTACAACTATAGAAACAATAAAGGTTTGATATAATTTGGAAGTAAAGAAGCATAATGAAACCATAAACATAACATATATCATATATAAAAACAGTTCCATCATAATGGCCACCATGAGAGGCGGTAAGATGTAATTGAACAATCATCGCTTCGTGAGGCGTTAGTTTTCCATCCACCGAAACAATATGTTCTTCATCCATTAGATGAATGTGTGTGTAAGTGTAGTTCTAATGATTCTCATAACAAAATCCTAGAATATTTAGGATACTAGTGTTATTACAAATGAATGGAAATAAAAATAGTTCATGGTTTGCAGAAGTAAAATAAATGAAAACAATTTAAGAGAAATCGTTATCTTTATTTTGGGTAACATTCTTTAGTTTGAATTAAAAGGACTTCTTGAAGTGACTTTTTCATAAGGTAAGGAATCTAATGGGATGATAGGAATGTAGGGAGTGTAATTGGTTTGAGTTTGGATGAGCCAAATGGCTTGAGAGGTGTGGGGAATTTGTAATAAGTTGTCTCTTTTTATAAGGGAGAGGATAGGCTCTTTAGGAAATTGTGGAAACACTATTTTATTATATATTTATATTTAGTTTCTAATGATCCAAAAATCATTAAGGTCTAAGATAAAATGATTCATAATCGAAATAAAATCATCCAATCAGAAATGGACATGTTTTGGATAATATTATAGTCATTATAATCTTATGTATTTTAATCATTTATTAATGAGGTAAATACTGCATCATTATTGTGTCCTAACTAATTTAATTTATTAGATGTCCAAAAATTATAAAAAAAATAATATCATGTAGTAAATATATTTAGATTTTCAATTAATATTTATGGTAGAAATTAAGACATATATATCACAATATAAAAATTAATTACTAAACTATTTTTGTTAATGTCAATTTTGTCCTTAATTAAATTAAATAATCTGAATTGTAATTATCACTCCCTAGTGGCTCAATGAGGTCCCAAAATAGACCCAAATATGACCCTGGTCGGCCATGACTCAACCAATAAGGTTTGGACAAGTGTTAATGTAATTTTGAATTATTATAATATTCCTTAAAACTTAAATTACCTTATTTACCTTTAACCGTGGTAAATACAAGTCAAAAGTTACTATTCACCAAAAATTATTTTAATCTTAATGAACCACATTTTACTTCCTGATAAAAACCATGTATGTCGGATTTTTGAAATATAATTCACAGAAGTGGTTAAATTTCATTTAAATGAAAAATTCAGTTTTTTAACTACCACTAAGTGGTTTCACTATTCATAAAAAATTAATGTTTTTCAAAAAAATACCAAATATTCAGCCTAAGAATTATTTAATATTTAGAATTCTAAAATGATGTCTATTTTTCCAAATTCAAAACATAGAAGTGGAACTAATTAATTTAAAAATTAATTCTCGTTCTTAAAACAAATAGCGTGTTTTGGTGAAACAATAACTATCAAAAGATTGATACTTGTTTATGTCTAATTTCAAAGTGAATTTAATTCTAATAACAAACATTGGATTAAATGGTAAAAATATATTTTAATTTAACTTTAAAACCAACTAAAAAGATAATATAACCATATGAATAAATTAGATTAAATGGAACTTTTGAATTAAAATGCAATATTTTTCCCTATTCATTAAAAAAATGAACTTAATCTGAAAAATACAAAAAAAATACCCAATGTAAAATTTGATGTCTCCAATCTAATGAAATATTTTATTTGGTCATTTAGAATTTATTAATTTGACCAAAATGATATTTAATGAGGGTTCTCCATTAAAAGGCGATAAATCAGTCTTTTAATGTAAATTATGCTTAAAATTAGATTCATTCACATTTTTAGCCTCTAACTTTTTATTGGATAATGTAAATACATTTAACAAACATGTATAATCATATTGTAGTTAGTTTCATTCATTCCTACCAATACAACGACTAGGAGTTAACTACCATTTAAAATAATAATATTATATTATTAATATGCAACATAAGAATCCAAAGAAACTTGTTGTTGTGTATCAGGTATGCTATCGAACATAGTAACCCCATTAAAGTAAAACTAATATTTAATTCACAAATATTAATACATATGAAATAAGACATATTCTTCATTTACCTGGGATGTTACATTTTCATTCACATTGAATGAAATATCCCTGATTGTGATCATAAATTCTACATTTATTGTTGTAAATGCCCATGAAAAATATGTTAGAGGAATAAAATTGAATCATTGAATATGGGTAAGGGGTTATGAATTTTTTTAAAGATGTAATACATCATAAAATTATTATGGGAGATCAACATATCCAAATAAATGTTGAAAATTTTCATCTCACAATCACAAATATGTGTTTCTATATCCACTATGACACAATGTGTAACATACCACGTAATTAAAGAATAAAGAATTTTCATATTTATTAATATTTACGATTTAAATATTAATTTTAATTAAAAGGGGTTTCTACGTTCGATAGCGTACTCGATACGCAACGATGAGTTTCTTTGAAAACTTACGTTGCACACAAGTAATAAAATAATAATATTTTAAATGTTAGTTAACAAGTAGACGTTGTACTGGTGGGAATGGATATAAATAACTAAAATATGATTATATATGTTTTTAAATGTTTTTACATTTACCCAATAAAAGATAAAGGCTTAAAGTACAGAAATAGTTCAATTTTTGGCATTTATACCCTAATTTTCACTAAGGGTTCACTTATCACCTTTTGACGGAAAAACATCATTAAATATAGTTTTGATCAATCTTATAAATTCTATTGGACTAAAAATAACTCTTCTTTAGAAATGGGACATCAAAATTTACTTTGTGTAAATTTTTGCTACCTTTCCGATAAAGTTCATTTTTTAATAAATAGTGTAAAATGTTGTATTTTAATTCAAAACCTCTTTTTAATAAAATTTATTTATTTGATTAGATTATATTTTGAATTGGTTTTAAAGTGAAATTAGAAAATATTTTTACCATTAAATCCAATAGTGGTCGTTGGAATTAATTTCACTTTGAAATCGGACTTAAACTAGTGTCAATCTTTTGATACTTATTGTTTCATAAAAACACGTTATTTGCTCTGACAACGGGAATTAATTATTAAATTAATTAATGTGACTTATATGTTTTGAATTTTGTAAAATAGACTTCATTTTTGAATTTGTAATATCAAATATAGCTTAGGGTGAATTTTTGGTAATTTTCTGAAAAACATCAATTTTTGATGAATAGTGAAACCACTAAGTGGTACATATAAAAACTGATTTTCCTTTTAAATGAAATTTTTCCATCATTGTGTTTTGATTTTCAAACACCTGACATACATGGTTGTCATTAAGAAGTAAATTTTGGTTCAATGAGATTAAGATAATTTTTTTGGTGAATAGTAACTTATTAAGTTTTTAATCGCGATTAGTGGTAATTAGTGTAGTTTAAGGTAAAAAATATGTTTTAATAATATGAGATGATCCTTACACATGTATTACCCTCATTGGATGTGTAATGGCCGACCGAGAAAAGCCATGGGTCAACTTGGGGTCCCCATGGAGCCACTTTGGTTGGGAAATGACATAAATAACTTTTTATTTAATGTAAAAGTAAAAATTACACAAACATAATATGTTTTACGAAAGAAATTTTTACATGGGGTTATAAAGATTGGATTTTTTATTATAAATATTCATTGGAAAGATAAAAAGATTTCCTACATCATATTTTTTTTTATAATTTTGAAACTTTAAATAAATTAAATTATTTTTGACATCATGATGATGCAGCGATGACTTCATTATTTAACGATTTAAATAAAATGGAAATATAATGTAATATCTAAAACCAAAACATGTCCAAAACCTATTGTATGGGAATATTTCGAAGCCTTATAATCTTATCTTCGAAATATATCAATGTGGAATTTAGAAATTCCAAACACTTTTCAAAATAAAATAATAGTTTCATGATTTCCAAAAGTGACCCTTTTCTCCTCTTATAAAAGGCCCCCACCTCTACCTCATTTCACACACTCCTCAAGCCTTTGGCTCGGCCATCCCCTGCCCATTTACTCTCCCAACATCCCTCTCCTCATCCTAGAGGATTCCCTTTGGGAATAATCCTTTCAAATGAAGCCTTTAGGCTCAAATAAAAAGGAGTTACACTTTTAGAGGTAATCCATTCTCTCTTGTTCATTAGTTTTATTTTGCTTCTCCAACCCCCTAAACTCTTTTTATTTACTTCTTTTTGTAACAACACCAGTATGTTAAATATACTAGGATTTTTTTATAATATTTATTCAATCTACACTCTCACACAACTACATCAAATGGTTAAAGAACATACGGTTTCCGTGGATGGCGAAATTCTGCCTCCCGAAAGGATGATTGTTCAATACTCATTTAACACCTTCAAAGGTGGCCATTATGATGTCACTATTTTTATATATGATATATAATATATTTATTATTTCCTTAAGCTTATGTATTTTTCATTTATGGAATACCATTTTTGTTTCCATTATGGTTAAACACGATATCTTCATTTTAGGAAGTGCGGACTACCGCCCCCTGAAAGTGATTTGATTCGTTAATACCATATGTGGGATGTGTAAAGGATAAAGTTAATGATTTTATATATGTTATTATACTGGATTTATAATATACTCTTATATCATTATGATTCCATTCTCTAAAATACGAAATAGAAATGAAAGTAGCGTTCATGCGTACATACAGCTTACCGTCTCCATGAACGGTGCATTTCATTTCTTACCTCTAAATGATTATGTAATATTATAAATACATTTATATGCTGGATATATATGATATATATGATATCCAAATCAGGAATGTCATTCTGGATATAAAGAACCTTTGACCACACAAACAACATGTAATTGTAAGAAGTCCACTTTCGACTTAAGAACCAAATATTGACAAAACAAACATTATTAACTTAAATGGTTAAATAATGTTTATAACATGGAAATAAGTGGTATAAAAGGAATAATGAACTTTAAAAAGGTTATTAATCAAGTATAAATTAACTCAAGTTTATTATTCAGGACGTTAAAGAATGATCGAGTAATGTCGGACCCGGGGTAAGGGACTTCGTCTCAATCTCCGTTCATTGAGGAGTATTTCATTTTATACACAACTTTCTTTTATACGGTGTATAATCCTCTTTGACTTTTACTTTTATACAAAAGGAATATTTTTCTATGAAGCGTTTTTCTAAATGACAAAAAGGAATGTTTTTTTAACGTACGCGGTGACAACGACCTTTTCCGCTGCCGTGAGTATTATTTGGTCTTTGGCTTCCTCAACATTCCGTAATGTTTTTAAAATGAAATAAATACCATATACTCTTTTATGTATTATTGTATTGAAAATGGTTTTGATAAAGGATTCTATTATTATATATTGTGATTGAAATGTGGAAATGTTATCATTCCTTTATATTGGTTTTATGTTTTATGATTTTATATTGGTACTTGGACATTTGACAGGTGGTTACATGATAAACCATATGACGGGTGGTGTCGTGAATACCAGGATGGGTGGTTACGTTATAACCTCCAATGAATTGGGTATGGAAGTCAGCCGTATGGCTATTCCATTAAGTATGTATGGAAATTGGCCGTATGGCTATTCCATTAAGTGATATGTGTGGAAGTCGACCGTATGGTTATTCCACTTAAGTATGATTATGTCCCAAGTTACCTTTATATATGTTATGTGTTCTTTATATGGGTTTTATGGTAATCTTTTGGTTACAAAAAGGTATGTAATGATACTTTATTCAGTGAAAAGTTTTTAATACTTCATGAAGGTGAAGGTATTACTTTGATAGATTATACATGGTTTACTTGATGTTTGAAAAACTAACAGTTTTCATTCTTTGTGTATCCCTTACTGAGCTTTTTATGCTCACCCCATGTTTTTTTGAAATGTTTTTCACAGGACATAATGTGGAATAAGGTCAAGGATGGGATCAAGGGAATGTCATGCTATATAAAACATGGAACTAGACATGTTTCTTTTAAGAGTATTTTTTATTATGGAAACTTAGTAGAAGTGACAACTTTGTAATCTTTTTAGGTGTAATAGTTATGTTCTAATTCTCTAAAACTCTAAACCTCAAAAGATCCACAACGTGAATTATTCATTTAATTCAATATTAAGTAAGGTTTAAGGTCGGGGCCTTATAGTTGGTATCAAAGGTCGTTTTAGACAATTTTAGGAGTTAGAAAAGTGTTAAATTATAATATGATTGAAATGATATAGCATTTACAAATTACCATGTTGCTTCGCCTAAGATATTTCTATGTTCATAATGGTTTTCCGCAGAGGAAACAAAGAAACTATGTTGGGACGACATCAAGAGGAAGACAACCATCCAAATCAGCAACCTGAGATGGTCGGAATCAGAACTGAACAGTTTGTTGCAGTAATGGCACAGTTGACTCAGGCTATAAATGGTGGTGGTATCCATGCACGAGATCAGCCAGATCAACCGCAGAGGAACATGTCAGTGGTGGAACATTTCATGAGGCAACATCCCCCATCATTCATAGGATCATATGACCCTGTGCAAGATGAAGGGTGGATTAATGCACTGGAGAAGATTTTTGATGTCATGGGGTGTTAAGAACATCAAAAGGTTAGTATTTCTGTTTACCGTTTTGAAGGTGAAGCTGATCAGTGGTGGGCGATGGTGAAAAATATCAGGGATAGTGATGAGATTGAGGATCTTCACTGGGACGAATTCAAAGGTATGTTTCTTGAGAAATATTTTCCTACGGTGGTTCGTCTTAGGATGGAAAAACAGTTCCTAGAATTGAGGCAGGAGGATGATTCAGTGGCTCCGTATGAAGAAAAGTTCACTCGATTGGTAAGATATGATCCAAACATCATACGAGATCTTGATAGTAAAATAAACCATTTTTACTCAGGGTTAAATCCAAAGTATCGAAGGGATATAGCTTCTCGTGAGTTCAAAATTTATGAAAAACTTGTTTGATGTGCGGAGAAGGTGGAAATGAAGTTTGCCGATGATCAGGTGTTCTCTGACAAATAACAGAATAAGAGGTCTAGTTGTCAGGAAAAGGGGAAGAATTCATCAAAGAAGCAAGGAGGTAAGAAAACCAAATATCCATCCTGTGAGAAGTTTGGTAAAATGCATCCTGGATAATGTTTATCCAAGTCTGGTAAGTGCTTTCGGTGTGGTAAGTCTGGTTATATTGCTCGTAACTGTAAGAAAGATGATCAAGCAGGCAATGAAAGGCCAACAGTAAGATGTTTTAAGTGTAATGAAATGGTTCATTATGCAAATGAGTGTCCAACGAAGAACTCAACTGGGGGAATGCAGCCAGAATACAAGTAGAAAGGGGTGGTGAAATCCTTTGCAACAACTTCAGAAGATGTTGGGCCATCGAATGAAGTGGTATCAGGTACACTGTTTGTTTGTTCAGATTATTCCAATGTGTTGTTTGATTCAGGGTCTACACACTCTTTCATTTCTGAGAAGTTTTCTAGTAAACTGGAAATTCCACATCAAGATATGAATCCTGAACTTATGGTAAAAACACCCGGAGGGAACGTTGAGACAAAAAGGAATTATAAGAACCTTCTTATCCCTATGTGTGGAAAGAATCTACCTGAAAACCTTATTAATTTGCCTCTAGTAGAGTTTGATGTTATTTTGGGCATGGATTGGATTTCTGTTTATCATGCTAAGATTGACTGCATAGCTAAAATGGTTTCTTTTCAGAAAGATTTTCAGTTTGTGTACAAGAATGAACTCTTGATTTTGATAACATATCAGGAAGTTGAGAAACTAGTAAAAGATGGAAATGAATGTTACCTTGCACATATTGTAGAAAATAAAGGAACTGTTCAGATTAATGATGTGCCGGTGGTAAATGAGTATCTTGATGTTTTTCCTGATGAGTTGCCTGGTATTATTCATGATCGGGAAGTTGAATTTACTGTTGACTTAGTTCCTGATTCTAAGCCAATTTCAAAACCCCCTTATCGAATGGCTCAAGTTGAACTTTTAGAGTAAAAGAATCAATTGAAGGAGTTATTAGATAAAGGTTTCATTTGACCTAGCACATCACCATGGGGTTCTCCTGTCTTGTTTGTTAAAAAGAAAGATGGATCAATGAGACTTTGCATTGATTATAGAGCCTTGAATAATATTACTGTTAAGAACAAGTATCCTTTGCCTCATATTGATGATTTGTTTGAACAGCTCCAGGGAGCTCAGTATTTTTTGAAGATTGACTTGAGGTCGGGGTACCATCAGTTGAAAGTAAAAGAACAGACGTTCCGAAGACTGCGTTCCGTACTAGATATGGCCATTATGAATTTTTAGTTATGCCTTTTTGGTTAACCAATGCACCTGCTATATTCATGGTCCTTATGAATAGAATTTTCCATGAGTTATTTGATAAGTTTGTGGTTGTTTTCATCGATGATATTTTGGTTTTTTCTAAAAGTAAAGAGGAGCACGAAATTCATTTAAGGGTTATCTTGAAAACCTTAAAAGAAAAGAAACTATATGGAAAATTCAGAAAGTGTGAGTTTTGGTTACAGAAAATTTCTTTCCTAGGTCACAGTGTTTCAAAAGATGGCATAATTGTTGATCCTACTAAAAAAAAGTTGTTGAAGAATGGCCAAGACCCACAAATGTAACCGAGATCCGTAGTTTTCTTGGTTTGGCAGGTTACTACCGAAGGTTTGTTGAAAATTTTTCATGGTTATCTAGTCCAATGACTAAGCTAACTCGTAAGGGTGTTTAGTTCATCTGGACAAACGAATGTGATGATTGTTTTCAGGATTTGAAAAGAAGATTGGTGAATGCTCTAGTTTTGGCACTTCCTTCCAGGAATGGTGAGTTTTTTATATACAGTGATGCTTCGTTGAAGGGACTTGGCTGTGTCCTTATGCAGAATGATCAGGTAATTGATTATGCTTCACGACAATTGAAAACTCATGAGGTAAATTACCCTACACATGATTTGGAATTAGCTGTTGTTGTCTTTGCTTTAAAAATTTGGAGGCATCATTTGTATGGAGTAAAGTGTGAAATATATAATGATCATAAAATTTTAAAGTATATATTCACTCAGAATGAATTGAACATGAGACAGAGGAGATGGCTGGAATTAATCAAGGATTATGATTGTACAATTCATTACCATCCGGGAAAAGAAAATAAAGTGGATGATGCTATGAGTCAAAAAATTAATGCTTCATTAGAAATGTTGTGTTTGGAACATGATCCTTTGGTTAAAGATTTGATGAAATTTGGCATAGAAGTTGTTGGTACAGGATGTTCTTCTGTTTTGATTCAGGTATCAGTGAAATATTCTCTATCAGACAGAATCAAGCAAGCACAGAAGTGAGACAGTGAGTTGAAGAAAAAGGTAGAGCTGGTTCAAAAATGCAAGTTTCCTGAATTCAACATTGATAATGATTGTGTTTTGAGGTTTGTGAAGAGATTAGGTGTTCCTTGTGTTTTACAGTTGAAGAATGAGTTGTTATGTGAGGCTCATAGTTCCTCGTTTTCAGTTCATCCTGGTAGTACTACGATGTACAGAGATCTGTGGGAGTATTACTGGTGGGATGGAATGAAAAGAGATATTGCTGATTTTACTGTGACGTGTCTGACTTGTCAGCATGTTAAAGCAGAGCGTTAGTTACCAAAAGGGATGCTTCAGCCTTTACGTGTGCCAGAGTGGAAATGGGAAAACATATCCATGGACTTTTTTGTGGGATTACTGAGGACATCTCGAGGTAATAATGCAATCTGGGTTATTGTTGATCGCTTGACTAAATCTGCTCATTTCCTTGCTATACGAGATACTTTTTCCCTAGATCAACTCGTTTGTATCTTAAAGAGATAGTTAGGTTACATGGAGTTCCCCTCTCCATTTTATCTGATCGGGATCCCAGGTTCACATCTAACTTTTGGAAAGGCCTTCAGAAGTCATTGGGTACTGAATTATATTTTAGTACAGCTTTTCATCCTTAATCAGATGGGCAGTCAGAACGAACAATTCAGACCTTGGAGGATATGCTACGAGCTTGTTCGATGGATTATCAGGGAAGTTGGGACCAACATATTTCTTTGGTTGATTTTTCTTATAATAACAGCTTTCATTCCAGTATACAGATGGCACCATTTGAGGCATTATATGGAAAGCGGTGTCGAACTCCAGCATTTTGGGATGAAGTGGGTGAAAGGAAGATGATGGAACCAGAATTGGTATAAGATATGGCAGAAAAATTTTAGTTGATTCAGAAGCGTATGAGAACAGCTCAGATTAGGCAGAAGAGTTATACGGATAATCGGAGGAAGGACCTATCTTTCGAGGTAGGTGATCATGTTTTTCTCAAGGTTTCTCCTTGGAAAAGTGTGATGAGATTTGGTAAGAAATGAAAGATGAGTCCAAGGTTTATTAGACCATATGAAATTCTGGAGAAAGTTTGATCAGTTGCTTACCGAGTGGCTTTACCTCCGAGTTTATCTCAGGTACACAACGTTTTTAATGTTTCAATGTTGAGGAAGTATATTCCAGATCCATCTCATGTTTTGAGTCCAGAGGTAGTTCAGCTGGAGGAGAACCTATCTTATGAAGAACAACTAGTCCAGATTCATGAACATAGGGAGCATGTGTTACAGAATAAGGTGATTCATCAGGTAAAGGTTTTGTTGAAAAACCATGTGATTGAAGAGGAAACGTGGGAATCTGAAAATGCTATGAGGGATAAATACCCCCACTTATTTTGATAAGTGAATAAAATTGAGAGGATGAAATTCCCAAAAGGGGGGAAGGATGTAACATCCCAGGTAATTAAAGAATAAATAATTTTCATATTTATTAATATTTACGAATTAAATATTAATTTTAATTAAAAGGGGTTTTTACATTCGATAGCGTACTCGATACGCAACGATGAGTTTCTTTGAAAACTTACGTTGCACACAAATAATAAAATAATATTATTTTAAATGTTAGTTAATAAGTAGACGTTGTACTGGTAGGAATGGATAGAAATAACTAAAATATGATTATATATGTTTTTAAATGTTTTTACATTTACCCAATAAATTATAAAGGCTTAAAATACAGAAAGAGTTCAATTTTAGTCATTTATACCATAATTTTCACTAAGGGTTCACTTATCACCTTTTGACGGAGAATCGTCATTAAATATAGTTTTGATCAATCTTATAAATTCAATTGGACCAAAAATAACTCTTCTTTATAATCAGGACATCAAACTTTACCTTGTGTAAATTTTTGGTACCTTTCCGATAAAGTTCATTTTTTAATGAATAGTGTAAAATGTTGTATTTTAATACAAAACCTCTTTTTAATCTAATTTTTTTATATGATTAGATTATCATTTGAATTGGTTTTCAAGTGAAATTAGAAAATATTTTTACCATTAAATCCAATATTGGTCGTTGGAATTAATTTCACTTTGAAATCGGACTTAAACTAGTGTCAATCTTTTGATACTTATTATTTCATAAAAACATGCTATTTGCTCTGATAGCGGGAATTAATTTTTAAATTAATTAATGTGACTTATATGTTTTTAATTTTGTAAAATAGACTTCATTTTTGAATTCGTAATATCAAATATATCTTAGGGTGAATTTTTGATAATTTTCTGAAAAACTTCAATTTTTTATGAATAGTGAAACCACTAAGTGGTACTTATAAAAACTGATTTTCCGTTTAAATGAAATTTTGACATCATTGTGTTTTGATTTTCAAAAATCCGACATACATGGTTGTCATTAAGAAGTAAAATTTGGTTCAATGAGATTAAGATAATTTTTTTGGTGAATAGTAACTTCTTAAGTTTTTAATCGCGATTAGTGGTAATTAGTGTAGTTTAAGGTAAAAATAATGTTTTAATAATATGAGATGATCTTCACACATGTCCTACCATAATTTGATGTGTAATGAAAGACCAATACAAACCATGTGTCAACTTGGGGTCCCCATGGAGCCACTTTGGTTGGGAAATGACATAAATAACTTTTTATTTAATGTAAAAGTAAAAAGGACACAAACATAATATGTTTTACGAAAAAAAAATTTACATGGGGTTATAAAGATCTGATTTTTTATTATAAATACTCACTGGAAATCTAAAAATCTTTCCTACATCATAGTATTTTTTTTATAATTTTTTGACTTTAAATAAATTAAATTATTTATGACGTCATGATGATGCAGCGATGACTTCATTATTTAACGATTTAAATAAAATGGAAATATAATGTAATATCTAAAACCTACACATGTCCAAAACCTATTGGATGGGAATATTTCTAAGCCTTATAATCTTATCTTGGAAATATATCAATTTGGGACTTTATAAATTCGAAGCACTATTGAAAATAAAATAATAGTTTCATGATTTCCAAAAGTGCCCCTCCTCTCCTCTTATAAAAGGCCCCCACCTCTACCTCATTTCACACACTCCTCAAGCCTTTGGCTCGGCCATCCCCTGCCCATTTACCCTCTCCACATCCCTCTCCTCATCCTAGAGGATTCCCTTTGGGTAGAACTCTTTCAACGGAAGACTTTAGGCTCAAATCAAAAGGATTTACACTTTTAAAGGTAATTCATTCTCTCTTGTTCATTTGTTTTATTTTGCTTCTACAACCCCCTAAACTCTTTTTATTTACTTATTTTGTCAAAACACCAGTATCTTCAATATACTAGGATGTTGATATAAGATTTATTCGAGCTACACTCTCACACAACTACATAAAATGGTTAAAGAACATACGGTTTCCGTGGATGGCGAAATTCTGCCTCCTGAAACGATGATTGTTCAATACTCATTTAACACCTTCAAAGGTGGACATTATGATGTCACTATTTTTATATATGATATATTATATGTTTATTCTATCCTTAAGCTTCTGTATTTTTCATTTATGGCATACCATTATTGTTTCCATTATGGGTAAACACGATATCTTCATTTTAGGAAGTGCGGACTACCGCCCCCTGAAAGTGATTTGATTCGTTAATACAATATGTGGGATGTGTAAAGGACAAAGTTAATGATATTATATATGTTATTATACTGGAATTATAATATACTCTTATATCATTATGATTCCATTCTATAAAATACAAAATATAAATGAAATTAGTGTTCATGCGTACGTATGACTTACCGTCTCCATGAACGGTGCATTTCATTTCTTACCTCTAAATGATTCTGTAATATTATAAATAAATGTATATGATGGAAATATATGATATATATGATATCCAAAGCAGGAATGTCATTCTGGATATAAATAACCTTTGACCACACGAACAACATGTAATTGTAAGAAGTCCACTTTCTACTTAAGAACCAAATATTGACAAAACAACCATTATTAACTTAAATGGTTACATAATGTTTATAACATGGAAATACGTGATATAAAAGAAATAATGAACTTTAAAAAGGTTCTTAATCAAGTATAAATAAACTCACGTTTATTATTAAGGACGTTAAAGAACGATCGAGTCAAGTCGGACCTGAGGTAAGGGACTTCGTCTCAATCTCCTTTCATTGAGGAATATTTCCTTTTATACACAACTTTCTTTTATACGGTGTATAAATCCCTTTGACTTTTACTTTTATACAAAAGGAATATTTTTCTACGACGCGTTTTACTAAACGACAAAAAGGAATGTTTTTTTAACGTACGCGGTGACAACGACCTTTTCTGCCGCCACGAGTATTATTTGGTCTTTGGCTTCCTCAACAAGTCGTAATGTTTTTAAAATGAAATAAATACCATATTATCTTTTATGTATTTTGGTATTGAAAATGGTTTTGATAAAGGATTCTATTATGATATATTGTGATTGAAATGTGGAAATGTTATCATTCCTTTATATTGGTTTTATGTTTTATGATTTTATATTGGTACTTGGACATTTGACGGGTGGTTACATGATAAACCATATGACGGGTGGTGTCGTGAATACCAGGACAGGTGGTTATGTTATAACCTCCAATGCATTGGTTATGGAAGTCGGCCGTATGGCTATTACATTAAGTTTGTATGGAAATTGTCTGTATGGCTATTCCATTAAGTGATATGTGTGGAAGTCGACCGTATGGTTATTCCACTTAAGTATGTTTATGTCCCAAGTTACCTTTATATATGTTATGTGTTCATTATATGGGTTTTATAGTAATCCTGTAGTTACAAAAATGTAAGTAATGATACTTTATTTAGTGAAGAGTTTTTACTACTTCATGAAGGTGAATGTATTACTTTGATAGAGTATACATGGTTTACTTCATGTTTGAAAAACTAACAGTTTTCATTCTTTGTGTATCCCTTACTGAGCTTTTTATACTCTCCCCAAGTTTTTTTGAAATGTTTTTCATAGGACTTAATGTGGAATAAGGTCAATGATGGGATCAAGAGAATGTCATGCTATATAAAACATGGAACTAGACATGTTTCTTTTAAGAGTTTTTTATTATTATGGAAACTTAGTATAAGTGACTACTTTGTAATCTTTTGAGATGTAATAGTTATGTTCTAATTCTCTAAAACTCTAAACCTGAAAAGATCCTCAACGTGAATTATTCATTTAATTCAATATTAAGTAAGGTTTAAGGATGGGGCCTTATACAATGTATTCTACAACTTTTAAATAAATAGACACCTCCTTTTTAAAATGTCTAATAGTGACATTAATATTAGTTCTATAAAAATATATCAAAAAATTAATAATTTTTAGAAATGAAATTATAATAACTTTTAAAAATAACTTCTAAGGGGTGTTAGTTTGTTGATAGATTAAGATATTTTCAGTACTTTTCTAACGTGATAAATATAATTCTCTCCATTTTTTTATTTCATAAAAAAATAAAAACTTTGAATCATATGATATGGGGTTTGATATATAATTTAATAGTGACATATTATTATGCATACCCTAATACATTATAGTTATAGAAATCTATAGGCTTCATATACACATTATCCATAATCATACTATTATTACGATGATAAATAATAAAAAACCATTAATAACAAAATTATTAATAAAATATAAAATATAATATATAATTTGAATATTATTTGAAAAATATTTACATAAATGTGTTAAATATAATTAAGGTACCTCTTGTGTGGTCTATTTATTAAATATCCATTTTTACGTCTAAAACATAAATCCTTGGAGTTTTGCAACTGATCAAAATGAGAATCCAATGTAACCGAAAGAAAATACAATATGTAATGAAAAAAATTAAAATATATATTATATGATTAGATTGTAGTGTTTTCCCATACATTTAATGTATTAATCGTAGTGATATATTTATTACATTATTTTCAAAAGATTTATAGACAAGTAATATTTTATATTAAAATTTAATATTTTTTAAATTAAAAATTCCTAAGTATAAATGTCCTGAGGAAAAATTAAATCATTTTTTTATTCACACAGCTTCCCTTTGCACATTAGTTACAAATATTCTTGATGAAAATTTAAATAGAACATTAAATTAAATTAACATAAAAAATTCAATTGATAGAAAACCTGATTATTCTGATTTACCTATCTATATATTAACAATTAATGGTCCAAACTATTCATTCATTATAATTTAACATAAATTCCAAAGACCAATCATGTCTATTGTGGGATATCTATGATGTTTTTATCCAAATTCAATTTAGTTCATATTTTATCTTTGAATATTAAATACTCTTGAAAATATAATGATAATAAATTAAATAATGATATTTTTTGTGGATAAATCACTCTCATAAGTTAATTTTGAATGTTGGATAATCATCTATATTTTATTGAAATAACATTATCTTTTATATTCTATTTATCATACTATAATAACAATAATCAAATTAGAATTTTTTCAAAATTCTATTGTTTTGTTATTATAATATAAATTGAAACGAGAATACCTAATATCATTGTGAATAATTATTAGATTAAAACCCATGTTATGGTGTTACAATAATAATTTCAAATATGTGATCAGCTATATCATCTTGGATAATGTGTAGCTCGATGATCATCTCATGAGACATGTGAATACCCACCTTCACAAGATCATTCATAAGTTATTTCATTAATACAGAATCTCCTTTGATATTGTAAACTAGAACCATCAAAATAAATTTATGGGTTAGTGCCGATTGTTATAAATCACATTCAATTTCTATATGAAACTATTTTTTATAAGAAACACATCATTAGTTAATTTTTTCACATTTATAAGAACCAATGATAATATCATCAATTACATTTGGTAAGGAAATCCATTATGGGTAATAAATTGAAATAAATATGTGGTGTGTGTATTTTCATGTATTAGTTACTATTGCTTTTCAATCGCATGGATCCCTATTAAGAAAACCAAATTTCAAACAAGAGTATCAAATATATATTTATCTTTAAGAATCTATTTCATATTACATATATTTCATTCTCACGTTTACATTCCATTTTTTGATTTTTTTATAAAAATATTAACAAGGTTACACTTTAAAACATGGACCTATAACTCAAATGTACTACTTGGGCCACTTCAATGAAACTAAATTTAGTTGTACACTATATGAAAAGTATGACGATTCTTGTGTCTATACACTATAAAAAATATATAAATATAAGATGTTGTTAATTCTAATACTACTCTAAATAATAAAAATTTCTATTTCATTATACATACACATTATTTTCATAATATCTATATGATTGAATATAATATATTTTAATATTCATTTATATGATCCTCCTTTCATAAAACATGATGTGGGATCGAAGTGTTTTTATATTATAATTCATTAATATGTATAGAAACAACAGAATATAATTGTTTTTGTTTAATAACAAATAAATTTTTTAATAAATATTTGTAATACATAAAATTTATCATTTGGATAATACCCTATCATTTCATTTCGGTAGGGGTATGTTTGTTAAAATACATGTCTCTTATTTGGAGATCTCCATTTTTGTATGATAAATCATTATTTCTAAATCAATGTGAATACCTTTTTTATTATAAAATAAATCATTTCCAAATTTAATGTATCTAAAAATTATCGAACACATAATTGAAAATGAAAGAATCATATGTTTCTTTTTTTATCATGTATGCATATATAAATGGTGGGAGGGGGTTTACATTACATTAAGAATCAATAAAAATATTATTTTTATGAAGTTTATAAAATAATATATGTTCCTGTCTAGTGACTATTAATACCAATTACTAGTAATAACCATCTAATATAAAAATTCTATCTTACTGATAGTAAAGATAAAATCAATGTTTTTAGTAAAGAAAAAAGTAACTCATAATAGTTCATTAATTTCATCCTATAGTATTACCTTTAGAGTGATCACAAAACCATTCAAAATATCCACCTCAATTGGAATAATAATCCATGTGGAATCCCTGATATGTATAATGAAATTGAATTATTTGGAATTTATAGGTTGGCCACATTCATTGTATCTAAAATTTTAATTTTAGACATTTCCTTCATTACTTTATAGTTTTTATCTGACCATAAAATGAACCAATTCGGTATAAAACCAAATTGGACACCTATAAATGTCTACAATAAGGCCGAAGAGGCATTCCAGATCCTCTCGAGCTGGGATCTATTTTCAAGTAATTAAAAAATAAACCGAGGGAATATTTTTTCCTAATATAAAATAAATATAACAAAGGATAAAAAAATATAGCATCCCAATATATATATATTTCCAATGTGAACATCATTTACATAGAACTAAAAATAAAAAAAACTATACAATAAAACTCAAACTGAACATGATGTCCACAAATACTCCAGGTGACCCCAGGGTCACATTCAGACACAAAAACCAACCATCACCCATGATTATCAAAATCTAGATGAAACATGTACAAAAAACTAAAATAAAGAGTGAACTATAGGTGTGAGTATTAGAAACTAGTTGGAAATCATGAATGAATCAATTAATATTCCACTTACATTAAATAATATATATATGAACATTAGTTTTTAGATAAGGTATATAAAAGTAATATTATCAACACATTTAGACATTTAATTAAACCATGGCCCATTTCCCTTATTCATTCAAAATATAGTTTCTTTTACAAGAATAAATCATTAAAATGTTAAAGGATAAAGGTGATTATTTCATTTTTAAATGAAAAAATGATAGTTTAATAAATTTCCAAAACATATTCAATAAAATTTTGAAATCCATCTCATAAACAACCAAATAAATAAACCACACAAGAGAGTACCATAATAATTAATAAATGGTAGAAATGGAAATAAACAAGAAAGATTAACAAACCAACAAGCATCTAAATCATCCTCCGCAAACAACTATGTGCTTGGGGACATATGAAAACCTAGGATATTATAGGAATAGTCTATATTTGTCTCCAAAAACTCATAGGGAAGCTAAAAATATAAATAGATCCAAAAATGAAAAATAGATCAAAAAAAAATTAAAACCATCAAATCTAGAACTACAGTAAAATACAAATATCCAAATGATGATCTAGAAAAAAGGATAAAAACACAAATTTTGGACATACGATTCTCCGCAACATTATGCTTTCCTACCCCCATATTTCCACAACAATTTCCAGTTTATCTTTCAATTTATGAGCACACTCAATAATCCGAAAGTAAACTAAAATGAAAAAATCATAACCAAAAACTCCAAAAGAAACTACTTGATTCCAACTAACGCTATAAACTAAACTAGATTTACAACATGGGAAGCCAAAATAGACTCCCCACTAACAGAATCAATGTAGACAAGATTTACATGAGAGAAATTATCAACAGGACTATAGGTGGACATCCCAAAAATTAAGAATCTACCATCTTAAACCAACCATCAAAGACCAAAAACCCCCATCACAAGGTGGAATACTAGATGAAGGAATCTACAATCCTTATAATATTATACAACAAGAACATCCTAACAATGGATACCAGAATGATGAAAACCAAACTATGATTCTATTTTGAAGAGGATCCACCCTTGGAATCCCAATAAAAAAACTACCCAGAATTTTGATAACCGTGTTGGAACAATGAAACAAAAAGCATCACATGGATGAAATGAAGCATCTTCCCCTTTTACCAAAAATGGTACCTTTCGAGGTCATGAGACTACAATAGAGAAACATAAACACTCCCCATTTATTCACTAGGGACAATGTTAAACCAGATTCCCTAAAACCCATGGGATTGTTAAACGCATTCAAGCTTCACACTAGGCCTGTGAATGGATCAATAATTTCTTATGAATCAAATTCCTCATAGTTAGAATCTGAAAATACCCAATTGTATATTCAAATAATTAAATATTTTCAAAACATTAATCTAATGAAATTTAAAATATTAGTGGATTATCAAATTCAAAATTCAAAATCTATGGAATATAAAAAACTAAAAAAGAAACTGAACAAATACATTACAACCAAACAATGAACATCATTGATGGGGGATTTAAATTAGACCCAAATTGGTAACCAAATTTGAAATTGAGACGTGGTATTATTTAAAGAGGTGGATTTAGCTACATGTTACATGCTTGAAATATACTGAAAAACCCATTGATTTTTACCTAGGCACCCATAGGCATGGAAGCAATTTGATGGACTTGTACATGATGGATTTTTATGATCAAGAATGTTTTACTAATGAAACATCATGATCTTTCACCTTGTTATATCTGAATAATGATCTAGATGAACCATACTAAAATTATAATGGTTTAAATGACTCAATAATATATCTCATAACAACAGGGAGAACCATTAGTTTCGAGAGACCACCTTATTAAAACTCCATAGTTATGATTGATTGGAATTGCGAAATGATAAGATTGATGAGAATCTAGGTAGCATACTAGGGTGTGTGTGAGTGATGACATAGAATAATGGAAAGAACATGTTTTGGCCTATGGAGATAGTCATTAGTCAGATGACCCATTCAAGGACATGGGTGGCCCCCATGGTGTGGGCCATATGTTTGGGGGTAACTTGTTCTACCTAGCAGGCCAAGACCTGACAACCATGTTAAGGATAAGTGTCTATGTTGTAAGAGAGGTCCACTTGTAACAATTTTTATTAGAGTATGAACCCATCCTTAATTGCAGTGCACTGCATGGGATGATATTTTGGGATAATAATGAAGAATATGTGCTTTAAATGTGGGGATGTAATAACCCAAAATGATAAGGGATTAAATTAATAAATGATATGAATCACATCAATAATATGACCCTTTATGTTATCGAGCCTACTTGACAATAGAATTCATAGTTAAGCATTCATGGCTTGGAGTCATGATTGGGATGGGTGAACATCTTAAATGTTTCCCAGGATTTGTTCAAGTCAGGAAAGGACCAAATAGAAATTACATGTGTTTTCTTTGGGGGTTTTCATTATTCATTTTAACCGTTCGGGAACTTGGGTGGGCCCCTGGGTGGGGAAAACATGTCTTCGAGGAAGCTGGTGGTACCAAGTGGGATTGGACCTGATGGGAATATTATGGTAGTGTGTTTGGGATGTCAGGGGGCCTAGTTGTTTCACTAGGGGACTTTTAATTCCATTACCATATCAAAAAGAAACATTAGAATGATTCCCTATATCCTTACTGAAATTCCAATCATTTGTTCTAGATATTGAATGTTTATTGTCCTCTTTAACAACTCATTCTAACATTACTTCGACATGAATAACTATCCTCGACATGTCATTAAAAATTATTCGATGAACATTGGATCCTTCAACTACAGATTCAGATAAATCCCACTCTCAAAACATCAAGAATTTAGTGGATCTTAAATATCCATATCTGAACTATAATGAACATTATCCATGAACTGATAAAATAAATCAAACAATAATTCATCACCCTAAATAAAGATATCACATCATCATTTCCCTTTTCAAATTCACTTTGTCAGAGAAATACAGATAAATGAATGAAGCCTTGTATCACACCCATGTGAGATCATTTTTGGTCTTGGTTCTATAGACTAAATTCAAAAACATACAATTACGTCCATGAAACATAATTTTTGTGAAAACAACCTTTAACTACTTTTTAATGCCAGGTAAACTAATGATTCCCTCTATTTTCTGCAACCAATCATCCACTACAAGATGATATGATTAACTGTATAATATAAGAGGATTAAACATTCAAAAAACAAGCATAGATTACATAGTCTCATTCAATATAATTCATGTTAATTTTATACAACCCATTTTTTTAACATGAATATCTATCGAATATTTTCGGGGTGATACACTAAGTAACAAGAATACCAAGAGATCAATAAAAAACAATTCATCAAAAAGTGTTCTCAAACTCAGAACACCATATAAGAAACACATCACAATAATAAGAAAACACACTATACAACCATTGGTTACAAAAACATAACAACTTTTCTTTTAATAACACTTTTCATTGAAAACTAACTCATTGGGATTCATACTCAACAGTTTTATTCCATATATCCTCACACATGTACATTCTCTTTCTACCTTGAGGACTCATCAACTAATTTCATTCTAGGAACTCATCATCCCATATCATTATCCTCCCAGGTTTCCAGACATATCCAAGAATGTGAGAAGTCATGGGAATATGATATGTGAAAAAAAATTCCACTTTAAAAAAATCATTCAACCCATAATATTAATTTTCTTAATCCACACCCATATCAAATTTTCAAAAATTCTTTAAAAACCCACCAATCCACTTCCCAAATAATTTATCAATTTCAAAATGATTTTCAATTATAAAATTCACAAAACGCACTTTAAAAATTTCACTACTACCAAATTAATTACAATTTTTAATCCCCGGTCATCATTTTATTTCTCCTTGCAAAAAATAATATTCCATGGATACCATCCAATAATATAATTCAAACCATTAAAAAAATTACGTGCTCAACAATTCTCATTCCATCAAACACCATTGGATCAAAACTCATGACTTCAAATTTATGTTTTTTTTTCAAAACCCACATTAATGTAAACATTTTATTATAGATATATTTTTTTGAAGGAATCATGATTTTTTAAAATAAAACAATATTCTTTTTAATGTAATCTTTATTTTAAAAAAATTATATTTTATTAGACCAATACATTTTGTTGATATTTATTTATCAAAAGAATTAAAATTCATTTACCATTTTTTTTCATAACTAATCCATTACTAATTTAAATACAATTCCATGTAATTCTTGTGAAACAATTTTTGGAATCACGAAAGTCCCAAAAATACTCAAAAGGGGAATTAGTGTCGATGGATGACATGGAAGTAGGGTTTTAAGTTGTATACCAATCAATCCACAACCACAATGTGTCTTATTGGACAATACTTGGATCCTCATTACTTTATAGGCCTATAGAGCTCAATGATACATTTATCCCATCCCTGTTTTTGTATCCCCAAATATGAAACAACCAATAAAAACCATAACAACAAAACATAACTTAAACTCTGATGGAAACTCAATGTTAGGTCTATAAAGTGTTGGTGTGACACTCCCTCAAACCTATATTTGAATCTTTAATAGTAGTAATACATCTTCCATGATATCGCAAATAATATATGTTTTACGAAATCTATGAATTCCCACAAACAAGCCTACTATGTTAGGATTTTCTAACAAACCAAGATTGGTTGACCTCAAAAATTTCACCTGAGGCAAGCTAAACCAAGGTTGGATGGACAATACCGATCACCATGGTCTTGATACTAGTGTTACGGTATCAATAGAGGATCCTATGGAATAATTTATCCCAATATAAAATAATCTGATTAAATGAAAAATAAATAGGAAAGTCCAATATATATAAATATTCAAATCATGAATCATTCAGAGAAAACAAAAAATGATACAAAATATAAAATAAAACAAAAAAAAAGATATGACCTAAACATCACCCCAGGACCTCGAGGGTCACTATAAAATAAAACCCCAACCTTCATGCACAATGATTGAAAAATTATAAAACCTACACCACATTATAAAAACCATAAATAACAATAGGTGTGAATATTAAATAACAGTAGGTGTGCTGAAACAAATCTATTACCCATTCACATTATATAAATAGAATTCACACAATGATTAGGTTTAGATACAATATATAAAAATATTAATTTCCATATAATTTTATTATAATAACAAACATGATACATTTCCCTCTTCAATTCAAAATATAGATTCATTTCCATGAATCAATGATTATCATTTGTAATGATAAATTTTATTCTTTCATATAAAATATTACAAAAGAGTGTAACACATTCCATTACATTTTGAACAATCCTATGAAATCCAACTCATCACATCCCAAAAAAATACACCACACATGAATGTGATAAAAATGATCACATAGTGAGTGAAATGGAAATAAACATGAAAGAGTAACCAACCAACAATAATTTCAATCATCCACCATAGACTACTAGGTGCTATGGGACTTTAGAAATCATAGTATCTTAGGAAAATAATATATAAATTATTATACATCTTGAATAATCCCAAATTAATTCCTCAAATAATTACATCAAATCTAAAAACACAATCTATCTCACCATATCTCGTCTTATCTAGGGTAAGAGTCCCATAGTATCAAAATAATGAAAATCATAACCCATATTATGGGCCACTATCCAGAGTGAAATTCTAACTAGTATATCAACATTTCACTTGAAATATACAAGATATGAAAGGATCCCATGTCAAAAGTATTGTGGTGTGATCCAAAAATTCCAATATAACATCCAATAACATGAAAATATATATAAACAATCCATACAATAAGTCACCCCTTCCATACTAATGACTAATCTACTTTCTTACAACTCATAAATTTCAACGCAGTCCTCCTTAATGATCTCCCATTCCACTATAAGTTAATTGATCATGTGTAGTCCATATTAAGGATCTCCCCTCCATTCAATATAAAATGATCACGAGTATTTCCACAATTTGTACATCCAATTCATACAATATATACTAGGAAGTAGGATTATCTATGGATAATTTTTTCACCAAAAACCAATTTTACAAATTCCTAAAATGGCATCAAGAACCCTTCATCAAAGAACCAAAACCACATTTCAAAAAATATTTCTACGTGACATTTTCAATTTCAAAACTATTTTGGAAAAACCAATTTATGCACTAATGACACATTTTGAATAAAAATTCCCTTAAAAAGAAAAAAAGGTGACACACACTCATCACATGTCAATAGACATTCAAGAACTAGTAAAACACAACTTATAAGTCCAAAACCAATTCAAAATCCATTTTACAAATATAATACAACATTTTAAACTATATAAATAAATTTAAAAAACAAAACCATGCATCCAAATGTATAAATCACAATCAAAATAAAAATAGGTATTTTATCAAACAATTGGTGTGCATCACATAACAAAACAATTCCATATACTTCGAAACAATTAATAAAACCACATAATTTGTAATCAATTAAATATTTTAAGATAATGAATCACTATTTTCTATATAAGGAAAGTTTGAAAATAATGAAACCCATGATTATTATATTTAAAAGGCATGTGTAAAGATAAACCTACCTCAAATCCCATGTTCTTCAACAAATCTAACATAAAACAGGCTTTTAATGGATCTAGGAGACAATGACAACCATGAGAACCCATAATAAGATAAAAAACCATACATAATTTAAGGGAAACAGTAAAACAATATCAAAAATCCATGTATAATGAATAAATAAAAAGAAAATGGATAATGTGGGAATATGGATAAGAGATGATAAAAATACCTTAAAAATCACACCCAAACCACGAAGAAATCCATTAAAAAGATTCTTGGGAGGAATGAAGAGGTTCGTAGTTAAAGGGAGAGGTTTCAACATGTTTTTAGGAACCAGGATTAAGAGGAAATGGTCATTAAGGTAAAAAATACAACAGGGTAGAAAGGTAATGCAACAAACATTAATGACCTGGAATGCTCTCATAGCTATCCCGCTTGATATTACATTATATTCAAAACTGTGTATCCCTAAAATTATTAGAGGATCAAACCACAAGGTTTTATCACATGGTCTACCAAACTATGAACCTACAATGAGGTAAAAAAATTTCAAAGAAAACATTATCCACATGATTTCCTGGAATAGGGTGAATGGTTTCCCCTGTCCATTCACCAACCATGCGCCAAATTCTTCCGCTCTAGTAATCTCTAAATTTTCAAAAAATCGTAGATAAGATAAAGAATAAACCTGAGGAAAAAAATAAACAAGGATCACCTAAAAATTTAATTTAGCCACAGCTGGGACTCAAGTGAAAACTCAAAATCCAAAAGATGAACTAGAAACACAGATTAAAATTAAAATATGGGCGTGATAGGTCATCACAAACTGATGAACGAGTCCTTTTTCATTATTATATTTTTATCCATTTAAAATTCACATAGTTTAACATTTCCGATATGTTGTTCAATAGGATCAGTAGCATCATAATTTAGAGAATACATTATCTAAATATGTAATTAATCATTTAATTTATATTAAGTAAATGTAATAGAGAAATCATAATAATATTAGTAAATCGAATTTAATTTAGCAAAAAATAAACTATTCATTGAAATAAATTTTTTATTTAAACAATTATTTATATATTCCCCTCAATCATGTTTCACAATACCCAAATTTTGTTTGCTGCATATTTAGAATAAATTTTCTACAACAGAAAACCCATTATAGAATTTTGATGTGTCTATGTAATGGTTATCCATAGTTGTTTTATTTGACAATAGAACAAGTGACAAAATTTTAATATTGGATAATTTAAATAAATACTTGGACTTCCTGTGATTCCATTATGAATGGTTCATATAATCCCATTCCATAATGACATTCCCATTATGAAATCATATTATCAATAAATATTCCTGATAAATAGCTCATTTTTTGTTTAATAATACAACTTATATATTAGTTCGATGATTGTAATGTATGACATATTCAAATAAATTGGATTTCTATCCTTGATAACACATGAATCAGTTATTATATATATTAAACTCCATTATTTTTTATTATAGTATGTTCATCCAGTTCCATTGTATGGAACTTTCAAAAATTATTTAAATAATCATTATAATATAATACATTTTCACATGTTCCTATAGATATCTTCCATACATTAACTGAAATTGAATTTATAATGGAGATAAATATTTAAAAACGTAGTCAGAAAACCATCATATAAATTATTATTATTTTTATTTAATATATTTCACTAATCCCTTGATAGATTCATCTTCCAATGAATTTTTTTAGGATTCAGTATATAGGACAACCATGATTATTTGATTGAAAATATAGTTGTGTGTGACCTATTTCCTTGTGATGTTAATTGAAACAACATCACATTGGTAAATCTATTCACACATAATACAATGACTTTGATTGGAATTTTGGAGACTAATATTAGCCACATTTTAAATATATTATGTATAAAACACAACATCTTCCACAATAATATAACAATATAAAATATAAACATCTAGAAGAATACAAATTTTTATGAACCATTTTTAAATATTAATATATAAAAAATGGGATAAATTTATGTATAATGTATATTACTACATATTAATATCAGTTAAATTATAAGGCCCCAGCCTTAAAAATTACTTAATCTTGAGTTATTACAAGAATACACATTGATGATCTTTTCGTGTTTACAGTTTTATAGAATTAGATCATAAATCATGCATTACATTACACATTTAAACAAGGTGGTTACATAAAAGATAGTTTTCATTTTTCCCATCAAAGGAGACATATTTAAAATAAAACATGGATTCTTTCTTGAGACATCCTCGACACTATCATCACATAATATACTTTTCCCTTAACCTATGAAAAACATTTCAAAAAACGTGGTATAATAATAAAAAGCTCAGTAAGGGATAAAAAAATACGATGTGAGAACATTAGTCAATGTATATATAAGAATTAATGAAATCATACTTTACACATAAATGATAATCACTTTAAAATACCTCATTAAATCATTAGATTCATGAATAACTCATAGAAATCATAAGACATAATGGAAGCTTGAGGCATTCATAATATTCTTACGTATGGAGTAACCCTCATTGTTACATTTGGAATTCCCATCATAGTATATTCCATAAATCTATTCAGAGAAACCATGGAGTTTTACACCTTCTCGTTACCCAATTCATTGGAGAGCTATATCAGGATCACCCGCCCTTAGTTTATCATGGAACCACCTGTCTTCATAAATAATTTCCAAGAACCATAACATAATCGTATCACATAAAACATGAATAAAGGAAACATAACATTTCCACATATCAATCACAAGATATCAATACAACACATTGATATAAAAAAACATTATCAATACCATATTCAATACCAAAATAGATGAAAAGAAAAACATGGTATTTATTTTTTATTTAAAAAAGGTATGGCTTTTAGTGGAAGCTGAAACTCAAACAATGGTCATGACGGCGGAGAAGTCATTGTCGCCGCATATGTAAGACAAAAAAATCCCCTTTTGTCGTTTGGTCAAATGCTACGTAAAAAAATAATCATTTGAATAAAAGTAAAATTCAAAGGGGTTAATACACCGTATAAATGAAATTTGTGTATATAACAAAATATGCATCAATGAAATGAGATTGATACGATGTCCCTTACCTCGTGTCCGACTTGACTTGATCGTTCTTTAATATCATGAATAACAAAGTAGAGTTAATTTCTACTTTCTTAAGAACATTTTTCAAGTTCATTTTTCCTTTTATATCACATATTACAATGTTATGAACATTATGTAATTATTTATGTTAATAATGGTAGTTTTTTTATCTTTGGAACATGAGCCAAAAATAAACTTCTTATAATTACAAGTTGGTCATGTTGTAAAATATCAATTATATCCAGAATTATATTCATGCGTTAGATATCATATATATCATATATATCCAGTGTATACATGCATTTATGATATTACATAACATTTAGAGGTATGAAATGAAAAGCACCGTTCATGTAGACGATAAGTCGTACATATGCATTAACGCTAATTTCATTTCTATTTCGTATTTACTGGAATGAAATCAGAACATATATAATGTTATATTATAATTCCAGTATAATATCATATATAATATCATAAATTCCATTCTTTATACATCCCTCATATGGCATTAACAATTCAAATCACTTTGATTGGGCAGTAGTCCGCACTTCCTAAAATGAAATTATCACGTTTACCCATAACATAAACCATAAAGGTATGCCATAAATGAAAAATAATGAATTATATGGAAAACATAAACATAATATATATCATATATAAATATAGTGACATCTTAATGTCCACTATGAAAGGTGTTAAAAGAATATTGAACAATCATCATTTCGTGCGGCAGTAATTCGCCATCCACAGAAACAATATGGTATTTCACCATTAGATGAAGGTGTGTGTAAGTGTAAATCAAATAAATCTCATAAAAACATACTATTATATTGAAGATACTGGTTATGTTACAAAATAATGTAATAAAAATATTTTAGGAGGTTGTAGAAGAAAAAAAACAAAATAACATTAAAGAAGACATTACCTTTAAATCGGGTAACTCCCATTGGTTTGAACCAAAAGGGTTTCTTGAAGAGATTTCTTCCAAAGGTAAGGATTCTATGATTAATAGAGGGATGTGGAGATATAAAATGAGAAGAGTTTGGCAAAGAAAATTTCTTGAGATGTGTTGGTAAGGGGGTATAGGTGGGGGACTTTTATAAGATAGAGGTGGGGAACACCAGGAAATTATTGAAATGTTACTTTATTATAAAATTATTTTCGGTTTTTAAAGGTCCCAAAATGATATATTTAGAGGATAAGGTGATAATGGTTCTAAATCCACCCATAATATAGGTTTTGTACAGGTTTATGTCTTATATTTTACATTATCTTTTCATTTTTTTTAAATCGTTCGTTAATGTGGTAATCACTACATTATCATGGTGTCATAAATAAATTTATTTATTTACTGTTTAAAATTAAAAAACATACTATGATGTAGGAAATATTATTATTTTTCCAATTAATATTTATAGTCTAAGAGATCTTTTATTTAGAAAAAATTAAAATTGTTTTTCATAGGTGTTACATATTTTTGTTATATTTTCCTTTCATTAAAAATAAAATGATAAAGTTTCACTATCACCAAAAACTGATTCCATGGGGTCTCTAAGTTGGAAAAAGGAATCTCATGGTCGTCCATGACACAACTGGTAGCATTAGGACACATGTTGGGGTTATTTTTTATTATTATGATATTATTTTATTACCCTTAGCTACCCAATTACTAATCAATCACGCCAATTAAAGATAATTACCGTCGTTACTATTCATAATGTCCAAAAACAAAAAAGTCTTAATTAAATAATTTGGACCTCTTAATTAGAAATATGGAATCCATTTTAACAAATTCCAAACACATAAATTGTAGTAATTAATTTAAACATAATTTCTGCTCTCAAAACAAATAGCGGGTTTTTTAGAAACAATATCTATCAAATGTTTGACACTTGTTTATGCCCAATTCCGAATTAAAATTAATTACAATGACCAAAATTGTATTAAATGGAAAATTATATTCTAATTAAACATTAAAACCAATTAAATGGAAAATCTATCTATATAATTTAATTATATGAAAAAGCAGTTTTGAAATAAAACGTAGTATTTTCACTATTCATTAAAAAATAAACATTGTCAGAAAAATTCCAAAAAATTATCCAAAGTAAATTTCAATTGTCCAATACTAAGGAATAAGATTATTTTTACATATATAGTTTATAAAATTTTCAATTGTTAGATTTAAAAATGGTTTGCAATCAAAAGGCAGTAAAACAATCTTTTGAAAATATCATTGTATTCTATGCTTAAGATTATATTTATTCTCATTTTAAACCTATAAAACACTATCTAATTAATTAATAGTCATAGATATGAAAATACAAAATTCATTACTTACTTGGGATGTTACATTCTTCCCCCCATTATAAAATTTCATCCCCTCAGTTTATTTACTTATCGTATAAGTGGGGATATTTATCCCTCATTTCATTTTTAGATTCCCATGTTGCCTCTAAAATCACGTGGTTTTTCGACAAAACCTTTACTTGATGAAACACCTTATTCCACAATACTTGCTCCCTCTCGTCAAGAATATGGACCTGTTTCTCCTCATCAGATAGATTCTCTTTCAGCTGAACTACCTCTGGACTCAAAAATGAGATGGATCTGGCTTGTACATCGTTAACAATGAAACTAGAAAAACATTGTGCACCTGAGATAAAATATTAGGCAAAGCCACTCGATATTTAATTGATATAATGCTCTCTAGAATTTATTATGGTCCAATGAACCTTGGATTTATCTTTACTTTCTTACCAAATCACATCACACTTTTCCAGAGTGAATCTTTGAGGAAGACATGATCACATACCTCAAAAGAGAGATCCTTCCTCCTATTGTCCGCAAAACTTTTATGCCCGCTCTGAGCTGTTCTCATGTGTTTTTAAATTAGCTGAACTTTTTCCACCAACTCTTCTACCAATTTAGGTCCCATCAACTTCCTTTCACCCACATCATTCCAAAAAGCTGGAGTTCGACACCGCTTCCCATATAATGCCTCAAATTGTGACATCTGTATACTGGAATGAAAACTGTTATTATAAAAAAACTCAACCAAAGAAGGATGTTGGTCCCAACATCCCAGATAATCCATCGAACCAGAACGTAGCATATCCTCCAATTTATGAATATTTCGTTCTGACTACCCATCTGATTGAGAATGAAAAGCTGTACTAAAATTTAATTCATTACCCAACGACTTCGGAAGGCCTTTTCAAAAGTTAGAAGTAAACCTGGGATAACAATAAGATACAATCGAGATGGGAACCCCATGTAACCTGACTATCTCTTTAAGATACAAATGAAAAACTTGATCTAGGGTAAAATTATCTCGTATAGCAAGGGAATGAGAAAATTTAGTCAAGCGATCAACAATAACCCTGATTGCATTATTTCCTCAAGGTTTCATCAGCAATCACACAACGTAGTCCATGGATATATTCTCCCATTTCCACTATGGGACTAGTAAAGGCTGAAGCATCCCTTTCAGTAACTGTCGCTATGCTTTAACTGGTTGACAAGTCAAACACGTCATAGTAAAATCCGCAATATCTCTTTTCATTCCATCCCACCAGTAATACTCCCGACGATCTCTATACCTCTTAGTACTGCAAGTATGAACTGAAAAAAATAGAACTATGAGCATCACATAACAAATCTCTCTTAAACTATGAATCACAAGGCACAAAAAATCTCATCTCAAATATCAAAACACAATCATTATCAATTTTGAATTCAGGTAACATACACTTCTGAACCAGGTCTACCTTTTTCTATAATCCACTGTTTTTCTTCTACTATTGCATAATTCTATCTATTAGAGAAGATTTTACTGATACCTGAAACAAAATAGAAGAACATCCTACACCATCAACTTCAATGCCAAATTTCATCAAATCTGTAACCAAAGGATGACATTACAAACGTAACATGTTTAATGAAGCATTACTTTTTCAGCTTAAAGCATCATCCACTTTATTTTCTTTTCCAGGATGGTAATGAAATGTAAAATGATAATCCTTGATTAATTCTAGAAATATTCTTTGTCTCATGTTCCATTCATTCAGAGTGAATATATACATTAAAATTTTGCGATCAGTTTATATTTCACACTTTATACCAAACAAATTATGCCTCCAAATTTTTAGACTGAAAACAACAGCAGCTAATTCCAAATCATGTGTAGGGTAATTACCTCAAGAGTTTTCAAATGACGTGAAGCATATGAAATTACCTGATCATTATACATTAGGATGCAAACAAGTTTATTCAATAAAGCATCACTATAGATAAAAAAATCGCCATTCATGGAAGGTAGTTCCGAAACTGGAGAATTCACCAATCTTCTTTTAAATTCCTGAAAACAATCATGAAATTCTTTTGTCCAGATGAAATTAACACCCATCTGAGTTAGCTTAGTCATTGGACTAGATAACCATGAAATTTTTTAACAAAACTCCTATAATATCCTTTCAATCCAAGAAAACTCTGAATCTCAGTTACAATTGTGGGTATTGGCCATTCATCAACAACCCTTGTTTTTGCAGGATAAACGGTTATCCCATCTTTAGAAACTATGTGACCATGGAAAGAAATTTGTTGCAACCAAAACTCACAATTACTGAATTTCACATAAAATTTATTTTCTTTTAAGGTTTTCAAAATAACTCTTAAATGAATTTCATGATCCTATTTACATTTAGAAAACACCAAAATATCATCAATGACAACAACCAAAAATATATCAAAGAACTCATGGAAAATTCTATTCATAAGTTCCATGAATATAGCAGGTAAATTGGTTATCCCAAAAGGCATTACTAAAAATTCATAATGTCCATATCTTGTACGAAACACGGTCTTCGTAATATCTGCATCCTTTACCTTCAACTGATGGTACCCCGATCTCAGGTCAATCTTTGAAAAATACTGAGCTCCCTGGAGAAGATCAAACAAATCATCGATATGAGGCAAAGGATATTTGTTCAAAATAGTGATGATATTCAAGGCTTTATAATCAATGCAAAGTCTCATTGAACCATCTTTATTTTTAACAAATAAGATAGGAGAACTCCATGGCGATGTGCTATGTCAAATGAAACCTTTCTCTAATAAATCTAGTAATTTCTCTTTCAACTCTAAAAGTCCAATTTGAGCCATTCGATAAGGGGTTTTTGAAATTTTCTTATCATCAGGATCTATGTCAATAGAAAATACACCTTTTTGATCTAGTATTATTTCAGGAAACTCATCAGGAAAAACATCAGGATACTCATTTACCACTGGCACATCATAAATATGAACAGTTACTTTGTTTTAAACAATATGTGAAAGGTAACTTTCATTTCCATATTTTACAGGTTTCTCAGCCTCTTGATATGTTTTCAAAAGAAAGGGTTCATTCTGTTACACAAACTGAAAGCCTTTCCGAAAATAAACTTCTTTAGCTATATAATAAATCTTAGCGTGGTAAACAGAGATCCAATCCATACCCTAGATAACATCAAACTCTACTAGAGTTAAAACAATAATGTTTTCAAGTGGGTTCTTTCCACAAATAAGGCTAAGAAGATTATTATAAATTCTTTCTTCCTCAACATTCTCCCCAGGTGTATTTACCAAAATTTAAGGAGTCATTTCTTGATATAGAATTACCAATTTACTAGAAATGTTTTTAGAGATGAATGAATGTGTAGACCATGAATCAAACAACACACTGGAATAGTCTGAAAAAACAAACAAAGTACATGATATAACTTCATTTGATGGCCCAACATCTGCTGAATTAGTTGCAAAGGATTTGACCACACCTTTTTTATTGTAGTATGACTGCTTCCCATTATTCGAGCTCTTTTTTGAACACTCATTTTCATAATGACCCATCTCATTGAACATTAAACATTTCACTAACTGTAAATCAAATCTGGTCTTACCATTACCCTGAACATTTCTAGTGAAATCACAAGCCTTATGTCCCATCATACCACATCATTAGCACTTTCTAGAAATCAAAAGGCATCCCCCACCATGATTTTTACAACATTAATCACAAACAAAAAACATAGTTTTCTTACCATCAGAACTTTTTGAAGGATTCTTCCCTTTCTCCTGCCACCTCGATCTCTTCATCGGTTGGTTGTCATAGAACACTTGATCATTAGAAAACTACACTTACACCTTCTCAGCATATCGAACAGGCTTTTCATAACTTTTTTACTCATGAGAAGCTAATTTATTTTGATATTTTGGCTTTAATCCTAAGTAAAAATGAGTGATTTTACTTTCAAGGTCTCGGATAAAATTTAGAGCATACCTTGCCAATCGAGTGAACTTTTCTTCATAAGTATCCATTGAGTCATCTTCTTGCCTCAATTAAAATAATTTTTTTTCCATCCTAAGTTGAACACACATAGACAAATATTTCTCAAGAAACATACCTTCGAATTCATCCCAGTCAATAGAATCAATCTCATCAGCGTCCCTGATATTTTTAACCATCGACCAACACTGATCCGCTTCACCCTCCAACCAGTAAACAGAAATACTAACCTTTGGATTGTCTAAACACCCCATGATATTGAAAATCATCTCCAGTTCATTAATCCATCCTTTAGCTAGAACATTTTCATATAATCCTCTGAATGATGGGGGATGTTGTCTCATGAAATGTCACACCACTGACATGTTTTTCTGTGGTTGATCTGGCTGATCACATGCATGTATACCACCACCATTTATCTCTTGATTCAACTACACCATTACTGCAAAAAAATATTCAGTTCCAATTCTGACTATCTCGGGATGCTGATTTTGAAGGTGATTTCCTTCTATATGCCTTTCTAGAACTGCTTCCCTATTTCCTCTGCGGAAAACCATTCTGAACAACCATGTATTAGATGAAGCAACATGATAATCTTTAAATTCTATATCATTTTCAATTTTACCATAAAAAAAATATTTTTGGATAATAATTTAATAGAATTCTAACTCCTAATGTTATCTAAACTGACCTTTGAAACCAACTATAAAGCCCAAGCCTTAAAATTTACATAATATTGAGTTATTATAAGAATACCCATTGAGGATCTTTTGGGATTTACAATTTTAGTGAATTAGATCATAAATCATGCATTACATTCCACATTTAAACAAGGTAGTTTCATAAAAGACATAATTCATTTTCCCATAAAAGGAGACAAATTTAAAATAAAAAATGGATTATTTCTTGAAACATCCTCGACACTATCATCACATCATGTACTTTTCCCTTGACCTGTGAAAAACATTTCCAAAAACTAGGGATGAGAATAAAAATATCAGTAAGAGATATAAAAATACGGAATGAGAACACTTTTTCATGTATACATAAGAATCAATGAAATCATACTTTACACATAAAACATAAGCAAATTAACGTACCTCATGGAATCATAAGATTCATGAATAACTCTTATAAATCATAAGACATAATGGTAACTTGAGGCATTGATGACATTCTTACGTAGGGATTTACCCTCATGGTTACATTTGGAATACCCATAACAATATATTCTTTAAATCTCATCAGATAAACATTAGTGTTGAACCCCTTCGCATTACCCAATGCATTGGAGAGAGATATTGGGCTCACTCGCCCTTAGTTTATCACGGAACCACCCATCTTCATAAACAATTCCCATGAACCACAATATAATCGTATCACATAAAACATGAATAAAGGAAACATAACACTTCCACATTTCTATAAAATGATATCAATACGACACATTTATATAATAAAAACATTATCAAAACCATTTTCACTACCAAAATAAAATAAAAGTAAAACATAGTATTTATTTTATATTTAAAAAAATTTATGTCTTCTAGTGGAAGTCGAAACTCAAATAATGGTCACGGCGGCAGTGAAGTCGTTGTCGCCGCATACGTTAGACAAAAACATTCCCCTTTTTTCATTTAGAAAAACACTTCGTATAAAAATATTCCTTTTGAATAAAATTAAATTTAAAAGTGTTTAATACTCCGTATAAAAGAATGTTGTGTATAAAACAAAATATTCCTCAACGAAAGGAGATTGAGACGAAGTCCCTTATCTTGTGTCCGAATTGAATCGATCGTTCTTTAATATCATGAATAATAAAGTAGAGTTAATTTCTACTTTCTTAAGAACCTATTTAAGGTTCATTATTCCTTTTATATCACTTATTTCCATTTTATTAACACTATTTAATTATTTAAGTTAATAATGGTTGTTTTGTCGATCTTTGGTAATTGAGCCAAAAATAAACTTCTTATAATTACAAGTTGTTCATGTGGTAAAATATCCATAATATCCAGAATTATATTCATGAGGTAGATATCATATATATAATATATATCCAGTATATACATGCATTTATAATATTAAAGAACAATTAGAGGTAACAAATGAAATGCACTGTTCATTGAGACAGTAAGTCGTACGTACGCATGAACGCTAATTTCATTTCTATTTCATATGTACTGGAATGAAATCATAATTATATAAAGGTATATTATAATTCCAATATAATATCATATATAATATCATAAAATCCATCCTTTATACGTCCCACAGATGGAATTAACGATTCAAATCACTTTTAGGGGGCGGTAGTCCCCACTTCCTAAAATGAAATTATCGTGTTTACCCAAAATGGAAACCATAAAGGTATTACATAAATGAAAAATAATGAATCATAAGTAAAACATAAACATAATATATATCATATATAAATAGAGTGACATCTTAATGGACACAATGAAGGGTGTTAAAAGATGATTGAACAATCATCGTTTCATGATGAAATAATTCTCCATCCACAGAAACAATATGTTCTTTAACCATTAGACGGAGGTTTGTGTAAGTGTAAATAAAATAATTATAATCAAAACATTATTTTAAATTTATGATACTGGGTTTGTTACAAAAAAAAGTAATAAAAAGAGTTTAGGTGGTTGGAGAAGAAAAAAAAACAAAAGAACATTAGAGAAGACATTACCTTTAAATAGGGTAACTCCCCTTGCTTTGAACCAAAATGGTTTCTTGAAGAGATTTCTGCTGAAGGTAAGGCATCTATGATGAAGAGAGGGATGTGGATAGTTACAATTAGCATATTTTTTCCAAGCCAATGGATTGATATGTGTGGGTATGGGGGTAGTGGAGGAGGCCGTTTATAAGAGGAAGGAGGGGCACTCTTGGAAATTCTTGAAATGTTACTTTATTATAAAATTATTTTCGGATTTTAAAGGTCCCAAAAAGATATATTTTGAGGATAAAGTGATAAGGGTTCGACATTAACCCATAGAATAGGTTTTTGAAAACTCTAAGTCTTATATTTTTCATTATCTTTTCATTTTATTTAAATCCTTCATTGATGAGGTAATCACTACATCATCATGGTGTCATAAAAAAATTATTTATTTAATGTCTAAAAATTATAAATAAATAATATGATGTAGGAAATCTTTTTAGCTATCCAATTAATATTTATAGTCTATGATATCATTTATTTAGAAAAAATTAAAATTTTCTTACTTAGGTGTTACATACTTTTGTTATATTTTCCTTTCTTTAAAAATAAAACGATAAAGTGTCACTATCAGCGAAAAGTAATTCCATGGGGTCCCTAAGTTGGAAAATGGAATCCCATAGTTGGCCATGAAATAACTGGTAGAATTAGGAAACATGTTAGGGTCCTTTAATATTATTATGATATTATTTTATTTCCCTTAACTACATGATTAATAATTAATCACGATAATTACAGATAATTACCATCGTTACTATTCATAATGTCAAAAAAGGGTATTAATTATATTATTTGAACCTTATGATTCCAAATATGGAATCCATTTTACCAAATTCCAAACACAGAATTTTCAGTAATTAATTTAAAAATAATTCCCGTTGTCAAAACAAATAGCGGGTATTTTAGAAACAATATCTATCAAAATATTGACACTTGTTTATGCCCAATTTCAATGTAAAATTAATTACAATGACCAAAATTTGATTAAATGGTAAAAATACATTCTAATAAAACTTTAAAATCATTTAAAATGAATATCTATCTATATAATTAAATTAGATGACAAAACAGTTTTGAAATAAAATGTAGTATTTTTCACTATTCATTAAAAAAATGAACATATTCAGATAAATAAATAAAATTATCCAAAGTATATTTCAATGTACCAATCCTAATGAATATTTTTATTTTGACAAATAAATCCTATAAAATTTTCAATAGTTATATTTAAAAATGGTTTTCCATCAAAAGGCAGTAAAACAATCTTTTATAAAAATTAGTGTATTTTATGCTTAAGATTGGTTTTATTCTCATTTTAATCCTCTAAAACACTATCTAATTCACAAATAGACATAGATATGAAAATACATAATTTTTTACTTACTTTGGATGTTACACAAATAATGTGATCTTTCATGTGAACCATTATATCAATGAATGATGGTGGGAAGAACATATGAAATTCAATTAAATGGATATTGGTTTCCTATTCCATTTTTTTGGAAATATCATTGGGTGTATAAATTTAATAGATATAATATTTATGAATCAATATAATGTTTAAATATGTGGTATTGAATTATAGGGCGAGTTAAAAATAACGACATGGATAATAAATCGTGCATCAAAACATAACAATGGTGTGATTTTATGAACTTTAAAATAAACTCATTAATGAAGATGATATTTATGATATTTTATTCTTAACCCTTAGGAAAATTTACACTTTTAAGGATGTTTAATAATTTAAATGTATCATTCATATAAATAGTTTAATCCATCAAAAGAAAAAAAGACCAACATTTACCCTTTAGTGTTTCCAATACATTCCTTATTCCTATGTCAATCATGACGAACTACCCTTAATTTAAGAAAATAAAATTCTGAGTTCATTATTAATGTATTAGTATGAATATCAGGTCATATTTTTCTAATTAAATTAAATAAAAAAATATACATAATAAATAAAATACCAATTTTAAAAATTGAAAAAAATGATTATATATTTTGACCCATTTTCATAAGATTTTAATAGGGCTTAAAAAATAGTAACATTATCAATTATATATTTATAATAATTATAACCTATTTTTTTGAGATTATGTTATAGTTTATTGTTAATTTTCTTAAAATTATTTCATAAAGGATAATATTTATACCATCAAGGAAAATATTATAGGGTCCTAGAAACAAAATTTTCAAGGTATGTTTCACAATAACTGATATTACACCATCTTCACGAATGGGATAAGAATAACATTCCAATAACGTTATTTACTATAAAATATTCATATAAAATATTGTCAATTATCATCCCATACTATAAATATATCAATGTAAAATATTCATTTTTATCTGTCAAGATTAAGTTGTTCTTTTCAATTAGTGGTTCCTAATAAACATCAATATCCTTATATGGTTCTTTTGGTCTTGACATACGTGATAATAAAATAATTTATTTTAGATTTATGAAAAACCATTGTGCATATTTATAATTTAGTAACATAATAAAACATGTGTTATTAGTGTTACTCAATAAAGAAGAAGAAATAATTCCACCTATAGTACGTTCACAACTATTTTTTCACATTTCTTTTAAAAATTTACGATAATTGTGGTAATTTCTAATTGACTGTGGACAACTTCATAGATGTATAAAATTCACATATTAAATTTATGAATCTACATGCCACAGTAATTTCCATGTAGTATAGTTTTTTAATATGTGAATATAAATCATGTATTTTATGGAATGTAACATAAATAATTAGAATTACTAGATACATATTTCTCATATTGATCCACTCTATAGTTTGGGAATTTTTTACTGATTAATTGTTCATGAAAAAACAATATACATTCCATTGTACATGCATGTATTCTATCAGAAAACCTACCCATTGAACAATAAATTCTCTTAGAATCATGTGTTTTATAAGGAATAAAATTTTACAAATGTAAAATATCAATCAAGAGTGAAATTAGTTTTGTATACATGTTATTACTCCATCTATTTCAAGATTTCAAATTAAATAGTGGGTGTTTTTTGAAAAAAATCAAATAATTCCTTAGTTCTAATGGAATCAATTTTGATTAATGAAGAAGCATTGCTAAGTGTATCCATGATCATCAAAAAATTTTATCCAATGTTGGTTAAACTGTTCCTTCCTTTTCATAGTTACACATAGTTCATTGAAAAAAATTTGGGCACTATGTTATGGAAAATTTCAGAGTTCCTGGAGACATATTGTTTTTTATGGATATTATATTTTTTTTTACTATTTTCTTCATAATGATCATGCCATTTTATTAACGTCGTACAATGTACAATGAGAGGGAATTAGTTATACATTGAGTAATAGAATAAAATTAAAAAACTTGTTGTATTAGCAAACCTAATATTTTAATTTTTCACTATTTGTGTGTGGATAATATCAAAGGAATGAATTTTATTGAGTGACACTAGAATTCACATATTGAAAGGCCTTGGTTAGAATCATGTACAAAATATGAATTCTTTACTCGACCACCCACAATGATACAATTATTTGGATTAGCAATTGTTCATGACACCCAAACTTCATTCTATGTCTATATATATAAATTCTAACCCATCATATTAGATTAAATTCTATGAGCACATTGTATTCCATTAGTCAATTAAATTTTTACCCGGGACATACAGATAGGATCTGTTTATATATTGACTATGAGATAACTAAAGGATGATGGATCGTGTATAGACCTATATTCATGTCGTAAAATTATGAAATAAGCATGGATTTTACTAAATACGTCACCAGAAGATGGTTACCGGAAAAAATGGACATGAAAAAATATATCATGAGGTTCCATGGATTAAAGGCATCGAGATCCGGTATCATATTAATTAGTTCTAAAACTAAATCATTTTTAGAGATAGTTATCATATATTGTCTATAATATCTTTTTTCATTTATGGATGAATGTGGTAGTATATGTACAAATAATAGTGTATATGGGAGGTCACCCTATGATGAAAACAAGAGGGTACACTATAGGGAATATGATTCCCAAAATATAAGGGTACATTGGAGGGAATATCAATACTGAAATAACAGGGTACATGATATAGCATCCAAATCACGAAAAAATAGGGAATATTGGAGGTCATCCCATACCAAAAAACAATAGGGTACCAGGGAGGAAATCTCAAACCTAATGTAGGTATAAATCTTATTAGACCAATCATACCTTGTAATTAAGGCTTTGTAAGTTAACCTTAGTTGTGTATTGTATAAGCTTATATTCTTGTTACATGTTCTATGTCTTATTCCTATGTTATGATTTCATGGATTATGACCTTTAATACCTTATTATACATCTATTATGAAATGGAAATATTTATTCCACTATAATTATTTATGATCTTTGATATGGATGGTATTGTATTCTAATGTTATAATAAAATTCTGATACCATTTTTCTCATGTTATTCTAATGTATCACCCTTTTTTACCCTTACAGATCATCTGAGCTAACCTGTTTTCGTATGTTTTCATTACCTAAGTAATGAAAAAAATTATGTAGTAGTATATATGTTAGTTTTCATAAATTTAGATTTTGGAGATGTTTTAGTGTGATAGATGATTATGTTTCCATTTTCCAAAGAAACTAAAATATTATGGTCATCATGCATATATGCTTTTTCAATGTGCAGAATATTAGTCTAAAATGATGTAATTTCCACAATGGTTATTCATGTGGATCGATAGATGGTATCAAAATTAGGTTTTGTTAATCCATTGGAATAAAATATGAGATAACATTATTCATATCCCTAGAAATATTTATGATGTTATTTCTTATGATTTATCTTATGATAATCCTAATGTGTCATATATTTATAAGCATGTTTAATTGTATATGCATTATATAAGTAAATTTTAATTATTATGTGTTTTTATAGTTTGATAATTGTTTCACACAATATTATCTTAAGTATTAGTAAGTAGAGTGAAAATTAATGAACTGGGATATCATATAATTTTTTCGATGTGGAATGTAACAACATTCAACAAATTGATGTCCTACATGAAATATCATGATGATAATTGGGAATGTGGTAGGAGTTATAGTTATACTATTGTTTGTAATGTTATAGAAAACAATATGTGAAATGTATGTGATTCTATAACAACATTTTTTGTATTAAATGTATGAATCATGAATAAAGTACTATTTATTATCCTTATGAAACGATTATATTTCATATTCTAGGTTAGTGTTATTATGGAATTGGATGATGAAGCCTCGATAAGGGATTATGAATAAAGTTGTACTAATTGTAGTAAATGTTTTAGAGGTAAATCATTGTGTTATATGAAGGATTAAATATATAAGAATTATTTTTAAAAGTCATTCTTTTTTTATAATCAATAATGTGATAAATTATATTAATGACGTATAAAATTGATTTAATGGAAATGTTACACTAATGGAATGAAACTTGTAACATGTTCTTATAGATGATAATATTATAATTTATGTTGATATAGAGATGATGATTTTGATAATTTTAATAAGATATTAATTATTACCATGGAAATGATAATGATGTTTTTGAGAAAACATGTTTATGCTATCATATATATAGTTTATAGAATATTTGGATCTAAAAAATATCTAATAAACATTATAATAATAAAAAATTTCTGTTCTCAATGAGGATTTATTGTAATTTAGGTTATTACCATGTTACAAGAGAGTACATTATAATGTTATTCACATTTTTTGTATGTGATAATAAAGATATACTTTATGACATATGGAGGATAAATTTAAATTTTTTTATTATAAATTTAGTGATCTTCATTTCATTTTTTTGGGATTTTGGCTTCAAAAAGATTTACAAAGTCAACCATTTATAGAACATTTATGTTAAACATCAGATGTGGATTTGAATATTAAATAATTATCTCATTATATATGAATTTATTAAAATTTAATATCCTATGAATACTATCATGTTTTGATGATATAAGAATATATACAGGATGAGTTATTCATCTATATATGGGTCTTATGATCTATTAGTTCTTCAGGGATGAAACATTAACTATTATTATTGAGAAAAATAGATGATGTGGATATTTATCAAGTCACAAAAGTGGTGTTATTTATTTGAAATCATGTATACATATCTTAATGTGTAAACTATTTAACTTATGTAAAATTAACTTTAAAGAAAATGTTTCCCTTATATCATCATTTTTGTGTTATCAATGAACTCTTTCACAACTCTTTAGAATATGGTTTTATTATTGTTAAATTTCTATGGATGAATCACATTCTTGTGACCCATAACCTTTATCATTCTCTATAATTATATATTCATTTATTTTAAGTAACAAACCACATATGTCCTTCTATGTGGAAATATTGTTTTTTGATACATGGGATAACCATTATGTACCCAAACTTTTCTTTTTAAATGATATTTCAGAATTCATTTTCATGAGTGGGTTTGTTTGAATGGAAATTTCATGTATTAATACATTGATATACAATATTATTTATGAGAGTAAAATTCATTTAAATGCAGGTAGAAGGAAACACCATTGGAATTTGAGAAATATTTTTTCAATATAATCAAAAGTTTTCAATATTTTCCATTTAATGAAACAACAAATATAGATTTTCTAATATGAAGTCACTATGTAATGGTTAAATTGTAAAAAACACCATGTATAATTTTTTATAGAATAAACTTTTATACTACATTTATATTCATGAAACCCGGTGTTTTGGCCTTTATTATACATAATTCTAAGTTACTTCAATAGTTTCTGTTATATTAAAGTCATAGTGCTACTAATATATATCATATTATTAATATTTTTATTAGAATATAATTATTGTTTTCACCAAACCAATTGAATTTAATTTTGGAATATGATAAATTAAATAATGAATATATGGTTAACATATTCATATAATAATAATAATTTGTTGACCAATTAACAAGAAATGAAAATAAAACCCCTTTCATAATATGTGAAATATAATTTTACAAAAATATATTTATGAAACCAAATAAGTTTTACATAAATAAATAAATTAATAAAAAATTTATATATGATTTTATTGATATATAAATATATTTATATATATATTATTCATCCAACTATCCCATGATCAAGTTATGTGTATTCTATAAAATAGATAAAAATAAATCCAAATTTGATTTTAACGATATATATATTCTATAAAAAAGTAATTATAACACCTTTTGAGTGTGAACCAATTTTATATATAAATTTTTAAAATATTATTATTTAAATATAAAAAATAAATTTCATTTCTGAATTCATAACGTCAATATTTTCTTTTGTTTAATTTTGTATTTTTTCTAAAATGAATCATTTTTTGATTAATATTAAATCCCAATATAATTTAGTCGAAAGTTGATTATTAATCTAATTTATTTAAATACTGAAATTATATTAATAATTGGTTTTGTAGTATATTTATAAAAATTGTACATATATTAATATAAATTTTTTATTTTAAATCAATTTCTCTCTAAAATTGAATATGAAAAAAATTCAAACTCTTTATCATTTTTATTAAAAACGTTGTTGTAAAATGACTACGAGGTTAATTTTACATTAATTTCAGACACATCTGGAATAATAATTCATAAAAATATATTCCATTTATTTAATAATAAGAATTTATAAATATTAATTATTTTAAATTATTTTTTTACGTATAATATTAGTGAATGTTATTAAAATTAATTACATTAATGAGCGTAAAAACAATATTTATTTGTTGACACACAATAATTAAACTGGACAAATAACCTAGTCAAACGTCAATATTTAATTTCATGGAAATACATCCAGAAATTATCATCTTTTAACTATTATTTAAAATAATTGGAGGCACATTATGTATTATAGAAACCTTAATAGTGTTTACATTTTAATATTAACAAGAAGAAGATGAAACATACTTCCACGAGATATTTTCTTTTGTTTTCATTCTCCACCCCATAAATTATTTTTTAAATGATTATATAATAAAATAAATATCCTAAATATACTGAGTTTTTTTTCAAATATTTGGAACTACACCTACAGAAACCTTCAAAATAATATAAACAACATTACTGGTCATGTGTATGGTGGTCTACTGCCTCGTGAATTTATGTTGTTTGTTTTTCGATTAACAGATTTCATGGATAGGAATTCTATTGATGTACTAGTTATATGTGATTTTTATTATTTATAAATGACTCTGAAATTATAATAAAAATTTAAACATCATACTTTCATTTTAGTATAAATGTGTTAACATTGTTTGTGAGGTTTTTGACTATTTCTTCCTCAGAGCAATGTGATTTTTTCACAAATCATTTGAACATATAAAGGATAGTTTCAGTAATATAATATGATATATGACATAATTATGTAATTTAGTGATAATATATATATATATATATATATATATATTTCATATACATTCTTTCTTTCAATACGACACCGAAATGGAAATAACATTCTTGTTTATGTATTGCCTACCATATCAATTAATGTTGAATTCCATTTAATATTTAAATATTCTACATATTATTATAAATATGCATTCAATGAATATATATGATATTTATATTATGTAGAAATTGTTTTTGTAAATACATCTTGATATAATTAACAGGATCATGAACAATAATGAACAATATATATAGAAAACAAAGTGGATATAACCTAAAAATATTATTAACATTCTATTGTTAATAAATGGGTAATATAAAGTCATTATAATATCATATATGGTATTATATATTACAGAATAGTTATTTTTAATATTTAAATTAATATAATTTCAATTATATATTAATTTTTAATGTGTATTAAGAATGTCAACACGTATGGTATATGTTGTCTCGTCTCACTTTTATTTCATTGAGACATATTCCTCATTCCAAAATCATTAAATTTTTGTGGTGAATATACTAAAAATGAAGGAATTATATTATTATTATTATGTTTATTTGTATTTATATATACATTCAAAAATATTTAGTTGATGGGGACTATGGTATAAAATATAAGAAATCAGAAAAATATTTTTTGCCACAATTTTCCATCTTCGAGATATATGCCATGTTATGAAAATAAATTTTTATATCGAGAATATATAAATAATATTTAAATGTAAAATCATGAATATTTTTATTTTTAAGATATTTTATTCTTCACTTAATGTTATTATTTCATTTATATTTTGATTAATTGTTACCAAGGTGCTAATAGTTAGTTGCGTCAACCATATCATTTTTCAGTATTTTTTATAATTATAATTCCATTTATGAAATTATATGAAGAATATGTAATGAATAATCATTAATATTATCCTCTTATGGTTATTAATTTTATTATTAATTAATGGTTCCAATTTCGACAATTTTCTACTTAAGATAATTAATAAATTTTCAATAAAATTGGATTTCATATCTCTTTCTAGTTAGAGATCTATGTTCATCCAAAACTATGATATATAGAATAGGAATTTAAATTTTATTCAATGATAAAATTATTAATTTAAAATTTTATTTTCAAATATATGGGGTTTAATTTTTTTTACATAATTCATAATATTTTTTAAAATTTAGTTTCAATTGAATGGTTTCCAATATTTTTTTAAGCATCCATTATATGTTAACTATGTTATTTTTGTGGAAAATGTTAATTAAATGGTTTTACATCATAAATATATATTTTAAGTGAAGATATGATATTTTACTCAATAAATGTTTTAAAGGATTTGAAATCATTTTATTATATGTTTTAAAAAAAATTGAATGAAAATTTATTTTGAAAGTGTTTTATATTTTAAAATTTATTTTCAAATAATGATTTCTTTAATATATAAATGATCCTTGAAATATATCAAATTCATCAAAATATAATATGAAATCCATTGATATATTTTATTCCATAGGAGTGATATGATCAATGGACAGCATTATTATTCATTATTTGAATAATTTATATTAATAATACATTTTAATTATTATACATGTTTCCCATCCATTGGTTATACCAAGATAAATTTATTTTGAAACCTGCTTCCATTCATGTGTTATTCTATGATGAAATGGTTATAAATCCGATATCTTATAGAAAATATATGATATGATAAAATATTTATTATAACCATTTAATTTTATTGGTTATGTTTTCTCTTTTATGAAAAAATATCTTATTAAAGATCATGATATAATGAATGTTTTTTTGAAACATGCAGATATGATTTCATTATCCGAATGTTGGGATATATATATCCCTTCAAATCATTGGGTATTGATAAATGATTTTTGATTTCAAAGGTTATATGGTAGGGAATCATAATCCTAAAAGATGATGGTAAATTAGAGGGTATCCCAAAACATATACAAGAAGAAACACATGAGGGAATCCATTCCCAAAATAATAGTGTTTAAGATATGGAATTCCAAACTCGAAACAAGAGGGTACAAAAGTTGTCATTACATGACCTAAAAAAGAGTTTACCAAAAAGGGCCTCCCATTCCTAAAATAAAAGGGCACAGAGTAGAGAATCCCAATACTAAATCATGTGGGTACATTTAAGGTCATAACAATACTCAAATAAGAGGGTTCATGAGATAGAATCGTAAGAAGAAAATAATAGGGTTCACATGTGGTACTACCAAGACCTATTTGGGCAAAATGGTGATTATACCAAGCCTATCATGTTATAAAGCCTTTGTAGGTATCCTTAAAATAAGATTTTATATGTTTATGGGTCTTTCATAAATTCTAATTATTATTCTAATGTTATCCATTCATGGATTATTCCCTTGATTTTTCTTAGGATTCACGTCTTATGACGTCCAAATATTTATTCCATGATTCGTATTTATGATCATTGATATATATGGTATTGCATTTAAATGTTATGGTAATCATCTCATACCCATATTCCCATGTTGTGCTTACATATATCCCATTTTACCCATATTATGCATCTATGCACACGTCATTATTATTTTTCCTTTCCCCATGTAATGAATAACGATTTAATTTAGAATTCCTTATAGGGATGATATTTAATGGGAGTGATGATGAACATTAAGTAGGATTAACTATAATATTTCCATGATTCCAAAGACTATAAATTATCATGTCCCTAAAAATATTACCTATTTTATTTGATGGACATTCGTATAAAATAATTTCATATCCATATTTTCTAAACCATGGTTGCTATAATGGGGATTGAAAATAAGCACAAAGTATTATAGTGGAAATAATTTAAATCACGTTTCACCAACCAGTTCTATACATATTAAATGGTGTTGGACAAGGCTATAGTATTTTCTAATCATGAGAATGATGATATGACCATAACATAAAATGCTAATTTTTTTAATAATATTTTAATGTTAATATATAATATTATATTAAATTAGAAGATTAAAAATCATAATTTTGATATGCGACGATAATCTGATATTTGTTTTTAGGTTTTCATACTAAATCATTATTCTTATGTTGATGTATTGGACAGTTGGTTGATGGTAGAAATTGATTTGGCTGGTAATTTAGGTTTACATGAATTCCTTTTTCTCTTAGTAAAGTTGAATATTATAATAAAGAAAATTGGAAGTGTGATAAAACTCATGGTGGTTCTCGATAATAGGGTTTCCTATACATCTTGATTTTTATAGGATATTACCTTTAATTTGTAACATGTAAAAAAAATATGGGCACTCAAAATGGGGTTTCACTGAGGTACCCAAGATATGTTGTTCTTGTAGATACTCATGTCACTTGTAGAAGTTCTTCATAGTGTATTCAATAACATGTAGTGATTTTGTGTCATCATCACCTAGTAAAAATTCGGTGAAATCAAATGCTTCACAGATAAAGGAATTTTAACCACATAGGTACAGAACAATGGTTCCTCACGTAGTGGAAGTGTATCTAGAGGAATAATATGTGAGTCCAGTGGTTGTGAATACTATCATAACTATTTATTCATATTTAGTAACTAAATTATATAATATTTGGTAATCTCATTAATTTATCTCCACCAAATTTTTTATTTTTCATAATCTTCCTACAGAGAATTTATCTTATATGGTGGATATTTTTACACCCCTCAAAATGTAGAGTGTCCAGTATCTCTGTAGTCATTATTGTGTTTCCTAATTATAAAATATCAGTCATTAATTTTATTTTCTAGTTATATAGATGTAAAACATGATTTTTCTAGTTAGATTGGATTGTTCCCAATAATTCCCTGATTGATTTTTATCGTAGCTGTGTCTCCATTAGCAAGCCTAATAGGGTGAGAATTATCTTTTTGGGAGATTGCAGCCATAGGTTTAGTAGAGGTATACCTTCATATTTATAGTTATGGAATTTAATATTAGTATTATCTTTTGACCATGAGTATGAATCACTAATAAGTGATCTCCCTCCATTTTTCTTTGAGTATGCCGACATTTTTCTTTCTGACCTTTCCACTTTTCCATTAAAAATGGTGGTAGAGTGCTCCCTATATTTAGTGGCTTGTACTCAACCAATATATATTCATTCATACTTCATGGAACTAGGTGAAATAAAATACATGAAAACTCAATTGGATGAAATTTTAGAGGAATTATTAATACACATTAGTGAGTCACATTGGGTAACATCGATTCTATTTACTATGAATGACGATCAGTTACATAACCTTTGGGATTATTACTAAAATCTTGATCAAGTTACAGTAAATAATTTTTTTTTCATATATGAAGGATATTATTGATCAGTTTAACATTAAAAATATATTCTCAAAGAATTATATTCAATCTAGTTACTATAATATGGGAATAAAACAATCTAATATTCTGAAAACATCATTTCAGATAATGTATCTCCATTATAGTTACATTTTTATACCATTTGGTATGACCAATTCCTCTATTTTCTTTATGAATTTAATAATTATAATTTTCCTTAATATCTAGAATCAATCATAGTTTTATTTATATAGGATATCATTGTTCACTGTATGTATGTGTAGTACCATGTTCTTCTACTAAGGGATGTTTTGGAGTTTTTTGGATATGAAAAGTTTTATATCATGATATGAAAAATGTGATTTTAGGATTCCAGAAGAGATATTATGGGTACATGTTTTGTTTGATCATAGTATTTTGGTTTATCCTAATATTTGAATGTTTTTATGACATGGGAGCAACTGAAAATTATTTTTGGGATTTGGAGATTTTTTGGTTTAGATATATATTATTATTAGTTTTTAATATACTTTCCAATGCTGGATTATAAAATTAAAACTCTAACTTGGAAGTGAGTAACTTATTCATGCAATATGATATGTCATAGTTCATTTTCTGAGCTGAAATGTCTTTTGACTACTATACTATGGTTGATTATTCAAGAGGCTAGGCAAGGATATGTGGTGTTCATTGATGCATCTGGTTCAAGTTAAGAAATGTTAATACTCAAGGTTATGATATTTTAACATATATATATTATCTGCATAGACCAAACAAGAATAATTACTTGACCCATGAGAAGAAGTAATAGCTATGATGAATCCACTTACGTCTGGGTGACATTAACTTTTTAATGAATGATTTACCATGTATTCTGACTACAAGAGATTGAGTTATATATTCTGTAAAAAAATATATGAATATCTACTAGAGTTCTGGGTGAAATACCTATAATAAAATGATTTTTACATTACCTTTACACAAGAGAGAAGAATATCACCGCAGATACTTTCTTCAAGAATATTCTCACTGAGACTGTGAATGTATATTTGGAAGAGTGAATATTCTAAGAATTTTTTTGCAAAATTTTATATGGATGTTTGGGAAATTGGGTTTGAATTTATATTTTCCAGTGATATGATGACCTGCAATATTGTTTATATGAGTTTTTAGAAGAATCATATTTATAATGATTTTTTTTTAGAAATTGTGACTCCCAATATAAGGGGTATACCCTAGTTGGATGGTCATTATCTGCATAGGATATTCTATGTTTCTGGAACCAGTACATTATACCTTTCATATGAGGAAATAATTGATGGGGAATTTTGATGACTATACTTGGGAAGTGATCCTATGAACCTTAAAAATGATACATGACTTGTGTGTATAATTGTGGTGTTCATTTATGAGATCAGGCATTTCTGATTTTGAATCCCATTTTTATACATTTTAATTATTCAAGGATTCATAAGAGAGGCCTTCATGTTTATTTAATACACATATACTTTTGATAGAGATATGGGATGAGATATATGTCAACATTGTGGTTGGGTGTTCACACAATGAGAGAAATAAGAATGTGATATCAATTGTGATGGATATGATGACTAAATCATATCACATTATACACATTGTTGATACAAAACATGATGGGTAGTTTGGAAATCTATATGTTAAAGGTATTATTAGTTTTCATGTTTTATAATATTATATAGTCTCTAATAGAGATCCAAGGCTTCTCATCTCTTTTATAGAGGCCTTTTGGATGACCTGGATCCAAAGAATCATTTGAGTACGGTATACAATCAATTGTTGGGAGTCCAGACAGATGGAGTAATATAGATTTTTGAGATTATGATTCACACATGTGTCACTGAATTTCGTTGAGTGTGAGATGACCATATAAATATAGTTATATTTTATTTTAACAATAGTTATAAATTTTTGATTTCAATAGCTCCCTTTGAGGACTCATATGACAACCCTTATATATATTTCTTTTGTTGGTTGTAGATTTCTAAATTTTCCATTGATGGACTGAACATGGTTCAATGTATGAAAACTATGATTCAGTTTATTCATCATATAATGTTTATAATACAGAGCTAATATATGGTATAAGATAATTTTTTGTAGACCATCTGTATTTTAAATTTGTATCTCGTCAAAGATTTACCTCATTTAGGTAATAAATGTATAGGGAGGTAAGGGAATATTTATCCTTGTTTTGTGGTACCTTTTGAGGTTCTTTATCAATTTAATAATGATTCCTACTATTTATAACATCTACCATGGAATAAGTCAATACATATCATTTATCATGTATCTCGACTTTGGAAGTATCTATATGATCCATATCATCATCTGATATATAGTGATCTTGATGCTAATCATGATTTATCTTTGAAAAAACATCCATGAATAAATGTCTCTCTATCCTCGAGAGAACGCACCCTATGCCCCACCCAATTTTCAAATCATTCCCACGGTTGATCTCTTGACTGTTCCTCCTGTGACGTCTTCTTCGCTCCAGGTCCCCTTGGATCTAGGTTCTTATAGTGATGCTGATGCCACTTTGGTTCCCTTGTCTTCTACAAGTCCCGTACATGGATCTACTCATCCAGGTCTCTCTTTCGAAGACACGGTGTGCGGTGCATATCCCGCCCCTCCCATCCTTGCGTCCTAGATGTCTCCTTACCTCTGTAACATTTCTCCTATGATAGATCCGGCTTTCAAGTGGAACTCCATGATTCTATGTTTTTGGAGGCATAATCCTGCCTCAAATGGACCTTGATTTCAATATTTTGTGTAGAGAAACCTCAAATTGCGGTCTTTCAGCGGTTTTTTAGAACCTCGGTGCTCCTCTCTCAAGTGAAGATTTAAGCCATCCAACAGAACTCCTTCTATTTGGTTCTTGGTTTAGATTCAGATTTCATTCATGCTTAGTGCAAGGAATCCCATTCCTAGGGGATATTGTTCATCAACTTGACTCGCTGATCGTTGGAGATTCAAAAGGGAAAAGATAATTCTATTGTAGGTGTCTTGATCTATCTCCTTGGTCTTTCATTGTCTTTTCAAAATGATGGATTTCTCAAGGTGATTGGTGATTCCCTGGGTAGCATTCATTACTCTAATGATCACACCAAGTCATGTGATTATGCATCGGTGGTGTGTATTTGATGAATTAGATATCTCTAAGGCACTTCCAGATAGGATCTTTCTTCATGTTAAATATTATTTCTGCTGGTCCAGGACATCTTCTACCTCGTCTTCTTACAGTTCCTCTCCTCTTTTCTCCTCTAGGGGAACACAATTCAGGTCTGTAGGAAACAATATAAAGGTGTAATTTGATGCCCTCCTCAAGATTCCTCCATCAGTAGAACCTTATATGGACCTCTAGAGGTGCCTCCCCATACTAGCTCAGTGGGGGTCTTTGATTCCCCTCCTTCTCATGACTCATCTCCTCCTCCACCCCATTGAAAGTGAATGGTATTGTGCCTGAATCTGTCTTCATTCCCTCCTCCTTCTATTGGTTTTTTCCTTCTCTGCATACCCCTTTTGTTCTTTTAGTTCTAAAGCTTCTGATGGCACTTGACCTCTATCTTGTGCTACATTTGAGAGGTCCTTCATGTACCCTTCTTTCTTTCCCTGCTCTACCCCTGCTCCCTTCCCTTCCCCCGCTGGTCCCATTCCCTCTTCCATGCATATTCTTCATCATAAATCATGCATTTGATGTTGGCCATTCCACCATCTAGATCCTTCAGAAGTGAAAGACATTATCTAACCTCCTTAGACTATTCTTGTGGATAGATCCCTAGACTTTGCTGCTACATCAAAGCTTTGGTCTCCCTCATTTTTCAGAATTGTAGAATCCTCAGGATCACTAGATTTTTCCACCCCCACTGCTTCACCTCCTTCCAGCAATACAGGTATATGTACTAGAGCCATGTCCATGAAGTTAAGGGAAGATATCTCCTCTGATCTTAAAAAGGCTAAAACCCCATGGCCCAATGCAAAGGTGTTGTTTTCTCAATGATTCCCATTCTCATTTGGAATGCCCATGGTCTTGGTGCTGGGGTCAAAACAGATTTCCATTCATCTACTATCCACAATCTCATTGTTTCACTTTTTACATTCTTCGAAAATAAGCAAAATATCTTCAAAATAAATGTGTTTACCAGCAGAATTATGTTTCCTGGATCAATTCTTGCGATCCCATCCAATCTCTATATAAGAATCTTCTGGCACATGAACTTCTCATTAGACCTCTTTCAAGCAGGTGACCAGGATATCACCACTAAGGTAACCCATGAGAATGTATATTTCCTTATGTCCTTAATTTAAGGGAGTTTTGATGCCCAACATAGGGAAATTTTAAGAGATGATCTCAATTCTTGTGACCCTAGTAGCCTCCCTTGACTTGTTTGGGGAGATTTTAAGGTCATATCCAACACAGATAAGAAAAAAGGAAGGGGGAATTACTCATGAAACCTAGTTTGGACTTTGGTTACTTCATGGATGGTAAAGTCCTCATGGACCTCAGATCGTCGGGTGATGATTTCACATCGTGAAACAACTAACATGGGGATCGACGCTCATGGGGCCCCAAGGACCGGTGACTTGGAAATATTTAAGGAATTACTCTATATCCCAACACTATGGTCATTCACATGGTGTATGTGATCTTAGATAAATATTTTACTCTAGTCTCCCTCTCTATAAGTAAGGTTAACCATGATTGATTTAGATTCTTTCAACATTGGACTAGCCACACAGGATAACAACAGTTGGATAGAAAATCAGGGAATTAACCCACTCATAGGAATTATTAGTCTTCTATACATAACAAACTGATGTGGCTCAAAACAATTATAAAAACATGGAAAAAGGACATCCCCCACAGTGATAGGGAAATTGGGTCAACCGTGTAGGAGGTTGACCATCTTGAGTCTAGTTTGGAGGGGGCCTGGAATGACCTGATCTTTGAAGACATCACCACTAATAAAGAAACTCTCACACTCATGATACTAAAAAAGTAACGTCTGGTGATGGAGAAATCGAAGATCAGATGTATTAGTGAGGGTGATTGGAACATGACATATTTACATGCATTTATAAAAGAGAGGAATCATTTTGTTCAGCCCAATATTCTGATGGATGATGGTACCTATTCAGATGACAGAGATTTTTTGGGGTCCCTTTCTCATTCCTTCTTTAAATATCTTCTTGATGGACAAAATCTTTAGATGCCTAATGGATACCTGGGAGGTGTGGAGGGGATCCTTGATCATATTTCCAATAATGTTTCTATCTATAATACTGAGATGATGGGGGAAATCCATGAGATGAAAGAAATCATTGAGGTAGTTATGAACCTCAAAGCGGAAAACGTGCCAAGTCCATATGGTTTATCTGGTATGTTATACGGAGCCGCGTGGAATGTGATAAAAAATGACTTATCAGAAGCTATTCACAACTTCTTTAGGGGAGGTAGCTTACCTAGAGTGTCATATGCAACTACACTAGATATCATTCCAAAAATTAGGAAACCATTTTCAATTTTACATTATAGACCAGTCATCATGTAAAACATCCCATACAACGTTCTCACGAGCATCATCAACTCATGGATATCCATTCACCATCCCTAGTGGGTCTCTATTGAACACCATGTATTCATGAGGGCTGCTCTATTCAAGGGGATATTACATTGGCCCAAGAGATGATGAGAGATATCAATAAAAATACCCATTGTTCAAAAATGGCCATCAAACATGATATGAACAAGGCATTTGACAGACTTGAATGGAGCTTCATAACAAGGTGATCATAGGTATGGGTTTCTACCCTTGGGCTACTAATCTCATTTTTAGATGTTTTAGCTCCTCGTGGCTAAATGTTACTTTTATGGGGATGTCTCATAGTTTCTTCAAGGCGACATATGGGCTAAGACAGTGTAACCCCTTATTATCGTGCCTTACAACTTCACACAGGACATCCTCTGTCGCCTCATCCATAGAGGCATGCACAATGGTGAGATACTTCCATTATGATAAAGGATGAATATTCTGGTCATCTCCCACCACATGTTTGTAAAGAACGTATTAATCATAATGAATTATAATAATATTCCGCTACATGGACTTCTCATAGCGATTGCGTAATACTACCATTGGAGTGGGAATGCAATTAACAAGTCGAAGAACAACTTCGTCATATCTAGAAGACGCTCTTCGAGACTGGTTTCCTTCTTGGGACACCTTATGAATATATAGAGAGGGGGTTTTCATGGAATGTCTTGGGGATCCCATATCTTTAGTAAGACGTTGTATTTGTTTCATTAATCCCATTACCAATAATATCACTGACCGTGTACTCAACTAGAAGATCAAATTTCTTTCCATTGGGGGTCAGATTGTGATTTTTAATAGCGTTCTTCTAGACTCTCCAACACATTCCCTCTCTTCATTCAATGTACCGAAAAATGTCATCAGCTACATTGAAAGCATCTTTGCCCACATTATCTGGGATTCTCTCACCGAAAGAAAACAACATTGGTTGTCCTGGGCGAAGATCGTGAGGCCCATTCAGGATGACAAAATTAATTTTCGAAGACTTGCAGACACTCTCCTCTTCATACATGAAAAATTGGCCTAGTAAATCCTTAAATGCCGCTCTCTATGGGGCAGGGTCATGCACAGTAGTTTCCCAGATCACCCTAAAATGCGTGGATGCTATTTGTCTCCTTTCATGTATACTATTCTCCTTCATTTTACAGGTCTTCTTTCCCACACCCGCTCGATTATTAGAGAATGGGATCTGGACTTCTGGCATCACAATTGTGATGGCACAGTACTAGTATTTTTGGGATTCCCAGCCACCAAAATTTCATTTAGGTAGGCGAGTAATTACCCGGATTTTATCAGGGATGTGTTGAACGCAGACCAGCCAGCGACCTTTAACCCCATCGAGCTCAACTCTGATCCAGATACATGCATGTTTACTTTGTCCACTTCGGGGTTCATCACTACAGGGGATTACCACAACTCTCTTCCTCTAAAAGGGAAAACTGAATGTTTGAGAGATTTTCTGTCTGAAGTAAATTCCAACAAAATTCAACATTCTTACGTGGAGAAGTAAGAATAATATGGTTCCCACAGATGAGAACATTCGAAGATGTAGAATCAGCATTGTTTCCCGATGATCTTGTTGCGCCAATCACATAGAAGAATGTTTGTCTCACCAATTCTTCAAGGGTGAATGGGAAAGTGATGTCTGGTCCTTTTTCAGGGAATTAACCACCTTTTCATCCAGAATCCATTGTGAAGTGTTGTTCCTTGTCTACTGGTTCCATGGCTAAGGTCTTTAGGTCCCGGAGAAAATGGTGTGTTCCATTATCCGGCACGTTGGATGTTGGTGCATATGGAAGGTGATAAAAAAATCAAGGTATGAGGGGATACACTCTAAGGTAAGAGGCATCATCGTATTAGTCACAACCCCATCCTTATCATTTCCAAGATCTCTCGCAAATAGAAAAATGCACCATCACTTCGTCTGATTTCTTCCAGCATTTGATCCTCTCTTTTTTATGGCATTTCCATGAAAAGCCATTGGATTTGATAGCTTCCTCCTACCATGGGTTTAAAACTTAATATAGATTTTTCATGTATCTCGGGGGTCATTAAAGGAGGAGGGGATATCCATGAATCTACAGGATTTTTTATCATGGAATTCACTACTCATTTTGGTTGCAACTCTTCTATACAGGCCGATGCTCATGCCCTCCTCACTGGTCTCTCCCTCTAGAGCCAGGGGAGCATCTCCATTTCTGAAGATTAAACTAACTCCCATATACTCCTCAATTAACTTCAAGGAATCGAGTCGAATCCTTGGTCGATTTCCTACATCATCAGAAATTTTTGTGGCATGATATCCACCAACATTCGAATGGTGAACACACGACGAGTGGGGAATAAAGTGGCGGATCACCTAGCCTATCTAGAGGCTCATAACTAAAGCATTTGCTACTTCTATGATATAATCTTTTTAAATCCTGAGGGGTTTAACATCATTATAGGGGATTACCTTGGTTTTCACTTCATTCGCCCATAGATTCCCTTTTTTCCACTTGTATTTCCTTGTTCTTCTTTTTCCCAGTAAATAAATAAATGATGATGAAAAATGATCCATTCAGGATATTTATTTCTTAAAAGAATTTACTTCATGGGATTTTAATACCTTTAGTTTGAGTGACATAGTATAATGGTTCTGGTATTATTTAGATGTGGGAGAAGGATGCACTAATGGGAGAGCAGTGAGATCAATTTTTATGACAAGGAATATTCGTATCAGGTATTCTAGGGAGAGAGTGGTTTGTTATTGAAGAGTTTTTCACATCATGTTACTATTTCCATTTAATCCTCAACCACGCTATTGATCATTATTTTGTTGGGTTTCTTGGGTATATTTAAGGGAAATCTTGAGTAATTTAAAGGGATTTTGGTATGTGCAATATTGTCTCACAGTTTTCCCAAATCATGATCCCTAATAGTGAAAATATTGAAAATATAGGTATTGATGTTTTTAATTGTCTGTGCACGCTAGTATAACCCATAATACGACTATAGAGAACCCATTATATCTCACTAGTAGAGGTTCATAGTTATGTTTCATTTTTGGCAGATTGTTCTTCCCCCTCTTGGAAAATATGCACAAGAAATATATTTCATCTAAAAATTCGATTAAAATTTTTCATACCCCTATATAAAACCTAGATCATACATGACAAAGGGTAGGATTATATCTTAGGAATTTGGGGGTAGAAAATTTGATTATTTTTTCCTCCAGATCCATGTCAAACAGATAAAATCATGGGGGACATTATTTCATCCTTCCTCATTTTGAGTTATTCTCTACTTAATACACTCACAACTTCTCATTCTCTCTAAAATAGGGTTTTTCAGATCCCTATTTACTTGGATGATCTAATATCTATCATTGTATATCTTGAATTTATGTTTGATTCTCATATTTTCATCTGTGACATTCGTAATTATTGTTTTATGTTGTAGGCATTATGATTTCATATCCCATGATCCCATGTTAGGTTGATCCATCTAATTTTTTTCAAATTTATTTAACAAAATTTTTCATTATTTAAAAGAAATTACTCTCAATTTTAATTTTTAAAAACTAATTTTTTTAATTTTTAAATGGATTTTAATCGGCTTAATATTTAGGAAACACTGTATTCTAATGAATTGTAGAGTTAATGCGAAATTAAATATGTAGGATTAAATTGCTGATTTGATTTTTGAAATTGATTTCAAATTTTAATTTGAAAAACATTTATTAATTTTTTCTAAAAACAACCAAATGGAAAATCTTGGAAAAATTTACACATATTAAAATCTCAATTTTGGTTTCAATGTCGAAATTGAAATATTGAAATATAAAAATGGGATGTCTATATTTGGAAATGTGTTGAGATATACTTTCCATTATTTATTATATTTAGAGCACATGAAATGCTATGTAGTTAGTGAGTTATTCATGAAGAAACCCTTTTGATAGTTTATTACTATACAAAAACATATGAAGTAGGACTCATCCTCGAGGATATGGTGATGAGTCATTTTTTAATAGTTTCTGAGGTATTTCTGTACACATATTATCACGATCATATCTTCAAGTGTTAGGGATTACAATAACATGGAATAATCATACCTCTTGTAAGATGACTATGTATCTCATTGTAAACGTTTTGATATATATATATATATATATATTCCACTATTTTGAAACTATTTTTCACATAAAATTATAGTTTATATAATCTATTTTATAAAAATAATTTGTTATTATATTTTTTTAGAATTATTTCCATCTAACAAAATCATAGTCATGATTTTTTAAATATTATTTTAAAAACATTGTATTTTTAAAATAATTGAAATTTTTATCTAGTTAATTAACTATAGAATAATACTATGGAATATTTTGTAGAGTTTTTGCCCTGTAAGACTTTAGAAGATTTTTACATATACTTCCAGAGCTAAGAGCTGAGACGGGAAGCGATTCTGTGGCCCTGTGTGTCTGGAACAAGTTTTATAAAAATATTAAGTGTTTTTATAGTATGCACGTGGCGTGGTTGTGTTTTCTCGTAAACTGTTTCTCGGATCAGAAATCCATGGGCACAGTTGCATCCGGATCATGCCGTTTACCCTAGGAGAGGTGTAAAAGTTGAGGGTTTGGGCTTGCTGTGAGATATGTCACCCAGGGGAAAATCGTCATTTTAAAATAAAGACTAGGTGATTTTTTTCACCGATGTTCTTTTCAAATAACATCTGAACAAAGCCTCGGAATGGAAATCCAATACTTTTGTTGCATTTTAAATGGGGCGTTTTTCTTAGGAGTGATATAAAATGATAGGGCACGATAGTTTCAGATTCCACACTAAGAGGATTTTTCTATAAATAGGAAAAATAGGAGTTGGGGGTTTTTCCCATCGCTCTCTTCTCCTCTGTCTCTCACTCTCTCTCCCTTCCCATCTCTCTCAACTATTCATCACGATTCATCACCAAATCTAAGAGAGACCTCTGCCAGAACCTCGACAGATTGAAGCAGGAGTGTTGTGGACATTCCACCAACGACGCACGACCTATTCGAGGTAGGATTTTTGGTTAATTTTCGAACCTTCGTCGATTTCTTGATTTTTCACCAATTACATTGTTTAAATTCTATAATTATAGAATTTGGAAAATGGCCAAATTAACCGGTCCATCATCCGAGCCCTGTTCCAAATCCCATTATTGAGCGTTCTTCGTCCAAAATTTCGGATGAGCCAAAACCCTGACAAGTCATCGAGCGAGGGGTGGTGCTGTGAAGATCCGGCCCTAAGGATTATGAAACTAGTTTCTGATAATTTCTTCGACCACAGGAGTGGTCAAAGGGACTAGTTGAAGGTACATATCTAGCATGGGGAGGTGGATGGAGAATGAGCCAGATTCGTGACAAAGCGCAGAGAGCGGTAGGTAGAGGCGGAGCTCGGGGGGCCGTTGTCGGGCGAGGTCTAGCTGGAAGTGGTAGTGCAGCATTGTAGGGTGAGGATGATCCAAAGGTAGTGGAGTGGGGTGACTTTAGCGAAGCCAGAAGTGGGGAGGATGAGGCGGCACCAGTGCAGGGAGGTGAACCCAGGCGGCGGAGTAGGGAGCTAGGGCGGCCGCGGCGCGGGCGGACGGTTTGTGGAGGTGCGCATGGCCGGCGGGGAGGTCAGGTGGCCGCGACATGGGTTACTTGTCGCAGTTGAAAATAATTCCCATGGTACTGACCTCGGGGGCATAGCGGCGGATAAGGACCGGCAATATGCGTGTTCTGCTGGTGCGGAGCGCTTACAAGAGAAAGGCTGCCCAGCCTGTCGGTGGAATAAACAGACCCTAGGGGTCTGGTGGTTTCGAATGGGCCGTGGCCAGTGGGCCATAGTGAGCTGGGCTGGTCCCGCGGCTGGGCCATGGGCCAGTAGTCGGGACAGGGCTGGCCGGTCTAGACCATCCCATTTTGGGACCCCTTCTGTTCATTGGGGCATATCTCCATAACTGAGCATCCATTTGACATGCAGTCAGTGGTTGTGGGTTCATGCTATAGAGAAGGGCATTTTGAAGTGGATTTTGTGGTTTTTGAGTTCTGCACCCGATGGCGGGTGACCCAGAACGCCTTAATTTAATAATATTAATTTTTATTAATGTTGCGACAGACGTGCTTCACGAGCCGGACATCCGTTTCATGTGTCGTCAAAGGATTTGTGGCCCTGTAGTTGAGTCAGTTCTTCCAAAGTGGGTTTGGAATCCTTACAGTTCTGTTTCTTTGCTCAGTGGAACAAAATGCATAATGTGAATAATTAATTAATTAGTTATTTATTTATTTATTCTTGCATCAGACCTAACTCTAGTTTAGGATATCTGATTGACACGTATTCTTCGACAGCGTGACCCCAGTCTTCATGAAGAATTTTTAGTTGCTTTCAGAAGCGTTCAGGTTGGAGACAAGGGGTGGTCCCCATAGGGCCGGGTTCACATGTTTTATAGTGAAGTTCCACTTTTTCACCTGACACATGTTTGTAGTGTTTGAGTACTCATTCTTGAGTGTTCTTCCGAGGGGATTACGACGGTGCAATCCGCCAGCCTAAATTCGGCCCGGAGGCGTGGGCCCCATGAGGTGGCTTTCGGACATATGCAGCATTTTTACGACTTATGATTCATAAATCAGTTCTAGGAAAATAAATAGCGTACACCTCATTGTTATATGCAAGTCACCAAATGGAATGGTTTGCGTGACATGTTTCAGGGTCGAGGTGTGGGCCCCACAGGGCCCCGTTTCCATAACGCGGGGAGTTTCATATTCTACATCCGGAGTCCGTTTTAGGCACCATCAGCGGCGTTGTGACCCTTTCATAGAGGTAAAGTTGACCAAAGTGGTTTTAGGAATTGAATCCAGAGTTGAGGCATGCCTGCCACGGGCTTTCATTTAAGCTGTGTGCAGCGTACTGTGAATTTTTAATCAGACGCCCGCTTGGGGAATATGAATAGTCGATTTGGCATGTTTTTCCGAGAGAATCGTGATGGTGTAGTTTGCACTACATTTTTTGGGTCTGAGGTTTGGGACCCATGAGACGTCGTATGAGAATAATGTTGTGTTGAATAACTATTTTTTTGGGGGTCCGTTCTCAGCGATTATGTATTCTATCTCACATGTTTTTTCCCAGAGGATTACAACAGTGTGATATGTTTGGGAAAGAGGAGACTCTTTCGAGATCTCAATAAATGTGGAAACATCAAAGGTCATTGGTCTGAGGTTCCTTTGACGCACTCAGAACCTACACACGGTAGAGGTGTTAGTGACACCTGGTGATGGCATGGGTAGTGCGGCGTTATCAGACCAGTTCCGGTTTTACCCTCCAGTGGGTCTGGGTAGTGGGTTACCTATTGACCTTAGGGTTTACCCTACAGCAGCACTGGGTAGTGGGTTACCCTTTGACCTTAGGGTTTACCCTCTAGTGTGGATGGGTAGTGGGTTACCTGTTGACCTTAGGGTTTACCCTCCAGTGGGGGTGGACAGTGGGTTACCCGTTGACCTTTGGGTTTACCCTCTAGTGGGGCTGGGTAGTGGGTTACCTGTTGACTTTAGGGTTTACCCTCCATCGGGGCTGGGCAGTGGGTTACTGAATGACCTCTTGGGGTTTACCCACTAGTTGGGCTGGGCAGTGGGTTACCTGACAACTTCTACCGAACTCATCCCTTTCATTGAGGCTAGTAAGTGACATTTCATCGTTATTACTAGAGCGGGACCCTTGGTTGTACGGTTTAGCGATTAGGCTGCTTGATGTGTGGGAGTATTGGGCATCAGTGATGGCTACCCTTACAACTGTTGGTGACTTGTCTTAGTCTGAGCTTGGATATAGTTTTCCCCTTACACACTCATTCAGATATGTTGTTGAGCATATATATAAATATACACCATAATTTTTTTCCCACTCCTTGGGTTCAGTTACTCTCATACTAGGAGGGGCGATGATGCGCAGGGTATGCCACATGCTTTCTGTGTCTAGATCTTCATGGATTGGAAGAGTCTACTACAATTCTTTTTTTGGGTTGAGATTCACTCTATCTATTGTAATCTTACAATATTCTTCGTTCTATCTACTGTTCATCATTTTAGTAACTCATTTGATTCTACCTAGTTCTTTTGGGGCATCCTACTGAGTATCTTTATACTCACCCCTGCATGGGCTTTGCACTCACATTGTGTGCCCTTGTAGATGAGAGAGTGGTCGATCGAGACTACATAGGAGTGTTGAGGACACAAGATCTTGGGAGTGTTCATTCGTCATAGTAGGATTTTATAGTGTGAGACTCACCAAGTGGTTACTTTTGTTTACATGTTATCGGGTTGTGGCACCTTTCGGGTTGGGTGCATGTTTTGACCTTTTCTTGTTCAATTGTATTCTTAGTACTTCTCAACACATAAATGATCCTATATAGAAGTTGATGCAGGAATGTGGTTGGGTTATAGTGGTTTATAGTTTGGTTTCATTTTTGAGTTTTCACATATGCATTGAGTGGGTGGTGTTTGTGTGTAAAGTTACATAGGCAAAGGCCTCCCCAAGATTTTTACACCTTTGGCGCTTATCACCATCCTCCGGCCTATGGAGGAAGGCTTGGGGTAGTATTGGCTCGAGACTCACAGGGACAGATCATGAAAAAGTTGTATTAGAGGTGTTTTATTCCTTGGGGTGTTGTTCAGACATCCCTAAAAAGGATTTGGTTGAGTTTTGGTACAATAGTGTCAACGTGTTTCGAGAGTGGCTCTCAGGATAGGGATTCTTGTGATGGTGTGGCGGAAGACATATCCATTCACGAGGACCTTGATAACCTACTTGATGACTCCGAAAACTGAGACAGTTGTTCTCGGGAATTTGGATTTTGCATCATATAGGATTGGGTCTTTGACTGTCTTTCTTAAGTAAGCTCCCCATCGTTGTTGGTATATATATGCTCATTTGACCATGGCAATCCTTGATCGGATTCAGGATGTCTCGGTGAGGATAGCCATCCAGGATACTAGCTCCGTTTCATGATGACGACTCTGTGAGCGACGTGGCCTTAGTTAATTATCCATCATAGGATTACCCTTTCTCCAGCAGGACATGCATTAGCACCTCCACCTGTGGAGTAGCAGATACTACCAGCAGTGAAGGCTGATGACGAGCGCATGCTGGGCGCCCTACATGATTTCCATCATCAGAGACCACTAAGGTTCCACGGTGATCCATACCCTCAGACAGTGATGGGATTTATAGAGTTGGTGGTTCTCCTCTTCAGGTTTTTTCAGACACTGATAAGTTAGATGGTGGCTTTGATAGCCAGTTGTTCCACCAAGTAGATTTTTGTTAGTAGAGATAGGGTTACTCAGATCCATGATTTGTCAGTACTCTCATGGGAGGAAATTTTTAATTTGTTCCGTTAGGAGTATTACCCCTCCTACATACGCTTTATATGGTTTCAGTAGCTGCAGGATCTTTAGCGGGGAGTGATGGTAGTGGACGAGTATGCTACTAGGTTTGTAGTCCTTACTTGGAATTCTTTGGATGTGGTAAATGATGGAAACTTACAAGAACAAAAGTTTGAGAGAGGTCACTATATAGGATATTTGTTCCACTGTATTTCACTTGTGCATCCTCAACCATATCAGGGTGCTGGAGCGAGGACTGGTGGTAGAGAAATTTTTGTCAGTGGGACATCAATTGGGAGGGACTCAACGCCAGATTTCTCCCCTTGATGAGACTTAGGCACAATGTCGGGGACATCATAGAGCACCGAGAAAACCTATGGATGAATAGTGTTATGATTGTGATGTGCGAGGTCACATGGCATGAGACTACATGACAAAATGTGAGGAGTTTTCAAAATAGTTGTTAGATGAACCTCCACGACCGAGGCAGTGTCATGATCAGTGAACTCCCATGTGAGGATATAGTGTTCCCCATGGAGGCAGTGATAGAAGTTGTTCAGGAGGTACTATGGTTGTTTGATGACGTTTTGAGGCCCTTCCACCACCACTAAGCGACCCAGGTCAGACTTAGGGAGCTGACAGACAGGGCCGCATGCGGCTTTGTGCTTTGGATGTCTACAATCCTACAATGCATGATATTATAAAAGTTACACATTGTTTCTTTGTCTAGAATTTCCAGTATAACATGTTATACACTGTGAGAGGTACTATTTTCATCTGACTCCTTGTTCGAGGGGTTACCGAGGGTGACTTACGGCGTCAGTTTAACACTGTGTTGGTGTTGCTCGATGTAGCTTTGAATGCACAGGAAATATGTGTTCTCCCCCCCTGAGATGCGTTTTTGCAATGCGATCAAAAACATGAAGGATAATCAGTACCACCCAAAGCGGATAGTATTTAGGTGGGGTGGATGAGTCCATATGACTTGTGAATTCATGGATAGGTTGTGCGGTGGAGTGTCAGAGCAGGTTCTAGATTTTCCATTGGGGTCATTCTTCTTGACCTCTCTTTGTTGAGGGGACACTAGTGGGTTTGGAAGAGTGCATATTTTTTAGATTAATCCCCTTCCATGAGGGGAAAAGACAAGTGGGGTATGCAATATTCTTTTAGTGTCTAGCCTCCGGCGGTTGGATGAGTTTTCTCACCTGCCATGTTGGTTGGTACCTTGCATGATCAACGTCAATCTTGATACCGGTATCAAATACATGTCATGGTGATGGAAACCCCATAAATAGAATTACACATTTCACTATGTGGTGCTGGTAGTGGTAGTGTTTGCCCTGAGAATTTGGAGACGCTATTTTCTAGGAGAGCGCTTTGTGGATTGCTCAGACCTCCAGTTTCTCAGGTGCATCCTCACCCAGAGAGACTTGAACCTGAGGAGATGGTGCTGGTTGAAATTTATGTAGGACTATGACATTGAGTTAGTCTATGTTTTGGAAAATGGTAGTTTTGTAGCAGGTTCCCTTAGCAGGAAGTCACATACTCGACTAGTGTTGGAAGTTTCAGAGTAGTTGGCGTCCATACAGTTACCCTTGGTTGAGAAAGAGGGTAAGGCTTTTCTGCAGTAGATGGTGTTAAGTCATCAACTTTTTGATCATGTAAGAGAGTCTCGGTTATGATGCACCATCTATGAAAACTTTTATGACCACATATCCTTTGGTGTTTCACCAGATAAGTATTCTGAATAAAGGAATCACGAGACCATGTTATAGGAAGAAATCATGATTTCGGTCGTGATGTGGAAAGTAGAGGTTTGGTCGGGGAAGTCCCCCAAGATTCTTTGTTCCATTCAAGAATCATGAAATAGATGGAGAAGTTTCCTAACATCTTGCCCTACCCTACCAATTGTAGGAGTGGGCACACATCGTCTTCCACATGTTACAGGTGATGAGGTGTGTGCGTGTTCCTACGCACGTCATTGAATGTAGGAGACCTTAAATGTACAAAAAATTATTTTGGTTCGCATTTTGTGTCAGCATGGTGTTGTGCACAATTTCTTAGGAGGGGGAGAGCTAGGTGTGAGCTCTATATCTCAAGTTTTTTTCCTAGTTTTTCTTTTCGGGGATGAAAATCTTGATGTATGGAATGATGTAGAGACCCGTTTTATTCCCTTTAATACTTATGAAGATTTCTACATATATTTATAGAGTTAGGAGCTGAGTCGGCATGTGATTCTGAGGCCCGGTATGCCTGTAATAAAATTTATAAAAATAGTATGTGTTTTTATACTATGCACCTGGAGGGGTTGTGTTTTCTCTTAAACAGTCCCATAGATCAGAAATATGAGGGCAGAGTTGCGTCCAAAGTGTGCCGTTTACCCTAGGCGGTGTGTAAATGTTATGGGCACGAGTCTGCAGTGAGAGATGTCACTTAGGGGAAAAATCATCATTTTAAAATAATGAATAAGTGATTATTATCAATGACATTCCTTTCAAATATCTTTCGAACGATGTCTCGGAATTGAAATATGAGGATTCCATTGAATTCTAAATGGGGTATTTTTCCTAGGCGTGATATAAAATGAGAGGACATGACAGTTTCAGATTCCACGCTACGTGGATTTTTATATAAATAGGAAAAATAGGAGTTGGGGGTCTTCCCTTCTATCACCTCTCTTATATCTATCTCTCCCCCTCTCTCTCTTCCCATCTCTCTCAATTTTTCTTCTTCATTATTCACCGAATCGAGGAGCGACCTCCGGCATATCCTTGGCAGATCGGAGCAGGTGCGTTGTGGACATGCCACCAACGACGCACAACCAATTCAAGGTAAGATTTGTGGTTAATGTTCTCACCTTCAATGATTTCATGAGTTTTCATTAATTATGTAGTTTAAATTCTAAATTTGTAAAACTTGTACAATGTCCAAATGAAGACGTCCATCATCCGAGCGCCGTTCTAAATCATGTTCTTGAGAGTTCTTTGTCCAAAATTTCAGACACGCCAAAACTGTGACGGATCGACAAGCGAGGGGAGCACTGTGAAGATCTTGCCTAGAGGATTCTGAAACCGTTTTCAGATAGTTTTTCCGACCAACGGAGTGGTCGGGGGAACTAGCTGAAGGTCTGGCTCTGCCAAGGGGTGGTGGCCATAAATTGAGCCAGAGGTGCGGCGAAGCGCGGTGGGAAGTAAGCCAAGGTGGATCTTGGAGGGCCGGCGTCAGGCGAGGTTGAGCTGGAGGCGGAAAAGCAACGACATCGGGCGAGGTCGAGCCAGAGGTAGTAGAGAGTGAAGACTTTAGGGGAGCCTGGGGAGGGGCGGAAGAGGCGTCGATTGTGCGGTGTGGCGAACCCATGCATCGGAGCAGGGAGCCCGGGCGGCCATGGCACGGGAGGCCGGTTTGCGGAAGTGCGCTTGGCTAGCTGGGAGGTCAGGAGGCCACGACGTGTGCAGACTGTCACAGTCGGGAGGAAGCCCAAGGCACTAACCTCTGGGGTAGAGCGGTGGACAAGGACCCGCAATATGCGGGTCCTGCTGGTGCGGCGCGTGGACATGAGACCGACCGCTCGGCCTATCGGTGGAAGAACTGGACCCTAGGAGTCCGGTGCTTTCGAATGGGCCATAGCCAGTGGGCCGCAGCGAGCTGGGCCGGACCCACGGATGGGCCACGAGCCGACAGTCTGGACCGACCCATTTTGTCTCCCTTTCATTCAAGGAGGCATATCTCTTAAACATGACGTTTGTTTGAAGAATATTCACCGGCTGTGGGTTCGTGTCAGCGAGACAAGATTCATGAAGTAGATTTTGTGGTTTTTGAGTTCTGTACCTGAAGGCAGGTGACCCAGAATGCCATAATTTAACAATATTAAATTGTTAGTAATGTTGCGACGGATGTGCATCAGGAGTGGGAATTCTGTTTGATGTTATGTCATGGGCACTGTGGCCTTGGAGTTGTGACAGTTCTTCCAAAGTTGGTTTAGAACCCTTGTGGTTTGGTTTCGATGCTCGACAGCCTGAAACGCTTAATGCGTATAAATAAATAAATAAATTAATAGTGAATTATTCTTTCTCCGGACCTAACTCTTGTTTGGGATGTCCGATTGATGCACCGTCTGCGGCAGCGTGACCCCCTTACTCATGTGCACTTTTTGAGATGCTTTCTGAAGCGTTCGGGTTGGAGAAAACGGGCGGTCCCCACAGGGCCAGGTTCACAAGTTTTATGGTGAAAACCCACTTTTTCACTCGACACCCATTTGGGGTTTTTGGGTACTCATTCCTGAGTTTTATTTTGAGGGGATTGCGACTGCGGATTCTGCCCGCCAAAATTCGGCCCCGAGGCATGGTCCCCATGAAGCGAGTTTCGGAAGTATGCAGCATTTTTAGGGATCATGCTTCATAAGACCATTCTGGGAAAATGAATAGCCTACGCCTTGTGGTTATCGTCATGGAACATAATGGTGCGACTTGCATGAGATGTTTCAGGGTCGAGGTGTGGGCCCCACATGGCCCCATTTTCATAACACGGGGAATTGTAACTTCTAAATCTAGAGTCTGTTTTAGGTGATGTAAGCGGAGTTTTGAGCCTTGAATCATGGTGAAGTTGTCTATGGTGGTTTCAGTTGTTGATACCAGAGTTGAGTCATGTGCCCCACTGGCCGTCTTTAAAGCTGTGTGCAGTGTACTACAACATTTTCATCAGATGTCTGTTTGGGGCGTATGATCAATCGATTAGGCGTGTTTTTCTGAGAGCATCGCAGTGGTATAGTTCACCCGAACTTTTTCAGGAACAAGGTGTTGGCCCTACAAGACATCGTATGAGCATAATGTCAGGTTGAAAATCTTTTTTTTTCAGGAGTCTGTTTCTAGAAATTAAGTAGTCTATTTCTCATGTTTTTTCCACGAGGATTACTATGGTGTAATCTGTTAGGGTGAGCACAGCCTCTTTCGAGATCTCATTAAATTTGGAAACATGAAAGGGAATTTGTTGGAAGTTCCATTGACACAATCCAAACATAAACACAGTAGTGGTGTTAGTGACACCTGGTGATGGCACGGGCAATGCAGAGTTATCAGACTGGTTCCAGGTTTACCCTCAAATGGGGTTGGGTAGTGTGTTACCCATTGACCTTAAGGTTTACCCTCCTGTCTGTCTGGGTAGTGGGTTACCCATTGACCTTAGGGTTTACCCTCCATCAAGATTGGGAAGTGGGTTACCTGTTGACCTTATAGTTTACCCTCCAATGGGGTAGGGCAGTGGGTTACCCATTGACCTTAGGGTTTACCCTCCAGCGGGGCTTGGAAGTGGGTTTCCCATTGAATTGAGGGTTTACCATCCAGTGGGGCTGGGCATGGGGTTACCTGTTGAATTTAGGGTTTACCATCCAGCGGGGATGGGAAGTGGGTTACCCAATGACCTCTTGGGGTTTACCCTCCAGCTGGGTGGGTCAGTGGGTTACCCGACGAATTCTTTCATACTTATCCCTTTCTACAAGGCTAGTCAGTGTCATTTCTCTGTGATTATAATATTGGGACACTTGGTTGTGCATTTTAGTGATGAGGCTTCTTGACTTGCGGGATTGTTGGGCATTAGTGATGGCACCCTTTGAAGTGTTGGTGACTTTTCCTATGCTGAGCATGGAGATAGAGATGCCCTTACACACTCATTCGGGTTTCTTGTTGAGCATATATATATATACACCCTACTTTTGATCACACTCATTGGGTTCGTTTACTCTATTTTTAAGAGGGGCGAAGACGCCCAAGGTATGTGAAGTGCTTTCCGTGTATAGGTCCCCATGGAATAGACGAGTCTATAATAATTATTTTATTCTGTTACGCTGCACTCTCTCTATTCTAATCTTACATTGTTCTTCATTCTGTCTAGTACTCAACATTTGTGTACCTCATTTTTAGCTCCTTCGATCTGTCAGGGCATCCTACAGAGTATCTTAATATTCACCCTAGTTTTTTCTTTGCCTGTATATGGTGTTCCCTTGCAGACGACTAATAGGTTGATCAAGACTACATATGAGTGTAGAGTACATAGGATCATCGGCCACGTTCACTGGTTGTAGTAGTATTTTCAAGTGTGAGATTCACCAGCTGTTTACTCTTGTTTACCTATTTCTGGGTTGTGGCACCTTTTTATTTGGGCGCTTATTTTTCCCTTTTCCTATTTAGTTATCTTGTTGGTACTATTCAGCACTTTAATGATCCAATATAGAAGTTTATGCATGAGTTTTGTTTGGATACAGTGGTTTGTACATTGGTTTCAATTTTACTCTGCACTTCTGTATTGAGTGGGTGGTGTGTGTGTATACAGGTACTTAGGCAATGGCCTCCACGAAATTGTTACGCCTTTAGCGCTTGATTTCAACCCCTAGCCTATGGAGGCGGGCATGGGTAGTTGCAGCTCGAGACCGGTAGGGTTGGGTCGTGACATCTTTGTTGAGACCCTATAGTGGTTTTTTCTGAAACACTACATGTTACACTATGTGTGATTAGATTTTATCCTCATAGGTTCTACTGAAGAAAAATCATGACCTAGTGGTGGAATTTGTTTTTTATATTTGTTCATTAAGATTTATTTTCTATTAGAATGTGGGTTTTTATCATAATTTTTGTATGGTGGTGGTTTTATATTGATGTTTTAATATATTTTTGAATTTTTTTACTATTCTCCATGTGAGTTTTTTATAATACTAACATGTAACTATTTCTTCCATTATGTATGTAGAAAAATCATTCATTATTTATCTTGTATGAGGACAGGTTCTAATTTCCAAATCATGGGGATTGGGAAAAACATTTAGTCCATGTTAGTGAGAGCATGGTTGTAAGGGTACTACGGTATATGGGCTACTTCATGTTATTGTTTTCATCACCAGGGTGGTAATGTATTGGGTTTTTATAAACATTTATATAATCTAACCATATTATTTTCAAATTATTCAACTATTAATATCTAAATATACACCTTAGGATTTTATAATCAGTATATATCATTCCATTCCCCAAAAAAATAATGAATTTGTATCTTCAATGATTATATTTCTATTCCTAGCTCCAAATCATCAGTCAAATAATTTTTATCATGAATATTCAATTGGTGTAATGAATAATATATCACTATATCATTCTTCATGAAGAACAGTAACATACCCTTTGTTCATGTTTCACAATATATCCCAAATCCTTATCCACTATAGGGTTATTTAAAAACATTAATTTTGACAAACTTCAAATTAATTGTTTGAAATTCTTCTCACAATCATCTTCCTATAATAACCACTCTTACTTCCATGTTAAAAAGGTGAGTGGATTGGGTATTCATGAGGAATATCTCACAATGTTTCATGATTATCCAAATGAACCAAGAAAATAATGAATCATAGTTAATTAGGTTGCTATTAGAGATTGTTAAATAAAATATTTCATTAATGGATCCATATTTATACCATCACATGAAATTATTTTACATATTAATGAGAATATTTTTTTTAGAAAATTATATTTGGTTAAATTATGATATATCTTCTCCTACATCAGGTTCACTAGAATAATTATAAAATATTCATCATGCTCTTCTTTACAGTTCATGTATAAATGAAGTTCATATATAAAGACTACCAAAATCTAATCTTGGTAATACATAAAAACTATATTTCTTCAATAACTGAGGATATTAATATAATCAATAAGTACAAATGGAATTACAATAAAATTATATTCATTATACCGTATAAAAAAGGTTATGTTTGGTATATCCTCATTCTCAGCACATAACTGATGATATCCATATCAAATATTAATTTTTAAAAAACATGAACATCGATGTAACTGATCAAATATTTCATCTATAGAGGTTATATGTTACTTATTATTAATAGTGATTATTTATGTTCCCGATAATCTTGTTAATGATGCACTGACCCATATTTCTTCTTAATAAATTTTAATGTTCATTTCTTGGTAATAAACATGATGAATGAATAACTCATCATGTTTCTCCAATAGATACTTTATCAACTGCTGCAACTCAATCATGGCCATTTTTTATGGATAATTTGGAATATATATCCCCAATTATGAGTTAGATTTATAAATAAACAACATGATTTGGGAAAATACTACTAAGATCTTATTGAATGTCATAAGAAACATCCATAAAATATGAATTTCATCAATCTTGATTTTCTCCCTAGCAATCTACGATAAATTTCCCTCATGAATAGGTTTACAATCCCATATTATTTAATTAATTTCCATTTTGAGTTCATCATGATCTCCCACTAATAAACTATCATAGCTTCACTCAAAATATATAATGTAAATTATATTCCACTATAACTAGAATGTGATGTATAATGAGTGATCAAATTTATGTCAATAATTACTTCTATTTCAAATTAAATAATAATAATAAGATATATTGGAAGAAAATTCCCCCAAATTACTTTTAAAGTGAAGATATATAATTGAGATATGATAATTATACGGCTATGAATATCTAATTTCGAACTCAATATCCAATAATTGATGCAATAAAGTGATACACTTAGAAAAAACATCATATATGAAATATTTTTTAAAAAAATAAATCATTTATTAAAATCACTTTTAGAGTGGATGATATGTGTACCATTTTCCACATCATAAGGAACTAAGACTTCATATGTAACAATTCCATATTCATATCCTTCTCCCATTGAATTTTTCTGTACTAAAAAACCACGATTCATGGGGAAATAAATTAAATAATTTATTATATATATATATAGTTCAATAACTAGATAACATTGTTTTCATTATTTACATTACATACATTACTAAGACGTCCCATATATCCACACATTTAACAATCTCATGTGAAATTTATGCATTTTTCAGGATGATGCTTGGAAAATTTATTATATGATTGAAATTATTCATTCTATTATTTTTAATTTTCTGAAGTCTCCTTTTCTTTATCCTCAACTAACATCTTCTTCTCTTGACTTTCCATGAAGAAATATGATCTATGAATATATTTATCTATTTTAATAAAACATGATATTAAATCAGAATATAATTAAACTATTTCAGAAATAATTTCTTTTTGGTAACTCATATTATGTACATAAATCAAAAAATAAAACCAAATTTTGGGATTATATATATATATTATATATCATAGCTAGATAATCATGAAAAGTTACCATCATGCACTCCCATACCTTAATTTTATTTATGTTTTAATGTGATTAACATCCTCACTATTCACACATCCCATTATATGGGTTTTTATTTATCAAATAGTATTGCATAAATTGTTTTACATATCATTGTTCATATTTTTTCTTCATGTATACTGTTTTGGATAATTGCTCTCCATAGATGGGTATCTCCTTTTAAATAATACACAACCATAATTACGATTTCACTTTCATTACTATCCAAAGTGGGTAATATATTTTCAAGAAACATAATACATTTCTAAAATACCAATGGATCAAAATTTTCATTCTAATATAGGTTATTTTTTCACATGAACTTGTCCAAAAAATTAGAATAACTATATATAAAATTTCTCTATATAGTAAATGATATTTTTCATAACTCGGTTCAACTACACAAATATATCCTTCATTTACTCAATTAAAAACCTATTATCTTTGTCTTTATCAGCATGTAAATCTGTAAATTTACTATGTGTAATGATTCACATTATTTTATTAGGTTAGAATAACAAATATTAGGACGCACAATATAGTATAAAATCAACATGAAATAAAATCCCTATAATGGTAAATGTTATCGAAAGCCATAAGGTATTATAAAAATTCTCATGGTAGATATATTTATTTAAAATTTACTTCTAAAGGTGTTTAATTAACTTTATATGATTATAACTATAAAAACCCCAAATCCAGTAACCTTGAGAAACATTATGGATTATTTTATTGGCATAAGATACATGGGGTCATGTCATCAAGGGCCGACTAGTTTACACGTCCTGATGACTGATATATATACATTATTCTATTATAACATTGTTAATACAAAAAAATAGAATAAAAAATAACTATCACATCTGTGATGTTATTTATAATATTTTTTTTATACCCTGGGAAAAGGAAAAAAATAAATAGAAATCTCGAATACTTAGTAAGTGTTATATACATAGTATGTTATCATGAATAATTAAGACTAGGTTAATATGAAAGGCAAATAACTAAAAACTCATGTCATTTAATTAATATTTTTACCATTATATTAATCAATAGATAACAATAACTGAATTCTAAATAAAGGTAATACTAAATTTTGAATATCATGATTTTATATATCAGGATATCTTCCAATAATACCCCGTTATAGAACCATATAATTGATGGGTATGTATAATCCAAATACCCATTTAATTATTATATCTAATGAGTATGTCTCATGAGACCTTTCAATTCATCATGGTTCTATCTATTACTAGTTCTAACCAACCACACCATGTATAATTAATTTTTTATATATTGAATAAATAATAAAATTAATAAAAAATTCCATATCAACAAATATTTATATTGATTACAGAAATAATAATATCAATATTTCTCCTGATAATAAAATAACATTCAATGAAAACATATTTTAGAAACACCATATTTTGAAATATTAAATTTTTTAGGAAATAATAATATCTATTTTAAAAATAATATGGATACTTCCAATGAAATATGATCTGACGAAATTTTATTTTTTATTATAAATATAATGAACACAAATTTATTAATCGGTAATAATGCCATAATTTATTTAAAAGTATAGATTTTATAACAAAATGATTCATTTTAAAATAAATTTATATTAAATAAATTTCATTTTAAAATTATTTGAAACATATATATGATGCAAAATAATATAAAATTAATTTGGATGATGGAAAATCCATTAATAATAAATATGTTAAAATAATACCACTGTTAACTTTTTAATATGAATATTAAAAATAAACCATTTTAAAAAAATTATAAAGATACCTTTTAGGGATTTTAAAATTACTAGTATATCATAAATTTCCCATAATAAAATATTTTTCAATTAATAGGAATTTTTTAATAAAAATTTTAGAAACTTAATTATTATTGAGTAAAAATATATACTTTAAAAGATTAATATGATTGAGTTTTCTTTTAAACACTACATTTCTTGGTTAAAGTGACAAAGAGAAAATAACATGGAATAAAACTTATAAAATCCTCACATATCCATATTTAAATAGAACATTTATAGCATATAAATGATATTTTATTATATTATTTTAGTGAAAATAAGAGCAATCCAAATAGTAATAATATAAAATAAATTATTACCTTTTTGGAAATATTTAAATTGAAACCCTCTGATATTGTAGACTTATTTAAAATGTTATAATCATTAATCAATACATATTAATTATTATAAAATAGAATTTTTTATATATACTATTTAATAATGTCAGTATGATAATAATACAAAAAATGTCTTAATGGAGTATAAATTGAGATTACATCCCTTACATATAGTTCACATTTTCATATTAGTGGTTTTGACCTCCACTATATTAAATTCAGATTTATTTTTAATATATAATATTACTATATTAAAATATATAATATCATATATCATTCATTTATAAGATCTATCCCCTTTTTTGAACAATCATTTATTACAATCACTATTTCAGGTGTTAACTTTATCATTTATCATTTATGTTTTTATTTTTTGGTTATGGTCATTATATATTGATCATGGATAAATCATATAAATAAATATAATCATGATAAAAACATAAATAATATTCATTTTATTCATATTTGAAATTAATCTTCATAAACATACAAGAAAAATGATTCACATCACATCATGGATACAGTAGGTAGTACGTACGCATGAGTGAAATAATATTTTTTATCTATTATAAGGATAAGGAAGTATATGAATTTTCATAAATACAAATTTATAATTATTTCAAAAACTTCATATATATTTATATGTTACATAACATTGAAATGGAATTATAAAGTTAATGGAAAAATATTTATATCATTTTGTGAGGTCGTAGTCTGTCGTACACACGAAAAATGTTTTAGTTTTCTATTTGAGACAGAAAAAGATGGTAAATATTATAAAAAAACTAAATAACATAACAATATGTGTGATATATGTAACACAGCAAGCTTCCAAGGTACGTTTCCCTTTGAATAATGCAATAGGTTACATTGTATACAACTTCGAGATTCTAACACGCTGCAACCAATCAAACTAGCAGTTATGAATAGTAATACCCACTTTTTTAAATAATATAAATTTTATCTTTCAAAACTGACTTCAGTTTTTGATTCGGAATATCGAAATTAGAATTGGGTGAAATTTTCGTATTTTTTAGAAAACATTTAATTTTTGATGAATAGTGAAAAATACTGAGTTATAGTTTAAAACCAAATTTTTATTTAAATAAATATTTATTTTATTTAAATTTATTTTATGTCAAAATAGATACATAATACCTATATATGTTCAATGTAATTCATTGGAGTCAGTTTATAATAATTTTAGATATATTAAAATTTTATTGAACTTTTTACCGTCTTTTACCCACCTCCGAGGAGAATTTTCAAATTCACATAAAACATAATTTTACCTCTTCTGTGAGTGGAATTTAAAAAATCCATGAGACACGGTTAATATCAAGGAGTAAAATTTGGTTCAATCAGAAAAAAATAATTTTTTGTAAATAGTAACTGTTGACTTTTATTTACCGTGGTTAAAGTTAAATAGGGTAATTCAAGTTAAAAAGAATATTTTAATAAAAAAAATACCTTAAAACATGTAATAACCTTATTTTATGAGTAATGGCCGACCATGGGCATCATTGGGTCGATTTTGGGACCGTATGGAGCCACTTATGAAAGATAATGACATTTTAGATTAATTAATTTAACGTAAAGGCAAAATTGTCAAAAACAAAAACATTTTATTAATTTTTTTTATATGGTGATATACAAGAAATATTTTTAACGATAAATATTAATTTAAAATCTAAAAATGTTTCTTACATATTTGTATTTTGTTTATAATTTTTAGACATTATATAATTTAATTTATTTATGACACAATGATGATACAGTAATTACAGTTTTAATGAAAGATTAAGATAACTGATATTATAAATATCCAAATAAATAAAATTTGATAATTTTTATGAATTAAAATAATTTTATAGGTTAATATGACATATTAGTATTGGTTATATGTATCTGTTTCGTAGTAGTAATGCTGTTATGGCTTTATCAAAAACAAAATACCCAATAGTGCCAAAATTGACATAAAAGTGTTTTTTAAAAAAATATTATATTATAAAATGATATTCTATTCTTAAATTTCTATGGATCGGAAAAAAGAATTATACCATGATAGGTGTATCAAGAATGGTCCACTTGGAGATATCTTGCATGTTTATAGTAAGTTCAATAATGAAATAATATAATATTACAAAGAGACATGGTAAATGTCAAACTAATTAACTAAGAGTTAAAACAAAAAGATAAGGTTAATATAATTACCCAAACCTGTCTATAATCTATTGTTTGAAAGGATTTAGACCGATACCCACCATATATACTTTGAATAATCCACTTTGGATCAATTATAAATCGAATATGAATTTATTATAAATAAATACTTGTAGTTTTTCCTAAAGATCCCCTCCTTCCCCTTATAAAAGAACACCACTTCTAATCATTTCCTCACAACACTCGAGCATTTTGGCTCATCAAAACTCTACCAAATTAATCTCCCTACATTCCTATTATCCTCCAAGAAGTCTTACCTTAGGCAGAAGGCACTTCATGAGTCCTTTCTGGTTCAATCCAAAGGGAGTTACCCAAATTAAAGGATGTTAACCTACCCTCAACCTAGGAATAGTACAAGGTAAGGGGTTTTCATCTCACTCTTAATTACCATGATATTCATGCCATATTTCCACTATAACCATTTCTGTGGGGTATGTTATTCCCACAATTGTATTATTTATGTAATACACTTTAATTTATGTGTATTTACATATTCATTGTATGATACCTCTTTCCTGGGGTGTATGTTTCGTATGTTACCAAATTGGTAAGGGTTAATTCCTCAATCTCATTATTATCCGATATTGTTTATGTCTAAGTATTTACTAAGACATTATTATTATCAATTTACATTTTTAATAAAAATGATTTCAAAATTTATATTTTAAGGATTTTTGAAAGGTACTCTTTATCAATATCAGAATTATAAATGATTTAACAATTTATCTTTCTAAATTTTTTTAATTAATATTCATATTTTCAAAATAATTTTATGGATTTATTTATATGGACATTAATTTTTTGAAATGATAATTACTTTCACAATTTTCAAAGTGGTATGGGACACTTTGATTCAAAAATACCTTTTAAATTAATTCTTTTATAAATGTTTAACTTTTCAATGATTTTCAAAAAAGAAATATTTATCTCAAATAGTTTTTATTTAATATATGTCAATATCCTTTCATGGATTTTTATCTTATTTGAAGTAGATTTATTACGATAAAAAACTTCCAGATCGTATTGATGTTTTTGTGATATGTTTGACTGTGGATGTGTTGTTTTTATACCATTAATGGTTTATGGAGAAAGTATTGACATTTCGTATGCTTGTTTTAATACGAATATTTATTTTATGTTTAAACCTGCTCATATGAGGAATGTGTTGGACTTAGTAAGTGACTGGTGGGGCCCAAAATAGCTCCTCGATGAATCGGTAGGTCTCATGAGACAAACTAGTGTCTTGGTATAAGGCCTTGACAAAATCTTATTTGTAGTCATGGAACGAGGCCTCGACTATGTGGTTATGATAGTCTAGCATTATGCATTCCATCGTCATGAAAGTGGTTAGTAATATTGCATCTGATTATTCGACTAGTTGAATATCTTTGCGAGTAAGTAAATGGAATTATTTTGATTTATATTTTCCATATTATGTTGAACTTTATGAAGAAAAGGCTTTTGTTTTAGTTCTATACATTTCCTTAAATGTTTATGCTTATTTTTTAATGTTTTCTGTTGTATTTCTTACCCTTACAGAGCGTTTGAGATCACCCCATTCTATGTTTTATTTTTCGCAGGATGTGAAGAAGTGTATTGTGATTGATATGCAGGGATAAGACAAGGGAAAAATGGAATTCATAAAGTATTATTTATTTATTTTTGTATGTTATAAAGTGTAATGTAACATTCATATATGTAATCTATTTTCCAAGACTGTTAAATTGGTCGGTCCTTCAGGACGTGATTCCTTGTAATCATACCAATGTATTAAAATAATGCATCGACTCTAGGAAACTGGGGTTGGGGCATTACAGTTGGTATCAGAGGAAGTTTAGAAATAACCTTAGAAAATAGATTTAAATAAACTTTTATTAGAGAACATAGCCCTAAGATAGACTTTGAGTATTAGTATAGAAGAAAATCCTAGAATTTTTGTATTGTAGAGATTTTGTGAGTTTTCCAAGGAATGCATCCCTGTCTGGAAATGAGTAGGTAGAGGCGGCTCTGGAACAGATGTAACTAGGGGTAAAACATGAAAACACTGATTTGAGCTAGAATTGAATGGGAACTGGTGCACGACAATGGGTCTTACTGCACTCTTGTTTATGACACTCCTGGGAGATATGATTAGTATAACACTAATTTTCTTTACAAACCATTATGAAGGGTTTATGAGTATATAATTTCACAAAGAATACATTTTTATGATTATGGATTATATCTATAAAATGTTTAATTTATGTTAACTGTTTTACAAGTTTGTTATTGGGTATTTATATTCATAAACTAATCTAGTGTATTCCATTGTTTAGAAATGGTACCTAGTAGAAGGAATGTGAACTCTTGCAGAATGTATGATCCAAAGAGTAAGAATGATCATATCTTCTATGGTATTAAGCCAATATTTTGAAGGGAAATATTCTCTCATGTTTTCTCAACATATGAAGAAATAGTGTCATGTGTTAATAAGATAAGTGATGAATTCTCTAAGTACTACGGATTTAAAGGGAAGTAAGAGAAGAAAATAATGGAAGAGAGAAAGATGGATAAAGGGAAGAGGGAAAAGAAGAATTTTCTCGTATGTGATAACTGTGGGAAGAAACACCTTGGAACATTCCTGAAGGGAATGCGAGTTTGTTATAAGTGTGGAAAAAAGGATACCACGTATGTGAATGAAAGGGTAAGAAAAAGGATTCAAATTTATAATGCTTCATCTGTAAGGAGTTGGGACATTACGCGAACCAATATCTAAATCATCAGAGTATGCCTCAAATGATGTTATTGGAAAATAATAAAGTTATGATACTACTACAAAAGAAGAGGAATGACTATTGTTCTTATATTGTTATAGGATTATTTCCTTTGAGTGTTGCATCAACAATATACTAGTTGTATGAATTATGGAGATAAATAAGGATTGTACTACTGTACTATTTCATTAAGGACTTGAGATTGTGTGGCGCCATGAAAAATTACTCAATAGCAGGTTAAATTTTTGGAAAATATATGATGAGAGAAGGATAAACCATAATATGGTTCTGATACTGAGGTAGTGATTTTGGAATAATACATGAATGATTTGGAGAAATTATATTGCATATTCTTGACTTCCTTGAAACTGATTAAAGATTTTTATATTCCTTCAGTGTTGGAGGTTACAACATTTTTGGATGGATGAATTATATCCAATATTATATAAGGAATAAGGTAGAATGAATATAATCAATAAGGTTTTATGGTAATTTAGGATGTTTTATTTTTTTAAAATAATAAATGATGAAGGTATTCACATGTTACTACGGGGTAAAAAGGAACTACATTATGTTTACCTTCTATATAAATTTTGGACTGAGAGTTTACAGAAGTATATTGGATAAGTATAAATGTTGTAATGGATTATATTTTACATTTGATACTATTGTTAATTTTAAAGCATTTATAAATATTATTTTTGGATTATTATAAAAAGGACAACCCGAAGGTCGGGCGACAACCCGTCGCATCTGGCAAGGCAGTGAGACTAGAACCCGCAACTGAAGGGCGACAAGGGTGCATTTTCTACCACTGGCTTATTTGATTTCCTGAATTTTATAATGTTGTTTTTTAAATAGGTCTTATTGAAGAATTATAAATTCATTTTTAAAAAAATCTTATATGATTAGGATAAATAGAATATTTTTTTAAATTTTGATTATCTTTTAGAGTGAAATATGAGTTTGTGGTAGATATTAGTTAAAGGATGTAACTATACATGTCAAGTATACTTCTTTTCTATTATTATATGAATAAATTAATCCTTAAAATTTAAGGAATGGAATGTAAAACCCAAAATGTTTTACCCTAATACCTTATGTTTTGTTGAACTGGTGATATTTTAAATCATTGTAGATAGATGGCTTTGAGACCATCAATTTTACACTTGTTTGTGATTGATGAACTAAATCACTCCCTATAAATATTTATGTTTTTTCTCTGAGTATGTGTCTCTAATTTCCACCAATTTTCACTTAATTGAGATCATAATGTGGTTATGACTTCTCATTTCCCTTTCCTCTTATTAAAACTAAATTTTATTAACCCTATTTCTGATATGGGTTTTCCATAATGGAATTTTCTATTTTCAATCAATTATTTTTGAATATCAATTTAAAATTGTGAGTATTAAATTTATATAAGGATGGTAGAATGTAACACCCCAAGCTTCCAAGGTACATTTCCCTTTGAATAATGCAGTAGCATGCATTGTACACAACTTTGAGATTCCAACATGCAGCGACCAATCAAACTAACCGTTATGAAAAGTAATATCCACTTTTTAAAATTTTCTAAATTTTATCTTTCAAAATTGAATTCATTTCGGGATTCAGAATATCGAAATTATCCTAGGGTGAAATTTTGGTATTTTTCAAAAAAAACTTTTAATTCTTGATGAATAGTGACAAACAATGAGTTATAGTTTAAAACCAAATATTTATTTAAATAATTATTTATTATATTTAAATTTATTTTGGATACAAATAGATACATACTACCTATATTTGTTCAATGTAATTCATTGGAATCATTTTATAATAATTTTAGATATATAAAAAATTTATTGAACTATTCATCATCTTTTACCCACCTCCTAAGAGAATTTGCAAATTCATATAAAACATGATTTTACCGCTTCTGTCAGTGGAATTTAAAAAATCCAAGAGACACGGTTAATATCATGGAGAAAAATTTGATTCAATGAGATAAAAATAATTTTTGGTGCATAGTTACTTTTGAATTTAATTTATAGCGATTAAAGGTAAATTGGGTAATTCAAGGTAAAATGAATATTTTAATAATTAAAAATTACCATAACACGTGTCCTAACCTTATTGGATTCATTGGGTCGATTTTGGGACCCCAAGGAGCCCCTTATGAATGATAATGTCATTTTAGATTAATTTATTTTATGTAAAGGCAAAATTGACAAAAACAAAAACCATTTAGTAATTAATTTTTATATGGTGTTATATAAGTAATATCTTTTACTATAAATATTTATTATAAATATAAAATGATTTCCTACATAATGGTATTTTATTTAAAATTTTGAGACATTAAAAAATTTATTTTATTTATGACACAATGATAATATAGTAATTACCGTATTAATGAATGATTAAGATAATTGATATTATAAATATCCAAATAAATGTAATTTGAGACTGTTTATGAATTAAAATAATTTTAAAGGTTAATATGAAATATTAGGATTGGTTATATGAATTGTTTTCGAAGAAATAATGCTGTTATGAATTTATCAAAAACAAAATACCCAATTGTGCCAAAATTGACATAAAAGATTTTATAAAACAAATATTATATTATTAATTGATATTTTATTCCTAAAATTCTATGGTTCGGAAAAAGGACTTATATCATGATAGTTGTATCATTAATTGTCCACTTGGGGGTATCTTGGAAGTTTATAGTATGTTTATTAACATAAAAAGAAAAAATTACAAAGAGACATGGTAAATGTAAAACTATTTATCTAAGAGTTAAAACTACAAGATAAGGTTAATATAATGACCCAAACCTATCTAAAATCGACTGGTACAAAGGATTTAGACCTATCCCCGCCTTATAATTTGAATAATCCACTTTGAATCCATTATAAATTGAATATAAATTTATTATATATTAATACATTATGTTTTTCCTAAAGATCCCCTCCTCCCCCTTATAAAATGACACCACTTCTAACAATTTCCTCACACCTCTCAAGCCTTTTGGCTCGTCTAAACTCTACCCAATTAATCTCCCTACATCCCTCTCCTCCTCCTAGAAGCCTTACCTTAGGCAAAAGGCACTTCAAGAGTCCTTTTTGGTCCAAACAAAAGGGAGTTACCCAAATTAAAGGAGGTTAACCTACCATCAACCAAGGAAATGTAGTGGGTAAGGGGTTTTTATCTCACTCCTTATTCCCATGAGATTAATATATTATTGCCACTATTACCTTTTTTGTGGTGTATGTATTGTCCATAATTGTATTATTTCTGTAAAACACTTTAATTTATGTGTATTAACATATTCATTGTATGATACCTCTTTCACGGGGTGTATGTTTCATAAGTTACCAAATTGGTATGGGTTAATTCCTCAATCTCATTATTATCTGAGATTGTTTATTTGTAAGTATTTACTGAGACATTTTTATTATCCTTGTCCATTTTTCATAAAAATGATTTCAAAATGAATATTTAAAGAATTTGGGAAATGTACTCTTTATCAAGATCATAATATTAAATGTTTTAAATATTTATCTTTCTAAATATTTTTAATTAATGTCCATATATTTTCAAAATGTATTTTTGGATTTATTTATATAGACATGAATGTTTTGAAATGATAATTCTTTTCAAAAGTTTAAAATTGGTATGGGACACTTTGATTCAAAAATATATTTTAAATTAATTCTTTTATAAAAGTGTGACTTTTCAATGATTTCAAAAAAAGAGATATTTCTCTCAAATAGTTTTGATTTCATCTATGTCAATATCATTTGATGGATTTTAAGCTTATTAGAATTTGATTTATTATGATACAAAACTTGAATATCGAATTGATGTTTTTGTGATATGTTTGACTGTGGATGTGTTATTTTTATACCATTCATGGTTTATGGAGAAAGTATTGACATTTCATATTCTAGTTTTAATAAAATGTTTATGTTATGTTTAAACATGTTAATATCAAAAATTTATTGGACTTAATAAGTGATGGGTGGAGCCCGTTATAGATCCTCTATGAATTGGTAGGTCTCATGAGACAAACTAGTGTCCTGGAAGAAGGCCTTGACAAAATATTATTTATAGTCTTGGCACGAGGCCTTGACTATGTGGTTATGATATTCTGGCATTATGCATTCCATTGTTATGAAAGTGGTTAGTAATATTGCATGTGATTGTTCGACTAGTAGAATATCAATTTGAGTAATTAAATGACATTATTTTGATTTATATTTTCCATATTATGATGATGTTTATGATGAAAAGGCTTTGGTTAAAGTTTTATACATTTCCTTAAATTTTTATGCTTATTTTTGAAGGTTTTCCGCTGTTTTTCTTACCCTTACTATGCATTTGTGATAACCCCTTTCTATGTTTTATATTTTACAGGATGTGAAGAAGTGTATTGTGATTGATATGAAGGGATAATCCAAGGGAATAATGGAATTCATAAAGTATTTTTTATCTTGTTTTGTTTTTTATAAAGTTTAATGTAACATTTATTTATGTAATCTATTTTCCAAGACTGCTAGACCAATCGGTCCTTAAGGAGTTGATTCCTTGTAATCATGACAATGTTTTAAAATAATTCTCCAACTTTGGATAACTGGTGTCAGGGAGTTACAATATAATTATATTTTTATTATTTTTTATTTTTTATATAATTTAATGTTTTAGGATAAGAAGAAAAATAATAGTTCTTGATGAAGACGATTACATATTCTTTAATATAACACCTTTAGTTCTCCACCTAAGGGACTTTGGGATTCTATATCTGGATATCCAAAAAAATATAAATATTCATATTATTTTGATGAGGAAATTTTTAGGTTCTAATAGAGATAATTTTCGCTACAATTGATGATAGGGGGTTTCTTTTTATATTGAATGAAACAACACACACTGAATAAATAAAACTATTAAAATATGATTATTTTATTTTTAGGTGAATGTGGAAGAATGTGGATTGATTTTAAAAAATATATCATATGTTTTAAAATCCCTTAAAATAAATATTTACTTTGGGCTATGTTGTATCTTATATCTTATCATCTTATTTAACACCTTCACTAAACCATTTAAAATATAATAGCAGTATCAACTTCTTCAATCATTGAAGGTTATTAATTTAAATATAATGTTATTATTAGATCAAAAATGTAAAGGGTTGATTTTTTCAAAAAAAATTCATAATCATATAGTTGATAAAAAATTTTGATTTTTAAATAATTAAATTAATAACTATTTTAGATAAAATAATTGAAATTTCATTTTAAGAACTATTCAAATAATTTGACTTTAAAAACGTCATGAAAAAAATGAACCTAGAATATATTAATTTAAAATATATATAATAAGTTTTTAATAACAATAAAAATAATGGATAACCATAAATAATTACAATAAATAATATTTTAAATGATTCTAAATTTATTTCCATTTATTTTTACACTTTTTATGCTATAATTGTGTCATAGTTTTATAATTTTGTAATGTAATGATATAACATATATAAATTAGAAAAAAATAAAAGTACAATCATAGACACGTTATCTAGAAAAAATCATCATTATTTTACACAAAAATATTTTTAACGATATGAGAACTATAATTGAAATTTAAATGGAAGAGAGTGAAAATTTATATTTATCTATACATAAAATTATATAATCATATTATCTATGTAAAATTTATTCAGAATATAATATATTGTAGTTATATATATATGTATGTTTCAATTAAAAATATATAATAATATATATTAAACTATTGGGTATTTTTTTGTTTTATAACATATTTTTTAATGTGAATGGCTAGATTTTATCTATAATGAGCAGATACTTTTATTCTCAATTACTATGTACAATGCATGAAAATAAAAGTGATCATTATAAAAAATATGGGACTCTGAATTATAAATATATAATACGTTTCTAAAATTAAAACTATATACATTTATGCCATTTATTTAAAAATTAATCTAACGAATGTGATAAAATCAATTTTGTGTAATTTTTTTAATAATTATTGTTACGTTATATAAAAATTTTATTAATTTGAGATCCTAATGAAATTAATTAGATTATTTAAAAAAAAAATATCATATAACACATTAATAACATATCCAAAATAGTGTGATACTTTTCAATTATTTTATTCAAACAAAATAAATGTAAATATTACAAAATCAGTGTTTTTCAATATTCAATTAAAAGTATGTATTTTAGAATATTTACAAAAAATTGACCTAAAATATTATTAAAATTATATATTCATACAGTATATTACTTTCAAATAATAATATTATAGTATTGTTTTATGTTTTTTGAATTGTTTTGTTTTTTGTATGGAAATATATCTAATAAATAAGGATTATTTAATGAGAAATATATCATCAACTCTTGGGGTTCTACACAAGTCACTATCAAAAGTTATAAATAATTTATACCAACCTATATGTGATACCTAAAAAGGTATTCACACATCTCTATGTAAAAAATTATAATCTCTATAGCCTATTCATCTTATCAATCGAAAATTTCGTTATCTATTTTTCCTTTCAAACATGCATGACATTTTTCACATTGTCTTTGATAAAAAAAGTAAATAATCATCTTGGTATGGTTTAATTAGACTATTATCATTTACCTAACAAAGATATTGATTCCATATTTGGGTGTTATATTAGTAATTATATCATGATTAATTATTAATTTCTAACATAGGGTTCTCCTAATTTAATATATGAAGACAATTATTAATCTTCACTATACCATAACATATGTTGTCTTAGTAGAGAAAGCAGTGGTTATTTCCCAAAGATAATACATTCATAAATTTGAAATAAAGAATGAATGATGATGTGTTTAGTAATTAATGATTTAAGATAAAATTCATTTTAATCTATAATCAGTCTAATCAGTAATAGAAGGCAGTATCCTCTTATAGAAAAAATTGGTCATACTAAATTGTATATTTAATGATATACCTCTCCTTATGAAAACTTTTTGAATCAAAATTATTTTTAGATATTTATATAGATGTGGCACAAAAATCTGTATATATTACATAAAATTTAGATATATAAATATTATACTATTAAATTAATTAACCATTATCTTCCACTTTCTTATAGGAACTGTTTTTCTTCAAGTGACCTAGATTTTAATAGGAATATAACACTACATCCATTTCATTCTAAATACATGAACTCTTATTATTTTGTAAGTATAAATTTCGGGTAATTTAGACATATTTTTATTCTTAGGAATTTTTTTCATTGTTCTTAATTTTCATATTCCCAATAATGGGACTGGTTTTATCAAACCCCCTATCTTTATCGAACTAGTCGATGATATTAAGTAGTTCAGATAGAAGATTTTTGAGATTTATCATCATTTAATAAAAAATAAAGCTGTAGAGTGATTTATGTAGTAAGGAATGAATGATATCTATTCAAAAATCATCATGGAATTTAATTCCTCGTATTTCCAAATGTTTTATGTATCCAATACTATTCACAAAATGAGGCCTAAAATGAAGTTAATCTCTATGATTTCACGTAAAAATTCAATTTGAGATATCATATCTCTCTTTCCTAATTTGGACTTGGTATAGCTAAAAATTGATATATAATTAAAAATGAATAAATTATTTCATGTTTCAATATAAAATCATTAAAATTTAATATATCATTATATATTGTAGAACTATGGAATATTCCATATTTCTTCCAAAGAGATATAATGATTCGTCACCTACCTTTTATACAGTCACTTCATGAATTGGGTAATCCATCAAATTTAATAACCATTCATGGAAAAAATAAAATTAAATCCACTCTTATATTCATGGAGTGAATTGTGTAGTAATTAGGATATGCTTCTTATCTTTGGATCATAGTGATATGATTTTGGTCTGTGTTTTCATTTATAAATTTAATAAAAAAAATTAGTTCGTTATTGGATAAAAATGAATGATAAATATTAAATTTATTAGCCTACCACTATTTTATAAAAACTAAATATCCATCAATAGTTTTTTTTAAATATCCTTTATCAATGATATTTTAGAGGTATGGATCCATATATCCCTTCTTATAAACCTATTTGTGGTATATCAAAAAACTAAATGGTGTTTTGGGTGGTGAAACTGTCCAACTTCATTAAATCACAATCACTTCATCTAATGAGTAGACTCCATTTGACTAAAATCAATAATTTAGATTTTGTCAACCAATTTTCTACTGGTTTAAAAAGTGTATCATAGAAAAAATTAACCGTTTATACAAACTTGGTTAGGTATTCCCAATAAATAGGATATGAATTCCTTGATAATCTAAATCACACTTATAGTGGTTGGTTATGAACATTGATGTTCTGGTAAACTCATACCCACTTAGTGGAAGGGAATTCGTACATATTATATATCATGATGGTATTATTATCTTTTTGAAAATTTCCATTTTTTGTCATTATAACATGGTTTTTGATATTAAGTGTATTTGAAATAGTATTTAACCAAATAATATATAATTCTTACATGTAATATAATTAATTTTTGTTTTATATTTCATTCTTGTTTAATTCGTTAATTCATAGGAATGTTATAGAACATATGTAATGAAATTAACCATGAACCATGACAAATATAAAATGATGAGAGTTGTATGATAATGGGCTTTTAATAAAGGTTAGTTATTCATGTTAATGGTAAAACAATTCTTGTCAACAGAGAAAAAAACATAAACCATTACTGGGCCCCTGTTATATCATTCCACCTATCCGCCAATAAATCTATTGGATTGGTATAACCTCAACTGCAAACATTATCCACCTCCATTGTCACAGTATATACATCTATTACATAATCTGTGATTAAAATGTAGGTGAGTGGAACAAAATGATTGGATAAGGGGATCTGTATTAAAGAACATCTAGCCATGTGGGCCATTTTTTATTGAGAGGAGGGATGATGCTCATTGCATCAATTAAATTAAATAAAAAATTAAAATGATACTAGACACATACAATGGTTTAGTGTATTCTTATGTCCACCCACACACATGAAATGATTTAAACATTTAATTGAAATATAATAAAACCCAAATAATTGTAATTTAGGAGAAATTACACTCATATTAGTAAATTATATTTTTAATTAGTCAATTATATTATATTAATTCTTATTCATATTCTTTTGAAACTATTAACTATTATTATTTTTAAAAAATTAAAAAAAATTATTTAATGTTTGATTACATATAAAAAAGTGAATAATAGTAAACACATTAATTACCTATATGCAGTACCCATTGAATATTATATTCACAAAATGTTTACTCCAATAGATGTAGTGTATACATCTTCTCACATAATTTCGTAGTTTGATTATTTATCTAAATAAAAAAAATTCATGTTATTTACATAGATCATTATAATATAATATGAGTAGATTATTTTTGATATTAATAATTATATGAAATACAGATTATTAAATATTAAAAATAAAATAGTTATAAATAGAATATATATAATACCAATAACATGGATTCTATAATTCAACTAAATGACAAATGTAACACACGTTGATATGTTTTCAATATATATGAAATTAATTTTAAATTTTGAAAAAACATTAAAAATTAAAAAATGTGTATTATCTAGATACAAATTTTTTATAATTATTCATCATCTCTCTATAAAATATTCCTAAGGGTGTGTCTTTTTTTCTATCCATGGGAATTAATGGAGTATATATAGTGTATGTGGGACAAAATTCATTGTTCTCTTAGTTACATAGTCACCAATTAGACATGTGTAATAAAATAAAAGGTCTATCATTGATAGGAGGAATTAATTCAATGTTGTCTGAATAACCATGCACCGGGCTGTTGTGGCCAATATATGGTGAACTAAATACACACTAAGGGCAACAAATTCTAATTATCCATGTTAGTTGACGTGTTATCTAGGTTTATTAAATATTGGTCCTCAGTTTGAATATAAGAATATCAAATCTACTAAAAAAGAGATAATGAATACGTTATTAAATTGGTCTAGATAAAGGGATATTATTATTAAAGATTTATTAGTTATCTAGTATTGATAAAATAGATACATACAAGATCCCCATATTAATTTGGAATTATAAAATATTGAAAAGAATGTAAATTTTATAAATAATTGAAACTAATTAAAATAATTCTTCATCATAATTTATGGAAAGGAGAAAATAGTTGTGATATAAAATTCTTAGTAAGGGTGATATACTGTGTAAGATTCCATATGTAAATAAGGAATAATAAATTTTTCAGCTAATATAACTGAAAACACTAATCATTTAATCAATAGATTAACAAGAAAATGAATCGTTGGATAATATAAATATAGATATATTATGGATTATAACAAATGAATTATGAATGAAATAATTGAATTCTATGATATGAATGACATTATAGGTCAAGATATATCATCCATAGAGAACATTAACCAAAATATAATAAAACTATGTGTAGAAAATTATTTAATTTTTCCCATAGATTTGTCTCGTGAGACATGTCGATACATATATGGGATATATACTTCCAATATTAGAAGTCACTAAATTTCCAATTCATTTCACATATATTGGATGTTAAATTTAATTCATAAAAATATTCATTATTGATAAATATCTATATTGGATAAATAATACAGATTTTTAATAATTCTGTAGTCAATCAAATAACCTTCAAAGTAAAACATTGTATGTATAAATGGTATTCTATCTAGGAAATAAGAGTATTCATGAAGAAAGGGATATACATTTTTAAGATAGATTATATTTCCAATGAATAATTATCATAAACATATCAAATGGGTATTATATACAACATATAAAATAATTTTGGTGAAAAGTTTTACAAAATTCCTTAATGAATGGAATTTGAGATCAAATACCTATTCAACAGTTATAAAATTGTTGTGAGAATAAATTAAAATATAATTATTTTTGAAAAATTTAAATTCACAAAATACATGTGGATGTAAAACTTATAGAAATTAAATTTTACTTCACATACAATCCCTTCCATGACATGATCTATGATAAAGGGATATAAACAAATGAATTTAAATTGATTTAAGAAACCCCTTGCCTCATAATTATTATTAATTGAACATTATTTAATAGCCATTTTTTAAAAAAATGGTTTATTAATCTTCTAAAACTAAATATGTATATACAAATAATATCACATGTAATTTATTTGTAAAATTTTATTAGCCACATAATAGAATTATTTTATTATAATTATTATCTCTGGTGTAAATTGCTTCATTTTCATGTTTCTTTTTATTTGGATGATCCATAACTTGTACATGGATTTTGTTTCTTTAATATATATATATATTTTCCTTATTTAAATATAATAATAATTAAAATATAAATATTTATTATTATCCAGCAAATATTAAGATATAAAAATGAATTACACCAGTCATTGAGATGGTATACCATGCATATGTGTGAACATTTTTTTCAATTTTTTTATGTTTGATAAAAATAGAATTATATAATAATTATTACCTAATGTAAAAGTTTAAGATAATTAATTAATGTAATCCTTATTACCACACATATGAATCTGAAATGAAAATCAAATAACTTCATGGAGATTGTAGTCCACACGTACATATTAACAACATTTCCATTTTCCAATTAATTGGATAATTAGAAGGTATATATGAAATTAAAATTACAATGTCGTAGATATGTTATAAATATATAATATATTATGTAATATATATTTCAAAACCATCCATTTAGTATGGTTGCGAAAAAAATTCACTGTTATTTAGAGACAGTAAGTCGTACGTATACATGAGAATTTTTATAAATTCATAGAATATAAAATAAATGTAATTTTGTTTTCCCAAAATCATAATATCATTTTGTTATATTTTTTATATTTGTGTTATTATTTTATTTTTTATAAAATGAATATATATTATGTTGGAGAAGAAATAAACAGGAAAGAGTAAGTAAAGAGGACAACCCAAAATACTAAATAAATCCTTTTGATCTTCTCTTATTGGATCTAGAGTTGTCAATTTTTGTATATTGAATCCTATGAAACATAGATATGTATGATTAGAAGATAATTTGAGAATGTTTTTTAATTCTTGGTGTCTCAATGTGTATAGTATAATTGATAGAATAAATGTACTTTAATAAGAGAAAGGAGAAGAATGTTTTTTGATATTTTATAATTTATTAAATCGTATCAATTATTATTCATTCCAAATGGGATAATAAATTATATAATAATATTATTATTTTACTTTTAGTGTATATACTCTCATATAATAAAATGTTGAATTTTTTGGATCATATTTTTACAATTATCATTTTATTTTAACGCATTTTATCCATTTTATAAATTATTTTAATTATAATGTTTTATACATTTTAAGGGTTCATAATGTTACTATAAAATCAAAAAATACCCACAAATAAGTATAGTTTATTTAAAATACCATATATAATTAAATTATATGAATACAATATTTTGATGAATATTATATCATTTAATACAAATTTATTTATTATATCATATTTTTAATAGAATTTTTAACATTTTACATTTAACTTAACATTAAATACATCTAGTAAAACTGTTGATTCAAATCCAATAATTTTACAAATATATAAGCGTTCATAGATAAAAATATATTTCATGGGACACATTAATTTTTTCTTATTATTTCACTTTCCATATTTCAAATATCGTTAATTTTATTTTCATATTAATTGAATAAGTACTGTAATAGCATTGCACAAATATTTAAGTTTTGTTTTGTCAAAAAATTTACATATATATTACCATATTGAATATAATTTCATTATCCAAAAATTATTATTAATTTTCATTTACCACTTGATTGTTATTCTATGTGATCATAAAATAGTTTATTAAAACTATGATTGTGAAATTTTGTAACATTATATATTTAAATATTACGTAGGCCATTTTCATGGAAAAATATCCATTAAAAATTTAAATTATTGAAACAAAAGATAATAATTAATTTAAAATTATCCAATAAGAATTGTGATTGAACAATACGATATTATCATTTCATTTTATCGTAGAATAACAAGATTTATCCATTATGGAGGACATAAATTTTACCACATTTACTATCGATAATGGAAAAAAATAAAAGAGCCCAATTTACCAAATTATTACATCATGATTGGAAATATGGAATCCATTTTTCATGATTCAATATCTACAATTAGGGTAAATTAATTCAATATAAAAAAACACATAGGAAAATAGTTTTCATAAAAAAATAATTTTTATGTATAAAAATGTTTTTTTACTAAATTAAATCACAAATTTTTTTATAATTAACATAATTGGCATATTAATAATATTAAATAACTATTTATAATTTTTAAAATAACATTTAACCTAGAAAATATTTGAATAAAATAATAATTGTTTTGAAAAAAAAACAAATATTTCACACTATTCCTTCAAAATTAAGCCTAATTAGAAACATTTTGTAAAATTAACTGAAAATAATTTTAATAAAAAGATTTTAGAAATATGATTCATTTCATAATATACATTTTATAAAATTTGGTGATATTAATCATATTATTGTCCAAATAAAAAATAATAAAAGAAAATTTTCTATGAAAAATAATTTTTGAAGAATAAAATGACAATACTAATCATTGAGTACTATGTTAATAATAAATTATATTTAGAATGAATTTTTTTTATTACATAATAAATTAAATTGTATTCATACATGAAAATATAATTTCTTGGATAAAATTTGTATATTTAAATACCATTAATTTTTTTTCTTTTATAAGCTCAGGGTTAAATGTCTTATATGCTATCAAATAATGTTGTTCTAAAAAAATATCAGGATGTTATATTCCTCCATCCTTAAAAAGTTTCATCCTCTAAATTTTCATTGATATTTCCTTCTAAAAATTAATATTATTATTCATATATATATACTCATATTCTCATGTTTCGTCCTCTATTTTATGATTCTTGTAATGTAAATTTACTTGTAGAGTCATTAGATTCCTCAACACTTTATCTCTATTATTACGAATCTGGATATGATAATAAACGAATGATATGTAATTTCTGAGACCTATTTATTTATATGTGCTAAAAATCATTTTTTCTAGAATATACATCCATAAAAATATAAATTAGACATATTATTTACATTTTATAGGAAGGTGTAATTTCCAATCAATATTCCACAAATCTAATTATTTATTGAATTTAAAATATTTTTATGTACATATGTCATATATTTCATTTCATAACATTACATATATCACCATTCCATGGATTCACTTTCATGATAACATGATCTCATACAAGGAAATATAAATTATTCCATTGGTTATTAGTATATATCTTTTACCATCATTGGGAATCATTATATGTGTCTAAATAAAATTTCACTTCGTTATCATCACCTCAACATGATATGAACCAAAATGTATTCATTTAAAATATTATTCAAAAAAACATGGAGTACAACAACATTATCCATATAATTCTTCATTTGAAACAATATGAATACATTAATGGAAAATATTTTTATAGGAAAAAATCAAAAAAATTATTGATCCCATATAACTTAAATGTTGAGTAAACATGGGAAATATATTTATTCTATGTTTTAATAGTCCTTTCATAATTCCCATTATATTGAGGGTTCTATGAAGTTATTAAATTTTGATATGTGTTCAGATTCTTCTTACGGATTTTCCTTCATTTAGATGTAAATCCAACATCATTACCAAACACAATTTGTAGATGTGCACAATGAATTACTAAAGTTCATTAATATAGAGTAATCTATGGTGTTAAATAATTAAATAACCTGATATGGTGAAGAGATGTAAAAATTTGGTGTGTTGGTCCACAGTAACCCATATTGAATTATTCTTTCTAAATGTCATTGGTAATCAAGATAAAAGGTCATCTAAATGTAATCTCATATCCTCATTAGAATTGGTGGAGGCCACATTGATCATCCAGGATGTTTTTTCTAAACCATTACTTATTTACAAAACAAATAACTTGAAATATTATATGTAATTTCCTACATCATATTATCTCATTAAAAAATTTACATTAAATGTTTATACATCATGGTGTTTCAAGGGTGTATAGGGATATTTTAGCTATGATAATCGACTAATAATTACCTTTTGTATCTCACATATAGATATAACTCATAATCTCAATGTGAATATTAAATCATAAACATCATACAAATTTTTTATAAACATCCCATCCTTATTAGTATTAATTTTATTTTGAAAATTATTATCCTCATATTGAGAAATCATTATACATTCAGATAAAGATAGCATTAAAATAATTTTAAAATTGAGTTATGATTCTATTTACATAATGATTAAAATAAAAATCGTTATAAAATATATAAACATTGGGCCATGTGAATTTTTAATAACATAAGAAATACATTTTCCTCCCAATGCAAATTTTGGTTAGGAATCTAGGTTTTTGGTCAATTGAATGTATCTACCACCTTATTTTCTTTCCCAAGTTTGTAGTGTATTAAAAAAATTATCCATGAGATGTTCAATTAAATGTATTTATGTCAATTTGATCTCTTTCTTTGAAAATGTGTATTTCATACTCTTGGTTTTTGGGTATGTACAACATTTTTTACCATACAGATAACATATCTATATATTTGATGAACTGATTATGGTTTCTAACTACTGATCATGATCTCAATATTTTTTCTAAGGAGACACTAACTTTCTTAATTGGTAATAAATAACTTTATGAATGTGATAAAGGATTCAATGAGTCCCTTCATCGATGCATTAATATATATCACAAATCCATCATTCTATAATTTTAGACTCAAATATGATCATTTGCAAATATCTTCTTCAATTATTCAAACCTTATTTACATTCCAGTAACCATGTGACTTAACACATTTATGATTAGTTTTGGTTAACGGGTTACCCAATGAGTAATTATTTTGATCAATTCCATGATAATAACATTCCAAATAAATGACACTACATACCCTAATAATGTTCATTAGTTTATTACATTATTATGATATTTTTTAATTTTCATTATCAACTAATATCCTATCATTTCAGATAATATAAAAAATAAAAACAACTTTCAAAAGGCATAAATAACACATTGTATATTTCCTATATAAATATTTACTTTCAAGTGAAACAAAAATTTTCTTCAAGTGATTATAATGATCCTCATTGATTTTTTTATTATAAATAAATAAATTCCCTAAAAATTATTAAGAGATACATTTAATATCAGTTTTTCTTGGATATGAGAAAATTTAGTGTTCTTTTGTAAATACAGGAAAATATATTAAGAACTAATAATGCATGTTCCTCATTAGAAATGTTATATTCATAATATATTCATTTATTATGGAAAATTGTAGATTCCCTACATGATGTTCTATCATTGAAAAATGTTTATCTCTATAGTGTTGATAAAAATATTCTTCATTGTGAGGTAAAGAAAACTTTTGAATTATTGTAAGAGCACTAATTTACATATAATCAATGCACACCTGCATAGGTTCATCTTTTTCCTCAATGAATGCGATAGGGGCTCTCCAAGGTGAAAAAAGGGAATTTAATTACAATTTCATAGTAGTACTGGAATTGGTTCTTCAAAAACAATAATTCTATAGTGGTCATTATATAGGTAATATTTTACATAATTCTTCCTTAAATGAATAAAATAATGGAAATCTTTGATTCATTAATTGGTTGATGTCATGGTAATTCCTTAATAAATACATCAATTTAATAATGTACAATATATACATAATCAATTCAAATATTAATTTCTTCATCAATAGAATATTACTTTCATTCCTCTAAAATAATATCATTAAAAATAGATATTGATTATTGATATAGATATGAATCAGGTGATAATTTATACCCTCTAAATATAAGTAATTACCCATCCTTATCATGAATCATAATTTCCATCACATTGAAATAACTTTTTTATATTTTTACAACCAATCCATAAAATGGATTTTATCAAAATATATATCATGTGTATTAATTAGGACCATAACAAACTACAAATTTGTTTCTCATAATTGGAACTACCTAATGCATATTTGCTGTAGTGAGACCTCCAATATGTGTTTTCAATTAAAAATACATTCATATAATATAAAATAGATCAATATATTGAACATGATATATTATTTATATAAAAGAGATATATTATATATTATAAAAAATATTTGGATAATATATATGCTATGAGTAATGTACATTCCACCACATCATTGGGAACATCACCCTCTTCTATATTAATCATATAATCTTGGTCATCTCCCTCGTACATTTATATTGTATGTTCCCTAGATGATGTGTAAATTAATGTAAATAATCCCCAATTTCCATATAGTTAAATAACATGAAATAATTGATATATTTATTCCCATTGGATTCATTATCTACATTTCCCTTATCTATACACATGTAACAAACTCGGGTACCCTTCATGAATTTCCTTCTTTATTCTTACCACAATTTTCATATTATTAGATATGTCTGTTTCGTTATTATTCATTGATTTTTATTAACTTTTTCCTAGTTTTTAGATGACTAATTCTACTCTTTGTTTTATAATAAGTTATAATATAAGGGAAATTTATATTTTTTATAACATATAATATATTTAATCATAAGAAAAAATGTTTTAGAAACAAACACCTTTCAAAAAAATTTCATGATGAATTTAATTAAATGATTAATCTCATTTTATATAATAACTATATAATTCATAGTAAACATGGATTTTATTGTAAAGTAAGTCTCATACTCCAAAATTATTTCTGCCTCTATTCCCATTAATTTGAGGTAATTTATCTTTATTTCAGTTCATTTCACACAATAGAAGTATTTTTCGAAATATAATACTCTAAATGACCTCTTCTCCATATGTTATATTTAATCATCCTACCTAGAATTATGGATTTGTGAAAATCGTTGATCATCATTTCCTATATAATAATACACTACATGTGTAACATTTTACCTTTTAAATCATCTTAATGTATCAAATATATTTTGAAGAGAAATTATCCTTTATTCATTTTCCATTGGATTAGTAGTTCAACAAAAATATATAGGTTGTTGCCTCATGAAGAAATACAACATATGATTATCACCCAATGGAATAATATTTTTCAATATCTAGTTAAGGTTATTTTTTATAGTATGAGTAAGCTTTCCTAATATGGACAAGATCATTGAAACTTCGATATATGTTGTATTGGATTTCGAAGTAGATAAATCTCTACATTCTTAATGTGTATCAATCCACTATCTTCAATTAGGTTCCATCATTGAACAATATTATAGGCTGAAGTAGTGAATAATCATCATGAATATTATTCAATAATAAATACTAATAAATTTAAAATTTATAGAATATAATATATGATTATCATATTTTTCATGATGGTTGTGTTAATTTAAAATATAGTTCCTAATGTTTTCTACTAAACATGCTCTAATATCAATATTCATAACCCAAACACTAGTTTCTTAAATATGGTTTCTAATTTAAAACTTTGGAATATATATAAGGTATGTCACCATGTTGGAAAAATATTTTTTATACTCTCTTAATACAAGATACATACATAAATCCACTATTACATTTGAATTAAAAAATTAAAAACATAAAAAAGAAAAAATAATCACTATTGAAATTCATTAAAAGATATCACCGACATAACTTATGGAAAGTAAACAATATAAGGTTGATCTGAAATTTTAACTCATTGTTACATAAAATATAATATATAATGAGTGAATAAGTAATAATTAGTATGAAATATTAAATAACTGAAAACAGATTTTATTTACTTGTTAACTTGATTAAAAAATTCATTGATTTCTAATATTAGTTCCAAAATATCATGGATAATGAAAAAACAGTTATTAATACAGGAAATAACTAAAATAGGATTCAATTACCTCAATATAGAGATATCTATATCATCAATACAATTTTTTAATAATGTATAAAACTATGGGTAATGTCTCACATAATTTTGCAACATGATTTTCCTCATGAGACCTATCAATGCATCAAGGAGATATATAATTTTACTACCCACCCATCATTTCATGTCTAATGGATTACTCATATTTCTAATTATCAATTTTATATAAAAAAAATAATCTTTATAAAAAAATTCATATCAAATAGAGAATATGAATTATCAATAAATCCCCCATACAATCAAATAAAATTCAATATAAAACATCGTATGTTGAAGTTGTATACATTTTATGAAATAAGTATATACAGAATAAATAGATTATTTATATTTCTATGAAATGTGATATCTAATGAATAATGATAATTGTACATCAAAGGGGATGTATATACACCATGTAAATAAAATTATGCACATAACATTAAAACATAACTCAACGAGAGAAAATTGAGGTGGAATCACATTACATATATCATGCAATTGAAGTGATATTTCATAAATTAAGTAATAATTTGTGAATATTTTTAATCCAGTCAATAAAACTATAAATAAAACGTATTGAATTTATAGGTTACTACTAACAAAATTATGGCATGGCATAACCAATGAATATGTGATATAACTCAGAGGAATGAAATTGAGCTAACACACCCCATACATAACATTTCATATTAGATTGAAATTATTAAAACACATGTATAATATATTTAAAGTTATTATTCATGCACACCGTTACTGTAAAAAATCTATAATATAAAATGATATCCATTTATAACATTTAATCACCCACTTGTTAATAATTTTTTTTCTTATAAATATTTCGTGTGTCTAGATCGTATTTTTTCATGTTTATTTTCATTCGGAAGATTCAGAAATTTTACATTTTCTATGGTCACATCATATAACTAATTTTATTAGTGATATAAATATAAAATATATTCAATATATAGATATATTTCTATATATATTCATATACCAAAAAGAGAGAAAGAAAAAAAATTCCCTCATAATCCTTAAAGGCAACACCGAAAATAGATGGACCTTAGATTCCCATTTAATAACAATAAACCATAATACAGATAAATCGGGGAATGAGTTAGGGAAAAACACACCTCTCTATGTTTCTTCTTCCCAAACAGCTACATGTATACTTGCATGGACAACACCAAAATTAAAGGGCTGCAACTGAGGTCTAGATTTGTTTCTTGATGTCAAGATGAGGTGATTATCTTCCTTCCCTACATATTGAATGAAATTCTATATTTTTAGTGATAGGTTCAGTGAATTATAGATCATCATGAAGTCTCTAAAAAGGGTGTTAATGTTAATGGTTATCAGTGGATATATCATGTGCCACACAATCTACTTCTTTATTTTTGAAATTATCTTTGTAAATCATCTACTTTCAGATATGTGTATGTATAATTTTGTTATAAAGATGTATTTATCTTCCTAGAAGGATATTTGTTTTCCTTGGTTTACATCTCTTTGTTGAGGTGGTTGTCCACATGTAAGCATGAGCGCTATTATTTTTTTCCAATGGAAAAAAGAAAGATGATTTATATGAATTTTTAATTCAAAAAAACATGAATTATAAATATTTCATATATTCATTATTTATAGATTTATAAAAATCCATATAATGTGGTTATAAATAAATATTTACACAACTACATGGATATGGTAAGGAATACATATGAACGAGCATTTATTTCAATTAACATTTCTAATAAAATAGATGTAATATAATTTTCCTATAATATCAAAAAATATAATTTTATATATTATAATAGAGTTATTATTTTAATATGGATACAACACATTAATAGGATTTAGAATACGATATAATATTGTTATATTTTGGAATGATGATAAACACTTCAATGGATTTCCTCCTCTCATTCTTATATTAAAATAAATATAGATGTAATTTTAGGATGACCATCACCCCTATAAATTATATATTGATGTTTATAAGAGATATATTTATAGTTTTTTGGATCTATAATTATCAAAATGTATTGATGAATTTATATCAGTGGTATATTTTTATAATATAGGGGAGGGAAAATCATTAAATTTATTAATTATTTAAAAAAATATAAGTTTTAAAAGGTCTTGACCTTATTATATTACCTAATCTTCATTTTTAGTAAACAACTAACTTCCTTTCACATTAAGGATCATTTCATGTTTAGTGTTTTAGATATTTGAGAAAAAATAAATACATATCATTCCTAATTAATATATTTTGGATACAATAATAACAGTGTCCATTTCATCGAAAATATATTTTATTTCTAATAAAAGATGATTCCTTTGACAAATATTAATATCATTTATCTTAGATTCCTTCATTTTTTAAGCATCATTATAACCAGTTGATTTCACTTAAAAACATGGGCTAAGCACAAAAATCTAAAATATGCACATATATATAAGTAATAAATAATATTTCACTAGAACTTGAAACATTTGAAATCATTTCCATAAAATATAAACATGTCACCCATACTAACTTACATTGTGAAACATGATATATCCAAGAGATTTACATAAAACATTTAGAACATAAATAGAAATATAAAGTTATATTGGGGAATTACATAATTATATTCTAACACTCACAACTAAAATATGATTTGTAACCATCAGAACTACCTAACAATGTAACAACCACAACTACTTTATGTGTTATCAATTGTTGCAACATATGGAGTTACCATACGGCCAACCTCTAACTAACATATAACCAATGAATTGGAGTGAGATATAGGTCCCACTAATAATTATAAACAATTCCCAATAACACTAGCATAATCATCAAACAATAATACTTTCATTAAAACATTCAATTTTAATTTTATAAAACTAGAAGTTTAAAAGGGTTTTTTTAAGAATAGTCACTTACCAATGACATATAATTTATTAAAGAATCAATTGAACGAACTTAATATGTGTATGTACTCTAAATTAACATAATAAAACAATATATAAACAAAAATAAATTTCACAAATGATCTTAAACCACCAAATTAATGAATTAGAAGGTTAACCCAAAGAATGTAATTTAGGGTAATGAATTCCCATAACTTGGGTTTTTCATACATAAAACATATTTAAACCTCCATGATAATTGTTAAAATAGTGTTATTTATATCTTAAGGAAACATATTTATGATTATAACTCCTTATATGATCATTTAATAACATAATTTCACCCTTTAATTTTTTTATTCCTTCTGTTCTTTGGGGTGCATTATTAAAAGGATTTCAATGGATGGTTTCTATTTTAGTTTCATGTCATAAAAAATTGAAATTCCAAAAGTGGAATTAAATTGAATTCATGTGTCTCCAGAATATATAATGATACCATAATGAATTTTTTATCTTATACGATGATGAATAATTAGATCAAACGTTAATGGTATTGTTTAATATCATATTTGGGGGTTCCTTGATAATCATGATGTTGTATCATCATATAATAAAATGAAATGAATAAGAGGTCCATAAATAGCATAAAATTGGATACATAATATAGATTACATCCAATTTCAAACATTAGTATGGTTCTAAGATAATCTTGACATGAATTAATTGAAATTGAAAACAAATCGCCCAAGTTTTTTTTGGAAAAATGACACATCAAAAACGAGGCTTTCATAAGAGGGAGAGGAGAGAAGGAATGATGATGAAATTTTAAAAATAAACATGATAACACATATAATATATATGATTTTGGATATTTGATACCTCCTACATATGTGGAGGGGAAGACATTGTAAGAAAAGAATGAAATTGAAAAGATAACACATGAAAAATGAAGAGGATTCTTACCTCTTGATCTCTTCTCCATGAGATCCTTCTTAAGGACTTTGGTTTGAGATTTTTGATGATACCATCTGGTCTTGGAAATGTGGAATATCCTTGGGTATTTTATTTTTCAAAACATTAACAATTCTCAAGGATTTAGATGTGTGTGTGTGGAAGAGTGAAATGAGGGTGGTATTTACAGTGGACTAGAGGAAGTGTTTTATAATATTTTAATCATTATTTTAATATTTGTTCTCAAGAATATGAATAGTCTTGATTAATTTTACCCCATATAGTATTAATTTCTTATGATCTTGAAACAAGTGGACTTACATTAGTCTTGCATCACTTATGATACAGTAAACTTGTATTTCTCATTTATTGTATTATATGGAATTTTACTATCCATCGAAAATCCATTAAATAAAAAAAATTCCAAAAAATGAACCCTTACCATTTAATGATGAGTATAATTCACAAAAATGAACTAAACTGTTTGAAAATAATTTCTTAAATATTATTAATTTACTTTTTCAAAAAATCATACATTATTCAAAAAATAGCAATTTTGAAACTATAGCTCATTGTATATCACCTTGAAAAATTAATCAAGATGTCATTATATTAATTAATTATGATATTAAAAATTAATATTCATTAAGGTCATATTTCTATTCATATTACTATTCTAAATTTTATGTTATTATTCACCAAATATAATGTTGAATACATCAATCGCAAAATAACTTACTGATGACAAGCATAGATGACAGTTTTTAGAATTTAAAATCATATAAGTGGCCAAATTATGTTTAATGATAGTTATAAATATCTACATAAAATATTTTCATGAATTTCAATTTTTTCATAAATCAAGGGGTGTTACATTATCCCCACCTTCCAGAAATTTCATCCTCCCAATTTTATATTGTTAAAAAAGTGAGGGTACCTTCTCCTCATAGCATTTTAGACACCCGAGTTTCTACTTTAACCTTTTGGTTTCCCCAAAAGACCATAATATTGGGGATTAAATTATTTTGTAATACTTTTCCTCTTCTATCAATAATATTACTTGGTTACTCTTCATAAGACAAGTTCTCTTCTAGATGAACTTCTTCTTATCCCAAAACATGAAAAAAATGGAAGATACATTCTCAACATAGAAACATGAAAAGCAATGTGTACATGAGATAAAAATGAAGGAAAATCTACTCAGTCAGCGACTGGTCCATTATTCTCCAAGATTTCATAAGGTTCAATGAATCATGGACATGTCATTTGTTTCTTACTAAAATGCATAACACTCTTCCATGGAGAGATTTTAAGAAAAACATGATCATCTGCCTCTAAATAAATTTATTTCGTCTTGTTATCTACATAACATTTCTGCCTACTCTGATCTGTCCTCATGTGTTGTTGGATAATCATCACATTCTCAACCACTTCCTATATTAATTTTTGTACAATTAACTTCATTTCCTTGACCACATCCTAAAAATAAAGAGTTTGACAGTGTTTCCCATAAAATTACTCAAAAAGGTAACATCGTTATACTTGAATGAAAAATGTTATTAAATGAAAACTCAACTAAATAAGTATATTAATCCCAGATTCCCTAGTAGAATATTAAAAAATATTGAATAATATAATCTAATGTTTAAATCATAAATTCTGAATTTCCATCTGATTGATTATGGGATGTTGTATTAAAATGGAATTATGTGCCCAACTACTTCTGAAGGCCCTTCAAAAAAATAGAATTTAACCTTGGAACCCATCCAGAAAGAATGGAATGAGGTAATCCATGTAACCTATAAATATTCTTGAGGTATAATTGAGAAAGCTAATCCAAAGGTATTATATAATGAATATAATGAAAATGTGGATAAATTTTCAGCCTATCAACAATAAACCAAATCACATTGTTACCTAGAAAAGTCTTAGGTAGTCCCACAATGAAGTCCATGTACATATTCTCTCATTTCCAATTTAAAAATGTAAATGGATAAAGCATCCCCTTCAGTAACTACCACCCTACTTTAACCTATTGACATGTCAAAAATTTCCTGATAAAATGACCAATATATATTTTCATTTTGTCCCACCTTTAATACTATTAAATGTATCAATACAACTTATTACTTCTCAGAAGAATGAAAAATGGAGAACTATGAGCATCACAAAACAAATATTTTGTCAATTAGTAATATCAAGGAACAAACATTGTATTTTAAAATTTCAAAACAAAACATTTATAATGGTTAAATCCAGAAAAACTACCCATTTTAACCAATTCTAATTTTTATATAGATCACGATCTTCCTTCTTTGCTTTCTAAATTCTATTTGATAATGACGACTATACTAAAAGAAGAAATAAAAAATTAGTATTTCTGGTACCAACATTATAAGGCCTCGGCCTTAAACCTTACGTAATATTGAATTAAATGAATAATTCAAGTTGAGGATATTTTTAGGTTTATAGTTTTAAAGAATTATAACATAACTATTACATCTCAAAAGATTAAAAAGTAGTCACTTCTACTAAGTTTCCATAAAAAAACTCTTAAAAGAAACATTCCTAGTTCCATGTTTTATATAGCCTGACATTCCCTTGATCCAATCGTTGACCTTATTCCACATTAATTATGGTGAAAAACATTTCAAAAAAACATGGGGTGAGCATAAAAATCTCAGTAAGGGATACACAAAGAATGAAAACTGTTAGTTTTTCAAAAATCAAGTAAACAATGTATACTCTATCAAAGTAATACCTTCAACTTCATGAAGTAGTAAAAAATATTCACTGAATAAAGTATCATTACTTACCTTTTTGTAAACAAAGGTTTACCATAAAACCCATATAAATAACACATAACATATATAAAGGTAACTTGGGACATAAACATACTTCAGTGGAATAACCATACGGTCGACTTCCACACATATCACTTAATGGAATAACCATACAACCAATTTCCATACATACTTAATGGAATATCCATACGGCCGACTTCTATACCCAATGCATTAGAGATTATAATGTAACCACCCGTCCTGGTATTCACGGCACCACCCTTTATATGGTTCATCATGTAACCACCCGTCAAATGTCCAAGTACAATTATAAAATCATAAGACATAAAAAAAATATAAAGGAATGATAACATTTCCACATTTCAATCACAATATATCATTTAAATATATTTACATAATAGAATCCTTTATCAAAACCATTTTCAATACCAAAATACAAAAAAGAGTTTATGGTATTTATTTTATTTTGAAAACATTACGTCTTGTTGAGGAACCCAAAGACCAAATAATACTCACGGCGGCGGAAAAGGTCGTTGTCACCGTATATGTTAAAAAAAACATTCCTTTTTGTCGTTTAGAAAAACGCTTCGTAGAAAAAGATTCCTTTTGTATAAAAGTAAAAGTCAAAGGGGTTTATACACCGTATAAATGAAAGTTGTGTATAAAACGAAATATTCCTCAATGAAAGGAGATTGAGACGAAGTCCCTTACCTCGAGTCCGACTTGACTCGATCGTTATTTAACCTCCGGAATAATAAACATGAGTTAATTTCTACATGATTAAGAACCTTTTTAAAGTTAATTATTCTTTTTATATCCCTTATTGTCATGTTATAAATATTATGTAACCATTTAAGTTAATAATGTTTGTTTTGTCGATATTTGGTTCTTAAGTCGAAAGTGGACTTCTTACAATTACATGTTATTCATGTGGTCAAAGGTTCTTTATATCTAGAATGACATTCTTGATTTTTATATCATATATATCATATATATCTAGCATATACATGTATTTATAGTATTACATAATCATTTAGAGGTAAGAAATGAAATGCGCCGTTCATGGAGACGGTAAGCCGTACGTACGCATGAACACTACTTTCATTTCTATTTCGTATTTTATAGAATGGAATCATAATTATATAAGAGTATATTATAATTACAGTATAATAACATATATAATATCATTAACTTTATCCTTTACGCATCCCACATATGGTATTAACAAATCAAATCACTTTCAGGGGGCGGTAGTCCGTACTTCCTAAAATGAAGATATTGTGTTTACCCATAATGGAAACAATAATGGTATGCCATAAATGAAAAATACAGAAGCTTACGGAAAGAATAAACATATTATATATCATAAATAAAAATAGTTACATCATAATGGCCCCCTTTGAAGGTGTTAAATGAGTATTGAACAATCATCATTTCGGGAGGCAGAATTTCGCCATCCACGGAAACCGTATGTTATTTAACCAATTGATGTAGTTTTGTGAGAGTGTAGCTCGATTAAATCTTAAAAAAACATCCTAGTATATTGAATATACTGGTTTTGTTACAAAAGAAGTAAATAAAAAGAGTTTAGGGGGTTGGAGAAGCAAAATAAAACAAATGAACAAGAGAGAATGAATTGCCTTTAAAAGTGTAACTCCATTGGATTTGAGCCTAAAGGCTTCCTTTGAAAGGATTCTGACCAAAGGGAATCCTTTAGGATTAGAAGAGGGATGTGGAAAGAGTAAATGGTCAGGGTATGGCCTAGCCAAAGGCTTGAGGAGTGTGTGAAATGAGGTAGAGGTGGGGGCCTTTTATAAGAGGAGAGGAGGGCCACTTTTGGAAATCATGAAACTATTATTTTATTTTCAAAAGTGTTTCGATTTTCTAAGGTCCTACATTGATATATTCCGAATATAAGATGATAAGTCCTAGAAATATTCCCATCCAATAGTTTTTGGACATGTGTAGGTTTTAGAGATTACTTTATCTTTCCATTTTATTTAAATCGATAAATAATGAAGTCATCGCTGCATCATCATAATGTCATAAATAATTAAATTTATTTAAACTCTAAAAATTATAAAAAAAAATACTGTGATGTAGTAAATCCTTTTAGATTTCCAATGACTATTTATAATCAAAAATCGGATCTTTATAACCCCATTCAAAAATTGTTTTCGTAAAACATTTTATGTTTGTGTCATTTTTACTTTTACATTAAATGAAAAGTTATTTATGTCATTTCCCAACCAAAGTCGCTCCATGGGGTCCCCAAGTTGACCCATGGATTTTCTTGGTCGTCCATGACACATCCAATGAGGGTAGGATATGTGTCAAGCTAATATCTTATTATTAAAACATTATTTTTACCTTAAACTACACTAATTACCACTAATCACGATTAAAAACTTAATAAGTTACTATTCACCAAAAAATTATTTTAATCTCATTGAACCACATTTAACTTCATAATGACAACCATGTATGTCGGATTTTGGAAAATCAAAACACAATGATGGAAAATTTTCATTTAAACAGAAAATCAGTTTTTATAAGTACCACTTAGTAGTTTCACTATTCATCAAAAATCGATGTTTTTTCAGAATATTACCAAAAATTCACCCTAAGATAAATTTGATATTAAGAATTAAAAAATTAAGTCTATTTTAAAAAATTCAAAACATATAAGTCACATTAATTAATTTAATAATTAATTCCCGCTATCAGAGCAAATAGCATGTTTTTATGAAACAATAAGTATCAAAAGATTGACACTAGTTTAAGTCCGATTTCAAAGTGAAATTAATTACAACGACCACTATTGGATTTAATGGTAAAAATATTTTCTAATTTCACTTTAAAACCAATTCAAAAGATAATATAATCATATAAATAAATTAGATTAAAAAGAGGTTTGGAATTAAAATACAACATTTTACACTATTCATTAACAAATGAACTTCATCGGAAAGGTGCCAAAAATTTACACAAAGTAAATATTGATGTCCCGATTCTAAAGAAGAGTTATTTTTGGTCCAATAGAATTTATAAGATTTATCAAAACTATATTTAATGACGGTTTTCCGTCAAAAGGTGATAAGTGAACCCTTAGTGAAAATTAGGGTATAAATGCTTAAAATTGAACTCTTTCCGTATTTTAAGCCATTATCTTTTATTGGGTAAATGTAAAAACATTTAAAAACATATATAATCATATATTAGTTATTTATATCCATTCCCTCCAGTACAACGGCTACTTGTTAACTAACATTTAAAATAATATTATTTTATTACTTGTGTGTAATGTAAGTTTTCAATGAAACTCATCTTTGCGTATCGAGTACTCCATCGAACGTAGAAACCCCTTTTAATTAAAATTAATATTTAATTCGTAAATATTAATAAATATGAAAATTATTTATTCTTTAATTACCTGGGATGTTAAAAATAACTTCTAAACCATAATTCATTAAATCATTAATCATGGATCATGGTTGAAATAAATAATAGTGAATGAAGTATGATGTTTTCAACTCAAGGAATCGTCTACTTTGTTTTCTTTTCCGAGATGGTAAACTATAATGCAATCATAATCCTCTTTCATGACAAGATATCTCTTATGGATTTTGTTTAATTCAATCTAAGTGAATATATACATTAGAGTTTTTTGATAAGTATATATTTTACATTTGGATCTGAATTAATGTTCAGTCCAAATTTTCAAAAAAAGAAACCATAGGTTCCAATTCCAAATCATGTGAGTGATAATTTAAACCATGAGGTTTTAGTTGACATCATGAATAATAAATTATAGGATCATTTTTCATCAAAACACAACAAAAATCCTTCAATTATGTATCATTGTATATAAAAACTCACCATTATAGGTATGCAATTCCAATTCTGGAGAATTCACCAATCTCCTCTTCAATTCCTAAAAATTATCATAGAAATATTTTATCCAATCTATTTTAACCTAGATGTGTGTTAACATAGATTCATGGATAGATAATCGTGTAATGTTTTTAACAAACCATTGGTAATATCTTTATAATCCTGGATAACTATGAATCTCTATTACATTTTTAGGCCTTGTCCATTCATCAACCACTTTTGTTTCATTAAGATAAACTATTACTACATCATTATATACAATGTTTCCATGAAAAGAAATATGTTGTAACCAAAAATTACAATTGATAATGTTTCCATACGGTCTCATTTCCTTTAATGTTTTCAATGAATCCCTTATATGTTTTTCATGTCCTCCTTAATATTAGAAACTACAATAATTTCATCAATAAACACAACCTAAAACTTTTCCAAGAACTAGTGATATATTATATTCATAAGATACGTGAATATAACAAGTGCATTATTTTTCCCAAACAACATAAAAAAAATTCATAATGCCAGTATCTAGTATAGAATGTTGTTTTCAGGATGTCATTATCCTTCACCATCAGTTGTTTGTATCTAGATCTCATTTCAATATTGGAAAAGTACTGAGCTACCTAGAGATTATCAAACAAGTCATCAATATGAGGCAGAGGATAGTTGTGTTTAATAGTGATGTTATTCAAGGATCTATAATGAATGAAAGTTCTAATGGTACCATATTTCTTTTAATGGAAAAATATAGAATCACACCATGGTCAAGTGCTAGGATGAATGGAGCCTTTATCAAGAAAATACATTAACTAATTTTTCATCTATAAAATTTCCAATTGAGACCTTAGGTATGGGGGTGTGAAATTGTATTATCATCAATAACTATGTAAATTGTGAATTCAACTTCCAAATTAGTTATAACATAGGGTAACCCATTATGAAACACATCAATATAATCATTTACCACTAGAAATTCATTAATATGATAATTTTCCTTATTTTAAAAAATATGAGCAAGATGAGTTCTATTTACCCCTTTTAACAGCATCTCAACTTCCTAATATGTGATAAATTGTATGGGTTCATTCTCTTATACTAACTAAAAATACTTCTGAAAAACAACTTATTTAACTGAGTAATAATTCTTAGCATGATTAAGAGAAATCCAATCCATCCCCAAAATGATATCAAAAAATACTAAGGGAAAAACAAAAATATTTGTCTGTAATAGATTTCCACAGAACACAATATATATATTATTATAATTCTAAATATCAATAATATTTCCCTTAGTGTTTTAGCTATATGATCTTCTCTTATTTTCTGAAAATCTATTTCTAATTTACTAGAAAATTTCTCATAAATAAATGAATATAGAGACCCTTTATTATAAAAAACATTATTTAAATACGAGTAAATAAACAAGGTACCTAACACCACATTATTGGATGGCCCGACATCTACTAACGTAGTCAAAAAGGATCTGACTACACATTTCTGATTATCATCTGGCTTCACTACATCAATCAAATATCTCTTTGGGTAGCTATTTTTATAATTAACAATCTCACCACATTGAAAATACTTTATAGATTGTTTCTAATGATTATTATTATGATTATTTTTAGGAAAATATCATGAATTAATTCTAAACATACCACATCAAAAACACTTCCTAGTTTTCGTAAGTCATTCCTCGGGGGGCTTTTTTCCACACTAATCCAAATTGTAAATTGGAATTTCTTACCATCATATTTCATTGATTGATTCTTACCCATCACTTTCTATATGAACCACTAATTCTTTTTATTGTCAAATTTTTTACTATCATCAAAAAACTCTATTTCAACCATCCCATTAAATCATAAAATTTTCTAATAACATTTTCAATTCATTAGAGGCCAAAACCCTTCGATACCTTGGATTTAATCCTGAGTAAAATTCATTGTTTTTTATAATGATCCATAATACGATTTAGAGCATACATTTCAATTTGAGTGAATATTGATTCATACACAGAAACTAAACCTTCGTATTTTTTTTTTCAATTTACAAAATTTCATCTCCATCCTACGTCTCACCTAAATAGAAATATATTTTTTAGGTTAAAGGCCTTAAAATTGATCCCACTATAAGGCATCAGACTCCTCAATATCTATGATATTATTGAACATTGAACACCCCTAAACATCTTCAATATGAAAACAATAAATGTAAATATATACATTTTTCTTTTATAAACATCCCATGAAATCGAATAACTTTTTTAGGACCTTAATCCATCATTCATCTACTATGGGTCAGAAGATACCGTGAAAGAAAGAGTGTGTTATCTCATAAAATGTTCCATTATTCCAATTTCATTTTATGGTTTCCAGTGTTTGTTATCTTACATGTATTCCAACAATATTTATTTTCTGCATCAGTTAACCCTTAATGTCACAAATTACAGAGTTCCACTCCCTACCATTCTGGGCTGCTGATTTGGAATGATATCGTTCTGTCAGTTCCTCTCCACATCAACTTCCCTGTTTCAGCTATGGAAAATAATTCTAAAAAAATATATCTTAGTCAATGAAACATTTTAATATATAAATTCTATAAAATTTCAAATTTTCCATAGAGTGAAAATATCTTTTGGTGTTTTATTAAAATCATCGTAACCCATATAGTTATCTAAATGATCATCTAATACTAACTATAAGGAAATGACTGTATTATATTTCATAATCATGAATTTAAGTCAAAAACCAACATCCTTTCAAATTCAAGATCTTTTCATGTATTGAGTATTATATATTTGGGAAAGAAATACATAAATATCATTACCTATTAATAAATAGTGGATACACAAAAATAGTTTTCATTTCTTCCAAAATATAAAACATTTCAAATAAATTATGATTTCATGCAAAAAACATCATAACATTTAACATGGATTACTTCATTGTCATAAACATCCTTATAAAATCAGAAAATCATTTAAAAACATGGGACGAGAATAAAAAATCATATTATGGGATATAGAAATAAGTAATGAAAACATTATTCAATGAATACATTAAACATGTGAAATATTTTTCAAAACAGTCAAACATGTTACCCATATAAACTTACTTAGTCAAACATGAGATATCCATGTGAATTCAATAAAATAAATTAGAACATAAATAGGAAATCATATTTATCTTGACGCATTATGTAATTATGTTGTTACCCTCATATTTTCCATATGATTTTTAATCCAAAATATTAATGAATTAGAAGGTTATCCTAAAGTATCAAAATTGGCGTAAGAATTCATTTACCTTTGTATTTTATTATTTTAATTTTGTTCAAACCTCACATATAATGGTTATAAGTGTGTAATAAAAATCTTATAAGAACATATTTATGTTTATTAAACCTTATATGATCATTTCATATCCTTATTTCACCATTTAATTATTAGTATTTTCTTACTTCCATTGTTTTGGTTGAATTCATTACATGATTTCCATGCACGTTTTTGTATTTGATTTTTTGTTGTGTATAAATGAAATTTTATAAGTTGAATTAAATGTTATTAATTTGTTTACCTAATATATGATGATAACATAAATCATTTTTTATCTTATTTGATTATGAATCACTAGATACAATAATAATGATATTATTTTTTATTAATTTCGGTGGTTCGTTGATAATCATGAAATAGAATCATAATATAATATAATGTCATTTATAGGAGTTCATTCCAAGACATAAAATATGCTAAATATATCATTTTAAATTTTTTTTCAACCATTAAATGTGTTTTATGATCATATTTTATGGGAATAATGTAAATTTTAAGCACATCACCCATAATTTTGGTAAAACGACACATCACAAATGATGTTTTTATAAGAGTGTTAGGAGATTAAGAAAGATGATGAAAATTTTTCATTAATAAGATAAACAATTAAATATATAATATTATATATATTTCATACCTCAGGGATAGGGGGAGGGTATGAGAGTATAATAAAATAAATTAATTGAAAAAAATACACATGAAAGTGGATGGGGATTCTTAAATCTTGATATACTTGGTATAAGATCCACCTTAAGGCCTTTGGATTTGGCCTTTTGGAGAGACCAACATGTCTCGGACAAGGGGAAGAGACTTGGGGAGGATATATGTTATATCTTTGACAATGATAAAGGCTTGAGATGTGTGAGTGGATGATTGGAATGAAGGGTGGTATTTATAATGGAGGAGAGGATGAATTATACATTATTTTATAATTATTTTAATATTTTTTTCCCAATAATATAAATATTATTGATTCATATGACCCCAAATAGTAATAATATCTTGTAATTTAGACAAATATGGGCTTATATCTGCCTTGGATCACTTATGATGCAGTAAAACAATTATTTAACATTAATCATAATTAATCATATTTTACTATTCACAATAAATTCACGAATTTTAGAAAAAAATATAATTTATCTCTAACCATTTATTGACATGTATAAAAATAAAATGTACTCTATTTTTTGAAAATAATATTCTAAATATTATTGAATTAATTTTTAATTAAAATCATACTTTATTAAAAAATTAACAATTGTCAACTATATCTCATTTTATATCACGTTGAAAATTAAATCTAGATTTAATTTTATTAAAACCATAATAAAATAAAATAATAACAAAATTTACTATTTATTACAGTCATATTAATATTAATATTCATATTCATAAAGGTATGTTTAAAATTAACCATAAATCATGTTTGTTCCATTAGACTCCAAATAACATACTGATCATAACCGAAGATGACCATTTTTTTCAATTCAAATCATAAATGTGGAAAAATAATGTTTAATATCTAGCTATAAATATCTACATTAAACGATGATTCATGTATTTCAATTTATCTACAAAAACTTGTGGTGTTATATTTTCATTAAGAAACAATTTCTCCTAATTGATATAAATTTAATATAACATAAGGAAAAGAATAAATAATATCATCCAACAAAATTTGGAAAATTGTGAATCTAATTTCTACCCTTATATATTTGGTTTAACCCTTAATAACCCCTTATTGAAAATAACTGTAATAATAATGTTTTATACACTTTAAGTGTTAATAATGTTGTTGTAAACTAAGAAAAAAGTCTATAGTGGGTGTTTAAAGCTACATATCAATCATTAGGTTGTGTCTTTGATTTTTATGTATTTTAATTAATTTAATAAAATAATATTTAATATAAAATGTCATTAGTATTGTTTCTAACAATATTCATATAAATTTTCATTAGATAATTCACACAATTGTGTAAATTTAATACAATCCTTTATAAAATATTTAACACATCATATAGTTATAGAATATTTATTGGAAACATTAATTCATTATAATTATATCACATTAAATATTTTGAAAAATGTTTCTCATATATTTCAACTAATTTTATACATATTATATTAGTGTTGGGTAGTTATTTAGTACAACTATTTAATAACTAAAATTACAATTAAACTACTATCATGATTGTAATAACGTTTCTATAAAAAAAATTAACATTACTATTCATTCACTACATGAGTTTTCCTCTATGTGAACACTTATGATATAATAAAAACTAAGGGAATGACTTTTGGTATCTTTATTTGATTTAAATATTAAAAATTCTATTTTCATGAACAAGTGTCAATAAAACAACTTAATTTTGTTCAAATGGATATACAAGGAATATTACATTCAATCAATAATAATTGGGATGAAAATTGACGATCAGATAACATACATTAAAGATAGTATAACAAAATATTCCCTTTACTGTGGTGATAATATATATAATAGATACTATTCATACTGGACAAAAAAAATAAAAGGGTCATATTTATGAAATTTCTACCCCTTGAGTATAAATATAGATTCTATTTTTAATGATTCAGTTTCAACAATTTGGTAACATTTATTAAGGATTAATATTTTAAAGACAATAAATATAATTATTTGGAAAATTCTTTGTAAATAATATATTTTTTATATTTAATTTAATCATAAAATGTATTCCAATGACCTTAATTAGGTTAGTTAAAATATTAAATAATGGATTTTACATTAAATTATTTTAAATAGACATTATAATTTGTAAAAGATGGATTTTTTTTAACAAAATGTAGAATTCCACAAAATTTATTTAAGAACGCATCCTATTAAAAATATACCCAAAAAAATTAAAAATATTTATATGAGATTATTTCAAAAAACTTCAATTCATTAGTTACATTATAAAAAAGGGAAAATTTTAATGATATTTGTTTCCGAAAAAAACAACATTTTTGATGGAAAAATATTATTTAATACTAAAGTCACTTTATTAAAAATTGAACGATAATTTACTAAGAATTTATATTTAGTATAAAATTTATATACTTTTCATAAATCGGTTAATCATATACGTACCAAACAATTTAATGGTCGAGATATAAATGTCATAATTTAGTAATAATATATTGTTGTACATTTAAGTTTAGGGGTTCCTATCAAATATTTTATGGAACATATTTATCATTTAAAATATTTAGATATAATAATGTACCAATGGGCTTCACATCATCTATTCTTGTTATTTCTAGCCATAATCCCTAGAATTTTAGGATGAGATCATTGATTCTCATTCCTTTTGAAATAATTATATTTTTCTCTATTTTTTGAGAACGAAGAGGGAGAAAAAAAATATGATTAAACCAGAATTTAAAACTAATGAAAAATGCATAAATAAATTAATGATATTTAAAAAATTAAAAATAGTCATGTGACCTCTCTCATTACATTTGGAGGTTATTTACCTAGAGGAAGCACCAAATGGTACATTACCAAATCTTATTTTTTTTACATTACTAGTAATTAATTTGAGAAGTACATCAATGATAAATTCCAAAACAAATGCAATTGAATCAATGATTAATTGAAATTAATATTCTAAAACCAAATTAAGGATCATCACATAATAATTTTTACAATTTATGTAATTAATGAATTATCGTGGGTTGAATTATTTCTTTGTTGATGAATATAAAATTGTATATATAATGTTCCATAATTATGTCATAAGAATCATGTGTACATTCCCACTTTTTTTGATCACCATGTTCACTTTAAACCTCTAATCATCATTATAAAAATAAAAATCTTATTTAATGGAGGATCTTAATTATTTAGTAGGTATTGTTTTATTACCATTAGATTCTTCTTGAAAAATTATTCTCATAGTTCACTATAGATAGAGAGTGGTGGTGGAGGATGATCACTCTCTATTCATGAGGGAGTTCTTGGAGAGGGGCTCTCAAGGGCTTGATGATTTTTTTTCATATATTGTTATAAAAATCAAAAAGGCTACATGAGGGGTTATAACAAAAATTAATTGGGTTTAAATAGTTTCTAGAGATATAAGATAATATTTAACAAAATAACTTACTATTTAATTAATCCCCATATATCACCATGAAAATAATAATAAAAATATTAATATTATTTCCTATCATATGTGAAAACATTGGATTAATTAAATATTTTTTTTCCAAAAATATTAAATTTTTATTATTTCTCACTAGTCACATAATCATGGTCTTTTATTCCTCTACATTAATTATTTGTCTTTAAATAGTACCTATTTATTTAACAAAAAAACATAAATATATTATCTTCTAATAAATAAATAATTATTATATTTATTAAATATTTAATAAATATTTATTAAAATTTCTACTCAAAAAATATTCTATCATATATCTAATAATGGAATATATGATAATAAGAAAAGATGAATAATTATTATACTGTGTATGACATTAATATTTTTTTCCACAAGTTAAATAATAAATAATATTACAATTAAACTGAGACTCTAGATACACTTAATATTTTCCCTTTTAGGCATTTTTTCGGTGGAATTTGGTGGAGAGTCTCAATGTACATGGTTTGTATCTATCATCATACCAAGGAACCCATTGATATATTATGTATCAAATTATTCATTAATTCAATATTACTCATAATGCACCCAATTTATCATGCATCACTGTGAGCATATTCCATCATAATATTCATAATACATCAATGTTTAAGACTAATATAATTCATTAATTAAAGTCATAATATCCAAGGACCAGCACACATGTCTATATATATGAACATCAAATAACACAAATAAATATTAATTTCTTATTGTCCGGTCATTGTGTGAAAATATCTTGTAAAATAAAATACTAAGGGAGTACACCATGAAAAGGCGTCTGAATGTCCTATATGTATCCAGCCCTAATAGTATGTAACCTTTTAATATTATAAAATGATATCATCCAACTATAGAACATATGTATTAAAGAATTATAACATGGTAATTCTAGTTTCTCATCATGTTGTGGTAGAGTTATGACCAATTGATGTAGTAGTTACTATAAGAAAATAAGTATCTACATTAACTCATAGAAGAACAATCATGATATATTTAATGTTTATTAATATTAAAAAAAATGAATAAATTTCATCCAAAAACAAATATATTATGTTCTAGGGCACCAAATCCAATGACTGAGGCATCAGAATTTCTAATAAAAATCATTAATAAAACAATGTTTGTATTATTTTGAACTAATAAGCACTAATGAAGATTATTTTGTTAACTATATTGATATAAACATTAATGAAATTTAATTATTAATATATTAAAAAACAAATATAAATAAATATAAATAAATTATTATTTATTTAAGATTTAATATTAAAAAATTTATATAAAATCTTTATAATAAAAAAAATTAATATCATATAAATAGATAAAATAAAAAGTTTGAGAAATGAAACAAAATATTAATTATATTTAATTTATTTTTAAAAGTGTTATTATAATTTTATGTGTATTAATATATTTATTAATATTATGATAATTTTAATAATTGATCTATTAATAATATAATAAATGAATTATATTCATAATAAATGTAAATTAATTATAATATATTTGTTAAAAATATAACAAATTCTTAATTAATAAATTATTAGAAAATTAGTTAATAATAAAACAAATATTTTGATTTAAAACAATCCAAGGATATATTCGAAAATATTTAACTCATTTATAATAATAATTAAAAATATATAAGAAAAAGTAGAATCTAGGGTCATATCTAGAAACCCTCATCTCAGTAAAAACCTCAAAAACAATAACATAATTTTAGATTCACCAATATCTAGCACTACCGGGTGAAATAAACACCTTGAGATCAACAAATAATGTGATAAAATCTCCCACGTTCACCAAGGGGGGGGGGGGTCACCAATCAATGTGGATGTCGACATCTCTATCACTCCTTGGGTTATTTCCACAGCTATTTATTTGAGGACACATCAGTGCTTCCCAAAATAGCATGACATTGAGAGACTTGAAAAATGACCACATCATCCTGAATATTTTTATACTTCTTTTTAATATGGGTATGTGTTCTTTACCCCTTCATCTAATATCATTAATTATTTGAAATTTTTTAATATTTATTTTATATTAAAAAATAATAAACAATAAGAATGAATAAATTAAAAATAGATTAAAATTTAGTAGGAAATATTAATTATATTAAATGTATTAATAAATATTTTAATATTATGATAAATGTATTAATAAATGTATTAAAATTATTATTAATTTATTATTAAGGGTACAAATATTAAAAAAAGTAATTAGAGTATATGTATTAATATTATGATAAATATATAAATTCAAGGAGGCTTGATTATTTGTAATGACCTAACCATAACTGAAAAAAATTATTTAGAAATTTAAAATACAAGTACATGGGAAATAAATGACAACTAAAATTTTTGTTACAACTATCATAGTCAAATGACACCAGATAAATAGTTTTTTTAGGAAACTAGTAATTCATTCAATAAAATATATTTCATTTTTTAGTTTTCCGCCTTTTACGGGACCCACCATGGATTATTAATTGTGGATAATTCCTCTATTTATTATGGGGTGATTTTTCATAATTATATCCTTCTATTCTGAGTACTATTATACCATAATTGTAGAACTATCTTTAGTATCCTTAGAGAATTTCATTCCATGTAATATTAAATTTTATCAGTCATTAGAAATTAGTTTTGGCTTCTCTATGCATGATATAGTGAGTTGTATTTTCATAGTGTTAGTATCCATTAGATTAGTTCCTTCCCATAAAAAAAATAATTTTAAAAAATATGAAAAATAAGTATCACAACAAATAGTTGTAACCAGATCATTTGATGGTGGAGTAATCTCCCACACATGCTTCTTATTTCTTCCCTCTGTATCCACAAACTCATGATTAAGGGACTACGTTTATGAATAATGAATCGTTATTTTTCACTCACGAAAAATCATATTATAGGAAAAATCTAACTCTTATTGACACACTCATGGGGGAAGGACCAAATGTAGGTTGGGTTGATAGAATCAACACAAGAGAATAAATCATTCATTTTTACCCTAATAGGATAAATTTTGAATTAAGTGACATGGATATCCTCTTATGTGTCCATGAAATTCAATTCATGAGTTCTTGACTACTCACATCAAACATTTGAATCTATTTGGTTTCCTCAAGGGTGACCTTCTTATAATACCTTCCACCAATATTGGTTTCATTATAGGAAAATGTATCAATATTGTGGTGATTCTTGATTAGATTATTTAATATTTGATAACCCAAAATCTTGTTTCAAAAACATAGAAGACCATTTGGTGTCTTGTTTTCTATTTTGACTCCCATATTCTGAAACATTGTGATCTTTTGGTTGACTATAGAGTTACCGTGATCTAGATGAATATCAAAAGGTGCATCATTTTCATCTTATATTTTTTTACTATCCCTAACATGAAAACCAACCCATGTGGTAATATTTAATAGGTATCGAGGATTCCCCTAGTATATTGTGAATGAACATGTCTTAATGGATATTTTTTATCTCACATTAATAATATTACTAGAAATGGAATAAAGAGGACCAGTTTTCTTTTGGATTGTGGGGCAGATTTGTGTTCATGAAGTGATCTGGAGATAATATATCAAGTGTTTTATTTCGATTACTATCAATAAACATTATAATGATAATATCAGGCATGTCATATATATAAATAAAATCCACCTTATCAAAGGAACATATATCATCCTACCCTAACTCATGAGTTCCATGTGAGTTCAACAAATCATAAACAAAACCATGATGATACTCCTTATCACAATGTTAGAGTATTTAATAGTTTTCCCCACCACAAGATTCAATAGCTATATAAGGTTCCCAACTGAAACGAACATTGGGTGGATATTTGACTTGATAATATTCTACAAAGTTTCCACACTTATTACTATTTTCATAAGGAAATAATTATAGGAAGTTGTACTAATATTCATAATATTTGTTAGTTTATAATCCAAAACAATGTCTCCATTAAAAAAAATTTAATCCCCTTTGTGTTATACATTAAAAAAGTATCCATGAGGTCGTATAATTTATAATAGGAGAAAAATATGTTACAATGATAATTTTTAGAAATATGGCTAAATCGTTTTTAGATCATGAAACGTTTTTTAAAATCTATAATTATAATTCATTAATCCATTTCGAAAATGACAAGAAATTCGTATAACTGTATTAATCTATGGTTAATAAATTACATGTTCGACTAATATTCTATAAATGTTTCAATATCATGCATGTTCGGTATCCATATAAAAAATGATTGGAACACAAATGGGTGAAGAAAAACATTATAATATCTCAATTTTCTATAATGACAATTTAAGACCATGAATTTGTGTTAATTTTTTTAAATTGTTTTATTATAAATAATTAGATCAAATTACTACCTTAACCTTTTATTTTATGCAATCTAATATTTGGAGAAATACTATAGAAAACCCATCAATTTTACTTGGATTTATTTTACCTAAAATAAATTTTTAATTACCCCTTACCGATTAAGGTTACACACCAACCTATAAATCCAAAAAATATGAATAAACTTATTCCCCAATACTTAATGATTTTTGGAATATTTTACTACATGATGATAAAATGTACATGGATTGAGAATTTTCATTCCTAGAGTCACTCATGAATAACTTCAGTATTCGATTCTACAATGTCTAGAGCTCCATTTACCATAATCATATTATTTGGTATAGATCGATAAAAAATATGATTAGAGATTAAGAGTCACTAATCCTCTTGTTTAGAGGATTTAATTCTCTTCTCCCCAAAATATACATGTTTTATAGGGTCATTATGTGAATTATATATGGGATCATATTTATTTATATATGGAATCGATGTATCCAGTATATTTTTAGCATCACCCATCATCATCAGTCTAAAAGTGAGTTTTTTTATCAATGAAAATTTATACAAAGATGTTTCCCATTGATGAGAAGATAGTAGTGAAGGGTGGTCTATCCATGGAACTAAATGAAGATCTAATGTTGGGTCATGTCCCATTTACTAGTTTTTTCAATGATTCTTGAATTGGGGCCCATAATTATGAGAGGATAAAGAAAAATGGATTGCTTGAGTTTTGTAAATAAAATATTTTTATTATATGTCAATTTATTTTTGAGTGAAAAAAATTATATTATTTATATTGTGCTGGTATATAAGTAGACTAGTCTATGGATGATTGAGTAAAAAAGAAAATGTTTTCCCCACTATTTCAAATTTAGACGATGTAAGATATCTTCACTCATTAAGTGATTTTTCAATATTATAATTTCATCGATTTATCTAATGGATATATGTATGGGAATATTTTTTATCTATATGACTCACAAATTTGAAATAAATTGATACTAGGATTATCCATTTAACCAATCAACAATTTTATATTAGACTAATCATGTAATAATTTTTCACTATTAACTCAATTCGGACATATTGAACCATAAAATACATTAGGGAATAGCCTCTACAATTGGGATCCCAATCAAATTTATCCAAAAATTTCTACATTCAAGGTTTGTAATTTTTTTTCTAATTAATATTGATATTTATATAATATCGAATCCCACAAAAATAATACTGATAGTGGATGATGAATATAGATTTTAATTGTATATTTAATTTTAAAAATTACTCGTTTTATATATTAAATGATGTAACATTAGGAAATCTGTTTAATATTTACTTAAATTATTTTTTCATAATAATTGTAAAAAATATTGACATGTAATTATGTAGTGTATGTTCTATCATCGATCAGATAAAACTATAAATAATGGATCAAATATAAATAATTGAAGAAGGACATATACAATAGTCATGAACATGGAAGACGACCTGATTACTGAAGGAATCGGTATGGTCATAGACAAAATCCACCGACATGTTAAAGAGGAGCCACACTATCCCTTTTCGACTAATGTGGGGTATTCACATGCCACACATGACGTGGGGAAATATGACTAGTGATCCTCCAATAATGAATATGTTCTTGATTCAATGGATATTATTGATGTAATCTTCCTGTTTTCTAGAAATGAAAGTTGATGAAACCCCTATAGGGATCATCAATTTGAACTAAATAATATGAGTGGACAAAAAGTCTTGAGGAAACCATGGCGGATTGGTTTGTCATACTATAAGTTGACTAATGATAACAGAAATGATTCTTTTGGAAATTTTTTCACTATATAAGTGGAAGATACATTCGACCTAATAAGTACACATAATAACATTGTTTATAATAAATCAAATGAAACTGATAAATAATATGATAAATAGATCACAACATGTTTTCCTATTGGTTCAAGAGTTTTCCCAAAACTAGACATTGGGTATAAACATAATAAGTAATATATTGAATCATTAAAAAATATATTTTAACATACTTTTCTGAAGGGTTATGTTAAAAATGGTGTGTATTTTCAGAGAAATTTTTATAGGGATCTAAATCAAGATCCTAATATATGGTATGAACAATTAAGCACATAATCAGGTCATGTTGTGGCCTCTAAGAAGTATTTTTATAAGTCTACCAAAAATATTATTGGGTTTTTGGTATCAAGTGATATCATGAAGTCTTGTGTTTCAAAATACGTGATTTCTCCAAGACCATTAATGTTGTTCAATGATAACATTGTGGTGATGTTGAATTTGGATTATTTTTCTATAAAGGGAAAATGACTTTCCCCTTTCAATGAGTCTCATTTAACAAAATATTTAAACGTGTGGTGCTATTAGAATTTTAGTTTATTTATTCCTATTCCAATTTTAAATATATCTATTAGAATTGATATAATGACCCATAGTTTTCATACATTTACACTACATCATTTCTGCGTAACAGTTTCTATATTACACAAACACATTCCCAAAGACCATATTAGCAAAGTGTTTTTGGAAACATTGAACACAAAAATATTTTTTGTTGAAATAACTTCAATTATTTTCAGAATGATCTTATCCATTAGTTACCCTACCTAAATCATTTCTATAAAACCAAATTTATAAAAATCATAAAATGGGCTTGCTTAGATTATCAGAAAGGGTATAAAATGGAAATATGTAGTCATATCATGGGAATATGGGTTCGAGAACACGATAGTGAATATAGAATATCAAAACCAACAAATAAAATATCATGTAAAAAATATTTTTATTTCATATTACATGAATGATAATGTAATATAATTAATAATCCATTAAATCATTACATAATACTATGAAATTGTATTTTTTAATGAAATGTAACATCATAATATGATTTCCATAATGTTAAAAGAATTTCTTCAAAGTCTATAATATTAATATAGGATCATTAGAAATAAAATCTTGGTAGTCATGATCCACTATCAATTTCTATCTTAGTAGCATTTTCTTACTCCCCGTAACATCTGTGTAGTCATTGTTCTCTCCAATGGCCATCTTAGTATCAAGGTTCACTCTAAAGAACATATAAGTCAATATCATTATATATAAATCCCTACCCAATGAATCAAAGGGAGATATAGGTCCCACCCATCTCACTATGAAATCACACATATTTATTCTAAATTTTAATTAAATACTTATCATATAACACCCCATGGAATGAAATGAGTTTCACAAACATCATTCAATCATATAATAACCCACGGAAATGAAATGGGTTTTATAAATATCATTCCATCAATAACATAAAATAATCATTAAAATAATAATATTGGTAAAAATTGATCATATAACTACTAAAACATAAGTAAACTCAAATATTTTTATCTTATATATAGAATAATTTTTATTGATTACATGAAAAAAAATCTCGATGAAACTAACCATAATTTTTGAAAAAAATTATCTTTTCTTAAAATAAATAAATATTTAAATAAATATTCTTTTGAAAATATCCTTGTAAACATGTATGAAATGTTTCAAATAAAAATGGTCATAGAAAAGAATAAAATTTTATTCTTTTAGTATAATTTTAAAAAAATATTACTTCTGTACTTTTTCTTTAAAATCCCAAAAGTATACTATTTAGAAAATAAGAAAAATAGATTCATTTCTGATCGTTTTGTAATAACTAAAAATGGGTTAAATTGAATTTTAAAAAACATATGGGAAATGAAAATAGTCATTAAAATATTCTATTAATTTAGTGAACTAATATTTGAATCCATTTTAATCATCTTTCAAACATCATTCAATGAAAATTATCAATTGATCATTTAAAACACTTTTAAGAAACTTTTTTTAAAAAAATAATTTTAAGGAACCCATGTTTATGACTGAAGAGAAATAAGAACAAAAAATAAAACATATAATAGCATGAAAAAATTATTTTCATGATAAAAAGTTTTGGATGGTGTTATGTACAACTCATAATGGAATATATTTTAATATCGAAACAAGTGTCTCAAAAAAAAGAAAATTGTGGCACATCACTTTTCGGATATCGATATTTTTGAATCACAAACCTTATGAATGAGAGATCATAAAATGGTTATGTAAATTCCAATTAATTTAAGTATGATACACATAAAATACATTCATGGTATTTATATACATCACTTATAATAAATAGTTGGCGAACATGGATTGTATCTCATGGGGAAAAATGTGAGATATAAATAACATACCATAAGACATAACGTCATTTACACAAAATAAAAATTTATATTTAATAAATATAAGTTTATAATAATCAACTACATAATAATAGTCATATATATACCATATACTACTAAATTATTACATCATATTACCTGTTTATTAACAATTCCATGTTGATATCACACTTTGGCTAATATCGGCTTTATTTTTATTTCATGTTTTGATTTTACACCCTTATTCCTCCTACATAGATCATTATATAATCATCTATAGAAAGATAATAATTATATAAATATCATACATAATATGTATATAAGTATTTATAATGATTTATAAAATTTAGAGGCAAAATATAAAATACACTATTCCTGGAGATGGAATGTTATATGTACGGAGGAATGTTGGTTTCATTTTCCTATCGGGATGAAATAAAAGAAATTATATGCTACATATTAACATTATAGAATAATTTTGATGTCATATATAACATATATATTCATAATAAAATCCTTATTACCACCCATGTGATATATAGGTTAATAAAAATTCATATCACAACGTAGAGATGGTAAACCATATGTACGCATGAGCCAAATTATCATTATCCAAAAGTATGAGATGAATATTAAAAAGGTAGATATTATATTATAATTAATTTATTATAATTATATAATATATATAATATATAAATATTATACACATAATTATTATCACTCATAAAATATTTTTATGGAGATTTAATTGTATCTCTACGTAGTGACGGTAAGCTATATGTATGCAGAAGTGATAACTGAAGTTTTTGTTTGTTAGGAAAGGGAATATATTATTGTGGGTTGATAAAAAATTACATTTAATAATATTTATGATTATTAATTTATTATTTGAAAATTTATATATATATATATATATAATAGTATAATAAGAGAAAGTTCTGTTATAGTGATTACATCTTTTTTAGGACGACTCCTTTCGATATCATCTAAAGGGTGTTAGTGTTGGAATTTCATAAAGACAAGACCGTCATGAATGGTACATGGGATAATTATAAGGGTAATTTGAAGGGGATGTACGGGAATGATGGAACAATGATATTTTATTTTTTGAAGGAGTAAGTTCCATTTTATAATTGAGGTTTGGGTAACTTTTTTATTGCTAAGAATTTTAAACTATAAAAAATTAATACTCAATATAGATAACTAAAAAATGAAATATATTAGAATATAAGAAGATATAGTGTAATAATATCATAATCCAATAAATTTTATATTGTTTTTGAAGTAATTATAATCCTTACACTTTTTATTAACACTTATTTACCTATTTTAATTTTTGTTATTGTAACTACATTTTTAATGTTAATATAGTATAATTCATGCATAGAATGTGTCTATTGGGCCACAAATGGTAAAGTTTTTTTATATATTAGACCATATATATTCCGATTTTCATTATTTAATATGATTATAATTCCAAATTTTTTTTGAAAATTTTAATTTCAAAAACTATTTGTTGTTTCAATTTTGAAACTATTCGTTATATGAATTTTAAAAATACAAAAAAAACCCAATATCATCAAACCCGATATAGTAACTCATCCCTAATATGTCAAATTCATCAATTATATTATTTTATAACTATAATTATCTATAATTATTGTTATTTAATATTTTTAAGATCATTTTTTGGATTGTTCCATTAAATAAAAAATTACTGCTTCATCATTATATAATCTTTTAAGGTAATTATTTATTTCATCATACATAAATATAAATTACCATGATAAATAAAATTATTTATTGTAATTACAAAATATAGATGAATTTATCTTCTGTATAATCATATATTTAAAATCGTATAGTTATTAGAAAATGAGTATGACATCACTAACACTTCTTTAAATAAATAATAATAAATTTCATACTCTCACCCTAGGAGCTTAAAAAAGGATATGAATTCATCCCATGATGATTTTTGTCTATCTCGAGCCGTCCAATGATATTTTCACACATGTGAGTGCAATTTTTAAATTTTTAGTATATCCTAATTTACACTTAATTACATGATTTACCTTTTACCGTGTTAATAAAAATTTATACTGTTACTATTTATAATTACAATAAAATATATTTTTACATAATTTCTACCATATCATTCAATATATTCAATCATGTTTTCAAAATTCAATCTCAAAAGCTATAGATATTAATTTAAATTGTTTCTCATTGATGGGTTGAGAAAACATGATATTATCATTAAAATAAGAATAAGATTGACACATTTTTATATAAAAATACAACAAAAAATTGATTACAATGACATATATTATATTAAAGGATGGTGATATTTTTCTATTTAAAAAAAATTATGAATTTAAAAGTTTTTACGATAAATGTTATTTTCAATTAATAATTCATATTTTGTACAATTAATCAAAACCTGAAACAAATCATAAAAATACCCATAATTAAAAGAATATTAATTTTTATATTCCTATTTTTAATTGAATAAGATTATTTTTTTCAAACAGAAAATATAATAGATTATTTTATTGTATTTAATGTGGGTTCTCAATTAAATGAAATTAAATTACCATTTTGAAAAAATATAGGTGCTAATGTATATTATTGGGTTGATTCTTATCTCATGCCTTTAATTTCTATTAGATAAATATAGAACATATTTCATTGAATATGAAAAATATATTTATTTCATTAATGTGATTTAGTAATTTTCATTAATTTAATTATTATGACTATATGAATTTGGGAAAATAAAAATTATATTTTTCTCCTAATAAATTTGTGTAAATTTTCATTTCAAATAAACTGGTAACAAAGGAAATTTTTTATAATAATTATACTATTAAAAAATTTAATTTAAAAACTATTTTATGTCTTATTATTTTAAATAATTATATTATAATAATGTACAATTGTTTTTCATAATTATGTCCCATGTTTAAAGAAAGAATTCAAAAAAATAGATGTTGTGTAACTAAATCCATCCATGGTGATGTGTATACCGATACCAAATATAATCGTTGCGAGAATTATACTCTCAACATGGTGTTGTTTATATATAAATAATAAATTTTTTCATTCATATAACACATGTTATATTCAGTGTTGTGTGAAATGTAATTAATCAATAATAATAAATTAACCTAAATATATATATTTCACCAAATCTAAGCGTGTTACATTCAACCACCCTGAAAACAAATTTCACCCTCAAATTTCTACTGGGTTATCAGTGGTTTAATAAATGAATGTTTATTTCATAGAAACTATATCCATAAAAATGAAATCTTAAACTTTCCTTTAAAAATTAAATCTGATAAAATAACAGTTACCCAATGTAAATCATCAATATGATTTTACTTACCAAATGTATGGGTGTGATCTAGATAATTTTAACCATCAGAAAATAATAATCCATTGAATCATGAAATAACATATTGATATCAACATTAAGGTCGACAATCATAAAAAATTTTGTCTTAAGAACAGTTACCCAATGTAGAATAGTTTTCACTAGGTTATATAAGTACATGATTTTAGGAAAACATCACCCTTTGTTGTGCACAGATAAATTTTCTAATCATCATTTATTCCAATAAATTATTTTGAATTTAGAGGTTAATGAGATCCATAAATATAATGATTTTTCATTTCATCTTCCATCATCATAACTAAAAATTAATATAAGTTTACAAATATTAATAAACCCATCTTTTGTGAGATAATACATTAATCTGAAAAAACTCAATAGATGTTTAAAATAAACATTCCATAAATTGGTAGTCCTATAATACATCTAAAACATATAAAACCCAAAATTTAGAATGAAGTGACCAAAAGAACCATAAAATTTATCTCCAATAAATCATAAGTTATCTCATGGTAGACACAATCCATTCATGTGTATACCTTCATCATGTATTCTCTAGAGATACTATAAAAACATGATTTACCATAACTACATATAGAAAACATACTTGTTTCATTTTTCTTAAAATTACTGGATATATTCCTTATATACTAGAACCTATAATATTAATCCATGATAGCATAGACCACTTCATGAAAAATAAATTTATCAGTTTTGAGGTCATATGAAATGTCAAATTTTCTTTATCCAAATAAATAAACTCATTATCCAAGATAATCAAAATTGTCTCAACATCATTAACTCATTAAGAATTACCTTCCCATTAAAAATATTATCTATATTCCATTAAATCACTTTTAAATGTAATAAAATCTATTTAATGTATCATTTTCAATCCTTAACGAAAAAACAATATAGAAAATACTTATATATTTCATGATTCATCTAATATAATCATTGAATTATAATACATATACATATTGATCTTTTAACATTTCTCTTAAACACTTTCTTAGGATTCATCTTCTTGTCACTTAAATACCCTTTAAATGAAATATTAACTATATAATAATGTTATCTAGCCATAACAAAATCACAATTCTTATGTTTAATATAAAAAATCCTAGATGAAAATTCCATTCCTTTCCAATGTCATTTTTTCTCACTTTATCATCAGCAATATAATAAAAAAGTACAGACCTTCCAGAATCTTTTCTATCGATTTTTAATTATGAAATTAATTTTCATTATGCCCATACTAACAACAACTAGAAAATTAATTATTAACTCAACACCCTTTAGTTACTGAAATTTAATAAAACTATAAATCATAAGGTGATAAACACTTACCATATATGAAATCCACATAATCGTCAAAAAAATATGTATTGGATATATAAATAATGACACATATTGCCTTAATCATTGACACCATCAGTTTATCATTAGTTATTAAAAATCATTTTCTATTTATTTAGTTCATAAATGTTCTTAAAGAGTTTATGAATTCCCAAAAAATATCCCAATAGAGTGTCAAAATATGTGTGAGGGAAAGACCATTTTCTTATACCGGGTTATGCACGAGTGAGGTCCAATACACCTTGTTGTTATTATTTGCCCTACATACATCTATGATAGATCCAAATAAACATGTCTTATGTATAAAAGAATGTATTTCTGTAAAAAACACTCATTTTTTCTTTAATAAAATTCAAGGAAATTTTTATATGCTTTTTGATAACTATAGTCTAATCCTTAGAGACATCCCTTTACATATACTTAAAAATATTATAAGTTATATCACTAATGATCCATCATCCAAGTTTATTATGGTTTTATAAATCATTTATCTGATACTAACTATAATGACAAACACTTTTCATATATTGACATTAAAACATTTTTAGGAACATTTCATACATTACACAATCACATTCCCAAATATTGTAGAACATTACTGCCTTTGAAAACATGGAACAAAAACATAAGTTCTTTTGAATTATCATCAATGGTTATAAAAATGGCTATCTCATTTAGTACCCTTACCTAAAACTATTCGTTGTAAAATGAGGGGAAGGGAACATAAAAATGTGTGATCTTATTTTCATTATAATGGTATACAAATGAAAATGTAGGAATATCATGATAAAAAGTGTATGATAACATGATCATGTAAATAAAATATCATACCCAACATATCAAAGATAATGGAATAAATATTGGTCGTTCATAATACATGACTCATAAGGGAATAAACATTATATTCAATGAAATTGTAACATAAGAATAAGAGAGTGACTTTTTTCATATTATAAGCATATAATATAATTTCCTTAGTAGTCAACATGTTGATTCAAAGGGCCTCTAAGTATTATAGGTTAACTCCTCATAAAATCTTCATAGTCATGGGTTGGTACCATGTCGATATTTATAGTATTTTTTCAATCACCATACCTTATTAGTTGTCATGGTTCACTCAAATGGCCATTTTAATTTCCAAGGATCACTCACAAGACCATCATAGTCAATCTCATGAGACATAAATATTTACTTAGTCAATTAGAGGGATGTATAAGTTCCACCCATATTATAATAAAACCATTCATATATAATCCCAATGATCAGAAATAATTTATCATATTAGAATCCAGGGAATGAAATGGGTTTCATGAACATCATTCAATCATAACATAACCTATGAAAAATAAATGGGTTTCATAAATATAATTCCCTCATAAACCAGACCCAATCACTGATATAGTAGGAATAGTAATATTATGGCACATATCCATAAAAACAAAAGTAAAATAATATAATGTTACAATATATGTAAAATAATTTAGAGATATTACTTGAAAAAAAATATTTCTTCAAGAAAATATCATTTTTGATTGAAAAAAAACATTTTTTTAAAATTCTGCAACATTATAGAAAATATTTTTCCCATTGGAAGTAAAATAGTAAACTTATAATGGTAGCTTCAAATTTTTAAAGCATCCTGATGAAAGAAATTTAAAATCATTTTTTATAAGATAAAAAACATTCTTTTTGGTGTTTCCAAAAAAATTCATGTAGTACCTCATTTGGAAAACATGATAATTACTACATTAAAATCATTTAGTAAAAGGTGATAAATTTGTAAAAAACACATTAAATAGTCATAATAGAATATAAAAAACAAATTTTAATGGAAAATATATATTATAAAATATAGTGGAACATTTGAAACAGCTTTAAACATATTTTAATACCTTTTCCAAGATAACTAATAAAAGATCATTTAAAAACTATTAAAACATTTTTAGAAAATAATGATTTGAAGGAACGTAGATTTCCAAATCCAGAGAATGAAAAAAATTACATGATATATATAGTATCATTAAACCAACAGTATTCATAAAAAACATTTAAATGGTAATTATATACACCTCTTAATGAAATATAGATGCATATCAAAAATTTTTTTTGAAAGAAGGTAATTGAGGCAAAATCACCGTACAATTTTTTTAATTTTTGAACAGTTTTCCCCATGAATGAGATATCAAATAATGGATTTTTAATAAACCTAAATTTAATGATAATACAAATAAAAAACATTCATGTTTATTATTTTCATAACATATAATGAATATTTGTTGAACATGGCATGTTTATCAGATAACATAAACGTGAGATAGAAATCCCTTACCTTAAATATTGACTTCCATTATACATATTACAACTTATTATATAAAATATATTAGTATATTTTACATCTAATAATTATAAATGTTCGAATATATATAATATATAATTTAATTATGATTTAATATTACTTTTTTATAAGTTATTCCTTGTTAATGTCACACTTTTGGTAATATATGGTTTATTTATCATTCATGTTTGGACTTGTTTTCCTTGTTCTCATACATATATCTTCATTTAATCATCTGTATAATGATAATAATTATATAAATATCAAAAATATTAAATATATATTTATTCATAGAGATTTTTTAATGTTATTTATATAAAACAATATAAATCATTCATGCATACAATACAACATAAGTATGGTTCAACGAAGTTTTAATTTTATTGTTGGGTTAAAAAAGGAAATAATATGTTATATATTATCATTCCCAAATGAATTTAATTTAAAATAAATAATATATGATCATGAAATTCATCTCTATTACCACCCCTGTGAAATATAGGTGAATAATTAATCACATCGCATTCTGGATATGGTTATTCAAACATACATATGAGACACATTATAATTTTCCAAAAATAATAGATGAATGGAAAAAAAGGTAAAAATTAACTTATCATTCAAAATAAAAAATTATTTCATTATTATAACATATAAATATTAAACCAATATAATTTTTACTCACTAAATATAATTATGGAAAATTAATTTTATCACTACGTGAAGATAATAAGTCATATATACACATGATCGAAATTTTCATTTTCATGTTCGAGGGTAATGTTGAAAAATAAATGTATATACGTAATCATAATAACATTTAATAATTTTCAGAATGATTAAGTTATTATTTTATAATACAAATCATGGATTTTTAGGAGGCATAGAAGAGTATAAAAATATAATGCCCGGTTAATGCGATTTATTATTCTTCTAAACACCTCTATTAGATCTCATTTAATTGACTCTATAATTTCTCATTGAGAAGCACAAAACTAAAACATCATAACCCAAACCTCTATGTTCAAGATGTATATTACGTTTCCTCATGCATGTCTCCTCTAACAGAAGAGTATTCTATCTAGGATTGAGGGACTGAGCCCCTCATAATAGAGACTATACCATCAATATCAGGTCATAGTATCACCCTTCAATAAATGATATAATAAATAATCAGAGTAAACATGTAAACTAATAAAGATGAAATGATTGTTCTAAAAATAACGAATCTCTTGTAAGATTAAATATTTTCCAAATGATGTAATTCAGATAAAGTAAATAAATAAGCAACATATCCTATGGAGTTCGTACCGAACTGCTACCAGCTCCAAGCTCCTCTACTCCTCTTTCCACCATTTTCCCTTACCGATAACCAAATCCTTCACGAAATTTAAAAGAATATCGAAATGTCTGAGTATATTTTGAGTAATATACTTTGTAGGAACCCACCAAAGAGTACATAACCTAATATTATCTTGTATAAAATTGTATACCCTAATAAAAAATATCTAACAAGTATAACAGTAGACAATAAAAACTGAGTGGTGCTGCGCACTCCAAGACGCCACAAACACATGGTTGTACCTGCTTCCACGCCATTCAAAAATCCACAAGGCATCATTAATAAATTAGAATCCACAATACATCATGATCTGAATTTCTACTAAGAATCCACAGGTAATCAAGTTTCATACATATACGTAGAATTCACAAGGCATTGTGTTTATTTTATGTTACAAGGTTATCATGTTGTGCCATCATCATTGATTCACATCATGTGTGGAACCCACATGCAGTAATCATACCATGAAGGACATTTATCATTAATACACACTACAATCCTATATATAAAATATTGAAATTTTATCACATGATAAAAACCATATAAAAAATCAGGATAAATATAGCATCATTATATATATCAACATTTGAATAAAACATCATCATGTAATCGTGGTGTCACATTAATCTCATGGAATAAAATCATACCAAATCACAACTATGAACAAATTTCACATCATCATAAGTATTTTAGCACAAAAATACATCTTATTAGCTTCTAACATGAATAATAATCTACATTTTACACATAGAAACAACTGTCAAAAAAGTTCTTTGGGTCACACATCCAAACCAACATGCAATCAGAATCTTGCATTAAAATAAAACATTCCTATTAATAAATCATATTAAGGGGTCATATGTAACAAATACCAAATTGTTAAAGAACTTCCTATATCAAAATTCATCATTATCAAAGAAAATTTCCATCAATGGTGTAGTTACACAATCCACATGAACAAACCAGTAAAAAAAAATCGCACACAATGGAATACTAACCCCAAAATCATTTATTTTATTTCAAAAGGAAATAAAATACATCATGTGATAATTTTTTATAATCTCTTAGATAATTATTATATTATCAATTTATGAAAATTTTTAAAATTATAATTAACCATTCATAATATATTATAAGTCATCCTTTAATAATTTTCTATTTATAATTTCAAATAAATCACCAATTTATAAATATATTTTGATAATTTCTCATTAATTATCATTTAATAATTATCATTTGAAAATTTATCATAAATTATACTTTTATAATTATCATTTGATAATTCAATGTAATTATCATTTAGGAATACTATAAAATTATCCCTAGCTAATTCCATAAATTATCGTTGATGATTATCTTAAAATAATATTTAATAGATTATCCTTTGATAATTATTATCGAATAATTTAACAATTAATAATCTAGATATTATTGTATGATAATTGTAATAATTATCCATTGATAATACAAAAAATTTTACTATTATAATTTTGATAATATTTATCATGTTATAATTAACAATTTAATTATCCATTAATAATTTGTGTATAATTAACTTCGATAATTTAATGAAATAAATTTTTTTTATAATTCATTGTAATTATAAATGATTAATTTTTAACATTAGTATGTGGTAATTTTTGTAATAATTATATTTAACAAATTCATGTAATTAATCTTCATTAATTAATTTCAATTTTCACTTGATAATCCAAATAAATTGTCTTCTGAAAAATTAAAATTTTTATATCGATAGATTCACCCCATAATCATCGTACTATAATTTTTTATAAATAATCCTATTTTTATGTGATGAAAATGAACGAGACCTAGAGGTTCAGGTATCACTGCACCGATGGGATGATGAGGACCATCATGCAGTCTCACTTGGAAGCTAAATAAGAATAGATGATTTTTTATCAATCACATCCAAGGATGGTTTGGGGTTACTCTAATACAACAAAATCAACCAACAGTAAAACAAAATATTTCTACTATTTAGAAGTCCAAAAATTGTAGATATTTAAAGCCTTATTTAATACACTCATTTAAATTCGTCATTAAAATCAAAAATTGATGACAAAGCCATTATTTCTTCTACAATATTTTCCTACCAACTAAAAAGATTCAAATGATTGAGAAATTAAGGACATGAATCAAGTAACTCATCATAAACTGTATTTTTCATTAAATGTAGATGGGATTAATAATAATTCCATTTTCATCAAGTAATTTTATAATAAAATTATCGAATAAAAAATCCAATGAGTGGAAACATAAAAAATTTGATGTGTATGAATGTTATACGCTACCTAGTGTAAACACCTCGTTCTAAACCCAATAGTGGTTTCATATATCTCATTTGATGAACCACATTAGAGATATTAATTATGAAATATTTAAAAAATAGAATAAATAATTAAATGAAATAAAATAGTTTATTTAATGGACAAGAAATCCAACCCTCTGACACCTTTGAATGTTATACTGATCCTGTGGTATGAACAACATTTTGGGCCTGATAGTGATATCTAATTTATCATATGATGCACCTTCATTGAGTTATTTAATTATTTCTAAAAGAATATATGTAGTTAATATAATATATTATATATTTTTAATCTATCTTTATCGAGGCATTAAGATACTCATAGTCAAACACTAACTCTACATCATACTTTGAAAATATTGAATTGAATATTACAAGGTGTTAACTTTGATATTACTCTTCATAAAACTCTATATCGCATTATATTTCAATTATCATTGATTAATCATTTTTTAACATTTTATATAGATTCACTAACCTAGAATCCACTAAATCGGTGCTCTGAGCTAGGTCGTCCCATGACATCAAGCACGCCTCCCCATAGGCCAGAGGTTTCTGACCAGCAGCGATGGTCTATTGGGTCATGTGGGGAGACTATACCCTCTTTACTAGAGTAAGCAACAACAGAACACAATATAAATATCAGAAACAAAATGAACTAAAAATAAATGGGAATAACAAAGAATTTCCTAAACAGGGTAAAAACAACAAGTCAAAAAAAAACCATGACATGCCATAATAGTAGTTAAAAGATGAGGAATCCCAAAATAAAACATATGGACAAAACACAAAATGGGTCGAGAATCTGAGTCTGGGTCCTTCTCCATGTACATATCGAGACCAACTCAAAATCTCACCATAGGGCATCTGCCCTTGTCATTACAGGCATCCAATAGTTCTTCTCAGGTACCGAACGACGACTTGAGTAGTTTTTGAGTACAAAACATAGTATGCAACCATCAAAGGTTCCTACAAAATATATTGGGTAATAGATAATGCATTCATGTACTAAATAAATGGTAAGTAATAATTTCATGGTTCAGATGCTACTATTTCACAAGATTAATTTAATTACTGACTAGGAATTATCCCAATTCTATTTCTTTTACCATATTCATTACACAAGACACATTGATCACAAGATCCATGTGTTAGGAAAAAATTTCATCTAAGCAAGTGTCCAAGTCAATCAATCACAGTGCATAGGGGAAATAAAATATGTCCCTATATCACTAGGGATACACATATAAAATATACTAAAATTCTCACCCTGAAGAATAAATATAGGTGAAATGAATCACATAATAGTAATATCATGATCTTTACCTTGAAGCATCAGTTAGAGTGGAATGCATCAATTAAACGAATAGAGAATTAGTCTTCATACCAAACTCATTCATTAGGTGTGGAGTTTAGAGCATCATTCCAACTACATCCCCATTTAAACGATGTCTTCACCTCGAAGCCTCATTCCAGGTGGATGTAACAGCTAGGGTCATATAACATCAGTCCCCTCCCTAACCCGTGCATTAGGGGTGAATTTTATTGAATCAGTCCGACTCCCTTTGTATGTCAACCATGTCATCCCCTAAAATCCTCAGTCCGGGTGGATGAAAACGTTAGGGGAATATATCATCGGTCCTCATCTCTAACCCTTGAATTAGGCTTGTAGTTTAGAGCATCAGTGAAACTAGACCCATGGGCATAGAACCTCCATCAATATCCCACACTACCAAGCCATGTGGACCTTCTTATTTATCAAGTCAGCACAACCACACCATAACACAACCAATCACATTCAATTCCATTGGTCTTCAAAATAAATAGCAGAACATAAAATAACCAAATCCATTGGGAATCAACAATAACAATTCATAACAACCATCATGGGAATTAATATAATTCCATAACTCACTAACACATTTTCCAATTACAATTCATATCCATTAATCCAAATTCCAATTCCCATTCCGTAACCCATTTTGTGTATTCAAAAACCCCTTTTACTTATCTATATTCATCATTGACCATTCATTAAGCCATTTATCTCATTTATCATTTTATAAAAATTAACCAACTTATGACCTCCAAACCAAATTATTTTATCACATAATACAATCCCTTCATTATAGTTTATCATTTATGTTCCCCACCAAATTATAATGTATTAATACATTCATAAATTCATATAAAATATTAATTTTCCATGTCTATCTCCCTAGGCATAATCATGTATAAAGATAACCCCTTATATTTTCCGTTTATCTCATAAGACCCCTTTTTAAGCCCACCAACACCCACATAGGTCACCTCCGAAAAAGTGTGTTACTAAGACTCCCATTAATTTCCATCAACCTTAATGTCATAATCACCTTAGGGTCTATGTTATCACACAACAACCCTATATTTACATAGCTAAATTCTATGTCATGGAACCTGGGAACACCCCATGGGTGGCCGTATCATAGGTCACATCATCCTCCATGAGTACCGCAGGGATCATGAGGGTTCCATTATGTTGTTTAGATTCCCTAAATATAACATCACCATAATGGACCGATGAACTCTTCACTAGAGGGTAAGAATCATAACACATCATGCAAAAATCTTTATAAAACTCATGGGATATAACATATAGACCACCTACCATGGATCCATTGATGATAGTATAACCAATCAATTTCCTAGATCACAATCCAACACACCTTTGAATCCTGAAACTATATATCACCGAAAAATAAATGCTTGAGTGCATTTTTTTGGAGATAGCACAATAAAAAATACATAAATGTAAAAAGAGAGGAGGAGGATATTAGACACACTAGGATCATTTATTTGATTCCAATGGCACTTCGAATGATCAATAAATGAAGTAGATTGATATTTGGGAGATCGTGGTCCCTTTGTATTGTTCCTAGTGTTTTAAAGGATAAGGAGGATGGAAAACCCGAGTTGGGTCTTAGAATCGCGGGGTGGCATTTTTGTAATTTTTCCAACCTTGCTGGTCCACAAAGTTTACCCGCACGGGAATACAAACCATGCACAAACTATTATTGAGGTACATTTCATGACAGGCCATCACGCACAGCTTCCTGGGAATCCCACATGGTTTGCCCTAATTGTGCAGAGACCGTGCTCAGGCTACAATCTGAGGGTGAATGGTCTAAATGGTCTACATGCATGGTTACCCCTAACCATGTGCAGAACATGTGCCTAGCACTGCCTGGCATGATTGCTATACTCATTGCACCCCAAGCTAATGGGGCCCCCTCGAGCCCCCAAATGAACTTGGGAAACAGTTATCTAGCCAAAAGAAGAGGCCAAACCAAATCATAAATACAAAACATAACTTAATTAGATCTGGGATCTTAAAACCACCCCACATTATAACAGCTCATCCTCTAGACACTCTTATAACCACCACTAACATCCATGTCAAGGGATAATGCCACAAGGTCTACCTATCCACTCCCACATTCCATGTTTTTTGTTATAGGTCCCAAGGCCACCGAACGAGGTTTATGTTAATAGACATTACCCTGAAGACATCCACACCATAACCACAACACATGCTGAGAACTCCTCAAGGATTCATCATCTTAATCCATTCTCACCATGAGGACATTATGGGGAAAAATTGGGTGACAACTCCTAACTCATAACACATGGAAAAATAACACACAACATCTCTTCATCATGTGGGAACCAATCAGCATCTTATCGGCCCGATCCTCTACAAAACTAAAGACCCAAATCACTTGGCATCGTTTCTTGTTCACCACAAACTAATGGTGAAAAATCCCGGAATCACCTATAGGAAAACTCATGGCCCTTCCAACCGCATTTATTGAATATCACACTTCAAAACTATAAATCAAAACACAACTCAAAACTCTCAGCTACTCAACCTGTTAAATTGTGCCAAAGTTATCTACCAGGGCCAGCTCCGCTGAAAAGTGACCACTCAAGTCCTTCCAACCCCAAACTCAAATCATGCCATCAAATGAATATTTATCTTGTATGGTTCTCCCCATAATTTTTGGATACTTGGAACCTCCTCAATCGATGAAGGACACCAAAACTCAACCAAACCAAACCATTTCCTATCATGTTCCAACATAATGTGCCCATGCATCCATAAGACATTACATTTACTTGGAATTCAATTGTAACATCACATCCATTTGGAATACATCACTACAATGTCCATTCTAGGACTAAGACCATCTTGACCTCACTCAGGATCAAATTCATTTCGACATGATCCTTTCACTACAACATGATCCTAGAGGTGGTTCACTCCAACCTCACCCATCATCATTATCATCTCAGGTCATACCACCTTCGATTGGCTTCCCCAGAACACCCAACATCTACTGATGGTACACTACCCCCTTTTCTCACCTTTCCTAGGTTCCCACCAACAAGAAGCCTATCATTAAAATCCCACAGGCCCACTAAGGTCATTCTCGAAATTCCAATAGAATTTCACCCTCACAAATGGAGAATATATGGTTAAGTTATCATAGTATTCTATTATTAATAAATAAACATATATCATTCTTGTATATATTCTTATTCCATATACCGGCTGAAGAAGGTATTACAATCAGTTGTCCCGTTGGAAACTAGATGGAATGTTGGTTATTTATTCATTACATTATTGACTTTTTATATTTTCATATAGTTAATTATATTGTATTGTATAATAGTATCTAGAAGACTGGTGTTCCCGACCCACTGAGATTAATATCTCACACCCCACTCAGGCTGCCATTACTCTGGGGTACGAGAGTAGACTTTTTTTGTAGGGATATAGAATTTGACCATGCAATTTTCATGTACATGGAAGTTCGGATCAATGGACAGAGTGGGAGATCGGAATGCTCGGGGAGATCAAACATAGGGTTTTGAGTCTGTCATTTTTTTATGATATGTGATGTAAAGAATTATTTTTTTACTGATTTCATATATGCATCACCATGACATATATGCATTATAGAAACAGTATTTGGTAATTTCTATTATTTAGTTGATTATTTTTTACATCTTCATCTATTGTTGTCCGAGTTTATTATATATTTCAAATGTAAACTATGAATTTTAGGGTATAGTATCCCAAATGATTTTTAATGGACCCTCGCTGCTAGCCGAAAACATGTGGCATACTAAAAGATGAAATTGAGGTTCTATGGTGACCGATCCATCTACCAGTTCGACGGCTAGCCGGGTTATGTCGTTACAGTGAGTCACTCAAAATCCACAAGGCATTGAGTGAAAAAAACCCACCCATAATCCACAAGGCATACTGTAATACTCGAATTCTAAAATGCATCAAGTATATCTAACCAACTGAGAATCCAAAAGGAATCAGGTAAAACTCAGATTACACAAGGCATGAAGTTTCATCCATATACTCAAAATCCACAAGGAAACATGTTTAATTCGTATAATCAGAATCCAAAAGGCATCGACTGTATTCTTGGTAAAAATGATATCATTTTGGGACATCACCATTGTTTCACATCATGCACCCACCCATTAAGGAGTAATCATATCATAATGACCACCATTCAAGTATACACAAATCAATCCTCTAACCGAAAACATGAAATGTCATATAATGATAAGAACAATAACACATAACATGTAAAATATAGTATCATCATATACATAAACATGTTAATCAAAAAACAACATGTAATCCAGCTATCACATCAATCTCATGGAATCTAATTATAACATGTCATAATTACACGGTCCTAGAACATCATCATAAGTAAGGTAGAACTACAATACATATTATTATCATCAATCATAAATTATAAGCTTCTAGGTACCCATGGAAATAGATGTCACAAAATATTCTATAGGATAAACACACACCCATATGTGGTCATAATCTGGCACTGTAATCAAATATGTCTATGAATAAATCATATTTGGGAAACATATTTAACAAATCCAAAATATGTAAATAATGTCCTACTTTAATATCCATTATCATTAACGACAAAGTATTTAAAAATTGTCATTACCTTAACGACATATAGTGACCCAAAAAAATAGATCATGGACAATAAAAACCTAAAACCAAAACCATCTATTTTATTTAAATAAGAAATAAAATAAATTAGTGATAAATTTTTTCTCTCCCTGCATAACTCAGAAATTATTATTTTAGTCAAATTCATGCACTTAAAATTATCAACAATTAACTTATTATAAATCATCCTTTATAATTATCTCTTCATAAATTCTCATAAAGTACCCGTTAATAATTATAATATTATAATTTATCATAAATTATAATATTATAATTATCGGTGGATAATTTATTATAAATTTTACTTTTATAATTATCTTTTGATTATTCAAAGCAATTATCATTTAGAAATAATAAAAAGTTATCCGTTTATGATTCCATAAATTATCATTGACGGTACTATTAAAATAGACTTTTTTAGATTATCCGTAGATGATTTTTATTATATAAATTATCCTTTCATAATCATAAAATTGTCATATAATAATTTTAATAATTATCCTTTAATAATAGAGACAGTTTCCATATTATACTTTTAATAATTTTTATCATGTGATTATTACATTTTTAATTATCCATTAAAAATTCATCTAAAATTAACATCAATATGTTCATGCAATTTTTTTAAAAATAATTGATATTATCCCATGATAACTAATTATCATTATCTATTGATTGTTTGATTAAAAAATATCTTCTAAATGTTCAAGAATTTATTCATTGGTAATTCATTGGAATTTTCGCTTCATAATGATTAATAAATGCCTTTTAATTAAAGCACAATTTTACATTTCAAATTTTCATCTATAATCATCTTACCATAATTTTTTATAGACAATTAATTTTTATTTTACAAAATAAATGAATAAATAAAATAAAACGAAAAAAAAGTGACATGAAGGTTTATGTAACAGAACACCAATTGGATGAGGAATACCATCACGCTGACACACCTGGAAGAGAAATAGGATAATATGAGAGTTGATTAATCATCTCTAATGATGCTTCTATGTAACTCAAATGAAACCGAATAGACCCAAGTAAAAAATTATCATTCATCTATTTAAAATCCCCAAAATAAAAAGAATTTAAAACCCTATTTAAAACACTCAGTTTAGTGTGTGAATCAATTAAAAATTTAATCTACTCACAATTTATTCTTCATTAATGCATTTACAAATAAAAAATGTCAAAATGGATGAATACCCAAGGTTTCGAATCAAGTCATTCATCAAAAAATGTGTTTGGAATTAATTATGTGGAAGAGGAATAGTACTTCCATTTTATATAAATAATTTCATATATAAATAACTAAATAACACAATACAATGAGTGAAAAGATCAAATATATGATTGAATTAATGTTATACCCTTCCTATGGTAAAAAAATCTTTCAAGATGCAATGGTCGTTTTGGATTCCCCCTACAATCCACCATTTGATAGATATTACGTATTTAATATTTAAAAAATGATGAAAAAAATAATTTAAAATAAACATGTTAATATCACTAATGATACATTGAAAAATCCTATGATTTTTAATGTTATTATCATACAAGGGTAAAAACTGTTATTTGGAGTTAAAAGTTCCTTCAAACTTATCATATGATGCACTTTTTTTGTTATTCAAATATTTTTAATAAATTTTGCAATATTAATGAATCATTTTCAATAGTTTTATTTTCAAATCATTATTGCATTATGAGCTTCAGAATATCTCACTAACACTATGTATTACTCTGAACATGTTTTATTTAATATATCAATGTGATAAAATAGATTTTACACTACAAATGATACTTTAACACATTTAATGTTATTTTTCTTTGATAAATCATTTTTTCACATGTGACATATATTATTTGTCACAAATAGTGATTTTATTTCATTTTAAAATTCAAGATAATACATGAACATCTGGACTATTGTAAAGTAATTTTATAAGGAAAATTGATAGGGGATGGTAGAGCTTGTTAGCTCAATGTGTGGTGAAAATGGGATGGTTGAGGTTCGCTTTTTTTTAATTAAGGTGAGGGGAGCTTATGAATGTTTCAAAAAAAATTATAATTAATTAAAACTCAATATAAATTCTTGAATCCTGAATTTTATTATAATTAAAGATGATATATTATTGTAATATAATCATCAAATAAATTTTTGATAGGTTTAGAAGTAATTTTAATCCATATCATTTTCAATAACCCTTATTAAATATATTTTAATTTTAATAATACAAACATTGTTTTTAATTTTAATAGAGCTTAATTGTATCATAACATGTTATCCATTGACCTTATATAGTAAATTTAGGATATTTTGTTTCATATCTCTTCTCATTGTCCTTATTTAATATTTTCTTTATTTTTAATAAATATCGTAAAATAATCCATTAATAAAATATAATTTGTTTCAATTTTGACATTATTAATTATTTGAATTTTATAAATACCAGAAAAACTTTACATCTCTAATAAAACTATATTAAATAATCCTTAATATTTCAAATTCATCTATAAAATTTATGGATGACATTATTTATTTTAATATATATTTATTTAATTTTATTAATAACTATAATTGGATTAATCTATTAATTAAACAAATACGGCATCCTAATTTTATAATACATTAAGCTAAATATTTATTACCAAAAAATATATAAAAATTACCATGATAAATAGAAATATTTTATTTTTTAAATGACTTTTTATATTAGAATTTTATCAGCTATATAAAAAATATTAAAAATGGGCTAGTTACTACAATATGAGTATTGCTTCTTTCACTCTTACATAAATAACTTATAATACATGTCACTCTTTCACTAAAGTGGCTAAAAGGGTTATAATATTAACGCAAGGATGATTTTGGTCTACCCCCCCCCCCCGCTTTATTGACTATAGAAAAATATTTATGGTAATTTTATATTATTTATAATATTAATATTTAACTATAATTAAGTAATTTAACATTTACAATGTTAAAAAATTATTAAAACTTATATTTATAACAGAAAAAAATAATTAATATCAATTTAAATGATTTTGAAATTATTACTATAAATATGGAATAATTTTTTCAAAATTCAAGAAATAGATATTTAGGTATTCAATTTTAATTAATCTCAATTGTGGGGTGATAAAATAGGTTTTTAAACATAAAAAATGAAAAATATTCATACATTTTTACAAAAAAAATTAAACATGAAATTGATTCTAATGGCATATATTATATTAATTTATATTTTTGTGTTCTAATTATTCATTAAAACACATCAAAAATATAATTAATTTTATAATTCATTTTGATGTGAAAAGTTATTTTCAATTAAAATTTCAATTTTTTATTAATATTTAAAACATCAATGTTATCGAAAAAAAATTAATCCAATATAAAATTTATACTAATATTTAAAATAGGAAAGTTATTTTTTCCATATATAATATATTAAATTGAAAAAAAATTAAATGGTTTCATCATTAAAAGGATATAAAAATATTGTTTAGAAGAGAATATATGTTTTTTTGAATTATATTGGGTTTGTTAATATCATATGGCTATAAAATATATTTGACGAATATCAAAAAAATATCCAATATGTAATTTATATATTTCATCATTATCATTCACTAATTGAAATTAATTTAAATATTATGAAAAAATGACATTGTCAAAAATAAAAAAAAACTATTTCTTTTATAACCAATATGTATATATTTTCATTTTTAATTAATTAGTAATGAATGAAATTATATTATAAACCATATATGATTCATAATCTCAATATTAATGATTATTTTATATCTTATTATATTAGATAACAATATATTTATAATATTCTATTGTTTGGTAAAACATACTATTTCATGTACAACAATATATCAAAAGAACATTGTGTTGTGTAACATAAGCCAAGCATAGTGTATTATATACCAAAGTCTAATAGAATTGTTTCATGTATTGAAATAACCACTTTCTATTGTATGAAAATAAATAATAACTTCATGGTTTATTATAATGTGTGTTATATTATGTTTCATGATAAATGAAATGTATTGAAAAATAAAATATAGTCGAAAAAATATTTCTCAAAATATAAGGGTTTTACAATGGTTTTTTCCTTTTGTAATTTGGAATCTCCGATAATATAAAATGAAAATAATAAAATAGTGATATTGTCTACCATATGTGAAATTTTAATCCGAATATTTCATCTAGGGTTGAGTTTTAGGTGGAGAAAAGGATCTTAGAAAACTTAATGTCCCACCCCACTTTATAGTAACAATGATCCTCAAGATAATGAAGACATTTCATGGAAAATGTATCTAATCTAGTAGGAGGGGCTTTCATATGAAGGGTGCGGGTTTTGGATAATCGTAATCCAATTGATGAATAAACATCCATTGTTTCCTGGAAACTTTCCTCTTTCCTCCTTATTACAGTGTTTTTCATAATTTTCTACATTGCTTCTCAAATTGCACTATATGTTTATTTGTTTTAAATAAATGTTCGGACCAAGGGCAATGACCAATAGTTAGTGTTGTGTTGTTATAAATTAATAATTTACAAAATTAATTTTAATAAAAACTAATTAAAATTTAAAACTTATTATATATATAACTATTAACATAGTTTAATGTATTTATTTTTAATAATAATTATATGAAATTATTTAATATAATCTAAAATATATATTAAATGATGGTATAAATTGTTATTTTCTATCTAAATCTTTCTTAAAATATATAATTTTTTACAAATTTATATAATTAAAAATATAAAATTAATTATATTTCTTTAAATATAATTTAAATTCCTAATAAAATATATATATTGTTGTAATTAATTTATTATATCAATGTATAAATAGTTTTTATTTTATATCAAACATAAAATTATTTTCTCACTAAGGTTAAATTTATAATTTTAATTACAAATATTTTTTTATTAATGTATACATATTTTTCTATTTGTATGTGAGACAAAGTAATGTACTATGAAAAACATATATATATATATATATATATCTAGCTATACACATACATGTATGCATACAGAAGCACAGAAACATAAACATGTACATGATCATAAAGAGACAGTGACATACAAAAGAAGACACATACACACAAAAACATAAATATACAAACATATTCATATACATACACATTAACATATTTACGAACACATAAATAAAAATAAACATTATAACACACAAACAAAAAAATACATATATGGTCATACACATACATACTCTTAAGGGCATATATACATATACACAAACTTCTAAACTGTAATGGGCCGGACCTCTCCGGTCCATTACTTTGTGAAAATGATTTGTTGGAGGTGTTCCGGGAGGTCAATGTGACTTATCCCCAGCACTTTTCCAAATTTCTAGTTCTGTGAACAGTGTTTCCAGTTTTATGAACAGTATCGGTAGGTGAACAGTGTTTCTATCGGTGAGGTTCAGTGAACAATGTTTCTATCGGCGAGGTTCTAACGGTGACCTTCTATTGGTAGGATTGAACAGTGTTTCCAGAACGGTAACCTTCTAACGGTAACCTTCTAATGGTGACCTTCTCTCGGTAGGCTTGAACAGTATTTCCAGAACGGTAACCTTCTCACGGTGACCTTCTATCGGTAGGCTTGAATAGTGTTTCCCGAAAGGTAACCTTCTAACGGTGAACTTCTATCGGTAGGCTTGAACAGTATTTCCAGAACAGTAAACTTCTAACGGTGACCATCTATCGGTAGGCTTGAACACTGTTTCCAGAATAGGAACCTTCTAACGGTGACCTTCTATCGGTAGGATTGAACCGTGTTTCCAGAACGGTATCCTTCTTACTGTGTCCTTCTATCGATATGATTGAACAGTGTTTCCAGAACGGTAACCTTCTAACGGTGACCTTCTAATGGTTGGCATGAACAGTGTTTCCAGAACGGTGAGGTCTAACGGTGACCTTTTCTTTCCTTTGCCAAATTTTGAGTATGTGAACAGTGTTTCCAGCTTCCTACAGTTTTGCCCCATTTGACGTTTCCATTGACGTAAAATACATTTAATGCCTTGATTTAAGGACTCTTACGGCCAATTCAAATGCCATAAATCTTATATAAATTATTCCTAAGGTAGGGATGTATTTATTTGGTCAAACCACGTGGGTTAATGTGATCCGTTTTTAATGGAGAATTAATCGGATCTTAAACCATCGCCTTGTTAAATCTTAAAAAAGAACCAGATATCATTCCCCCTTGTTCATCCTCCTTGTTTTTGGCTAAGAGACAATAGAACCTTTCAATCATTCTCGTAGGAGTTTCACCATCAAATCCTAATCCTCCGATAGTTTCCACTCTATTTTGGATGGAACCGATCTGTATCGATCAATCTTCGATATAAGGTATATTGTATCATCATTCTTTTGGGAATCATCTTCTATTTTTTCTCCCTTCCATATTATACCATGAAATTTCAAAGATTCTAATGGGTTTTTCTTGGGGTTGGTTGGTACTGTCGTACCGTGGCATCTGCTGGTGGATGAAGATGTCGTGAGAGGAGGATTGTGACCCGTTGTGTGGATAAAGGATGTCAAGAACTCTTCTAGGTAAGGGATTCATGGCTTCTCTAATTGTATATGTGCAATCGTAGAATTAGCATGATTTAGACCTTTAGATCACAATAAAATTGACCTAATTAAATACTTCAACCGGATTAAAAGAATTGGTTGATCACATGTTTTTTCTTTGTACCGTGATAACGGTTTGCCTCAGTTTTTGCTAGATATGGTAATATCTATGTATTCTTTGATTTGTTGTTTGTTCATGATGGAAATTTATAATGTACGTAAAGCCGGAATTAATTGTTAAATAATTGGAAAAAGATAAAGAGGCATGTAAATGAATCTGATTGATGTCATAGTTGTTCTAATTTGAGGTTAATCAAAATAGGTAAGGAAGCAAGGTTATTTAATTGTGATAGCTTACTGATTAGGTCTCCCATAATTGGAACCTATGAATAAAAAATATGCTAATTCAAAATGGATTAAAGAAATGATTGTGTGAGAATTTCTAAAAGGGATCTGAATTACACTCTTGTTTGTTAAAGGGCCAGGAGCCCGTGGTTGTGATTTTTTTTCCTGCTTCATGTGATGTAATGTGAGACTGGATGGCTGTTGTGATATGTGGAGGCATGGGGACTTGTGGTTGTGGAAGTGGATGACACCTAGGGTGGCGGGATGCATCAGATTATGCATGTGGGTGTCCGGGAGGACAACAGGGGTGATGTAATGGGATGGATGTGGTTTCTAGATGCTTGTGAATTCTTTAAATGTTTATCTTCTTTTTCTTTTACCCACTTCTCAAGGTAGCTAGTCTGGCTTCCCCTTCTTCCGAAGGAGGCGAAGATGCGTGGGGTATGCCATGTGCTTTCCGTGTTTAGCCTCTCGAGGTAGAATGGGTCTATGCTCTTTCTATAGGCGGAAAAGACTAGACGGGTAGTATATCTACTCACCGTGTTGAGCCTCCTTTGTGTTTAGTAGAATAGGATTCTTTTCTAGAATTCCTGGGAATATGGGAAGGTAATACTGTAATGAATGTTTGATTAAATGGTGATAATCCATTGGGATGGAGATTCTAGAATTTAAAGGTGATGTGAATCTTAAAAGGATCAGTTGATTTTGAATGTGATGCCAATTCAGTTTAATGTGGAATTGATCATGGTTAATTGATGATTAAAGAATTAATTAATGTATTGTGGAATTGATAAAATGATAATGGAGAAATATAATAAATCTCTTAAATTTTTGTGTGATTATAGGATACCTAGTCTTAGAAGTAGCAGCCTGGAGTCTGAGAGACATTAGCTGCAGTTGTATCTAAGACTAGGTAATTCCAATAGTGTGGATGTGAGTTATATATATATTCTGTACTTTTTGTGTTTCTATATGCTACTCCACCCTATCGGTAAGGGAAACTGACACCCTGAGGATTCTGAGCCCTGTGGGGTGTTTTCCCCAACATTCTGATGGGAGGTCGAATGGCTGACTACCCCCTTTGGCCTCTCTCTCTTATCATGGTAAATAAATGTTCCAACAGGCACAACAGTTAGATTCCCCATAAATGTGTGTAGAGTTATTTAATGTCTTGCGGTTATTTCACACTAATATATTCTAGATATAGTATCATATGGACTACTATAGGTGTAACGTGTATAGGCTGTGATGGCTCGAGGATCCCTACTCAGTGTATGGGCTATAATGGCTTGAGGTATAACACCCGATGTATGATTATCGTTATGCGGGATCCGGTGGCTCCCGAAACTTACCTGGTTACTTTTTCTTAGGAGGATGGTGTGGGGATTCACCCAGGTGTCTGCGGGCAAGACATTGTGGTGCACAAGGTGCAGATTATGGAGCATAGCCCAGGTGTCTACGGGAAAGCCTTTGGAGAGAGATGCACAAGATGCATGTCGTTGGGGAAAAGCGGCAAACCAGTGGGGAAGTAGTGGTAGGGTACCCTTGATATTCATTACTATATTCTATATTCTTGTATGCGTTACTTGGTGAGAGTATCCATGGTGAGGTTGTGATGTTAGTATACATGTTTAGGTGATGAGTCAGTTTCACTGGTTGTTCACTAGCCTTTAGCATGCTTTCATTACTTTTTCATGAGAGGCTTGGGGAGGATCCTACTGAGTATACTGTTATACTCACCCTATGTACATATAAACTATTTTTCAGGTCACTTGGAAAAGGTTGGAGATGAAGCTGGTTACTATGAGCTTGTGGTTGGAGGAGGAGCTATTCGGGCTTGTGGTCACCGCCATTTTACTTTCTTTTGGGTACTTTTTGTTTCCCCTATCAATTTTACTACTATTGTATGACATTTCATATATGTACTTGTATTTCTTTTATATATCAGTTCTGACTTGGAGGTGATTGGAGTCTATTCTATCTCTCTCTTCTCCATGTGTTCCCTTAGAAGGTAATGCCTCCCATATGTGTGTCTATTATACCCTTGGTGCTAGTACCCAAATAGAGGCCTACTGGAGGTGGGACTCGGGGGTTAGTATCTTCCTTATCACATTGTTGGCCCAGGAGGGGTCCACTTTGTGGGGAGGGGGTCGTGACAGAGTGGTATGAAAGGGAGGTTAAGGGATAGGATGTAGTTTGGAGTTAGGCATAAGTGAGGATGCATGGGATGGTTGGGAAACTGTGTCATTCATGTTTAGAAAGTAAGGTAAACACTAGAGACCGGCAGAGACATAGGCGTTTAGGGCCCCCTATGATCGGTTGCACGCACCTTTAAGTTTACGATGGCTACTAAACAAATTAATACTGGTTGGTGGGAAGAGACCTAGGAAATGATCATGCATCATTCTTCTTTGCGCCTGTGTTTGAATGGGTAGGCCTTGGGAAAGGATAACCTTAAATTAATAAGAGAAAAAAATAAATTTATTAATGTTTAGTCTTCCATATTCTAGTCTTAGGAGCTCTAACAGTTATTATTTCACATGTATAGCTCAAGGTCGACGTCCTCATCAGGTTTGTGCCGAAGATGTCCAGCAGGTTGTTCCAGCAGATCGCCACCGGGTAGAGGTTGACGACGATGAAACTTGGATGAAGGCACTCTGAGAGATTCAGCTCCAGAGTCTACAGAAGTACGAGGGATCTGTTTCAGATGTAGTGACAGAAAACTGGTTGGAGGAGGTCCAGATATGCTTCAGTTCGATTCGTGCTCAGAAGGAACATTGGGTGTCCTTGGTTGTGACAATGCAGCATGGAGTAGCGAGGCTATGGTAGTTCTTGTTCCTCTGGGATCTTGAGGAGTCAGTGATCTCATGGGAAGAGTTTCGAGACAGGTTTGGAGTCGAGTTTCATTCTTCGACTATGAAGGTTTCCAGTCGCCAGGAGCTTCTTACCCTTCGACAGGGGTGCTCCAGTGTTCAAGAGTTTGGAATCTGTTTTAGGAACCTTCTACGACATGCTTCAGACCTGTTACCAGATGAGGAGGCCAGGGCGAGGCATTTCGAGGAGGTTTTGCATCCAGAGATCCAGTGCTAGGTCACCCCATTTATGATGAAGACATATCATGAGGTTATGACGAGGGCAGAGGTTTTTGAGAGGTCTTTGGCCAGAACCGGATTGTCACGAGAGGGGAATAGTCATGATTCCTCGTGAAGTAGAGATGTGGTCCAGGGTTCCCGGTATTCAGGGTAGAAGTGTTTCCGTTCACCTAGGGGTAGGTCCCAGCCCTTCCCTTCTCATTTCTCTAGATGAAGCAACTCTCAAGCCTATGCCAGGGGATCATGCACTTGTTTTTCTTATGGTGGTCATGGTCATCAGCAGCGGGAGTGCCCAACTTTTTAGAGTAGTCATCATGCACCGGGCGCTCCCTCCAAGTTCCTCCGTTGAGGCAGTTCTAGCCGAGGCAGCAGCAGTAGGTTGCACCAGCTTTAGATCACAAGAGGGTATATGGAGCAGGCATGGGACAACCCCGGGATGCTCCCTATCCTTAGAGAGTAGAGTGCGGCGGTGGTGGTCGTCATCAGCGTCAGAGAGGCCGTGGAGCAGGTCGTGGTCAGCTTCATGCTCTAGCATTGCCAGCCCCAGGTGAGCCAGATGTCATTCGAGGTACCCTTTTCTTTTTTTCTACCTTGGTGGATGCCTTGTTTGATTCTGGATCAACACACTCATTCATATCACCTACCCTTGTCCATGCATTGGGACTTTGGGTAGAGAGGCTTCCAGTGCCCTTGGCGTTGACTACGCCAGATGGAGGTTGAGCTGACTTGTTTGAAGTATGTAGAGACTGTGAGCTAGTTTTGGGGAAAAACCGCTCTTGGGGAGACTTCATATGTTTATGAATACAACCATGTGATGTCATCCTCGTCATGGATTTGTTGTATTAGGTGAAGGCTATTGTGGATTTCTACAGGAAGAAGGTCATTTTCTTTGATGTATATGGAGAGAAAGTGGTGTTTGTGGGTGAGTGAGATCCTCAAATGAGTCCTAGAAAAGTTAAATCCTTATCATCCATGATGGCTGAGATGATGCTGAGTTCTTCAGAGGTTCAACAGCTGGCGTTTCCTAGGGTCGTAGTGTGGTACCCTAACATCTTCTTAGAGGAGTTTGTAGCCTTACCCCCTCGAAGAGAGATTGATTTTGGGATCAAGCTACAGCAAGGAGTGTCTCTTATCTCTATGTCTCCAATATAGGATGGCCCGTTCTGAGTTACGATATCTTCGTATTCAGCTTGATGGTCTGTTTTAGTGCGGTTTTGTTCGGCCAAGTGTGTCACCGTGGGGGGCGCCAGTTTTGTTTGTGAAATAGGATGACGGTAGTTTTCTATTGTGTGTCGATTATCATCGACTAAACAAAGTGAAAATAAAGAACCGATATCCTATCTTGTGAATTGAAGACTTATTCGATCAACTGAAGGGTGCATGTTGGTTCTCAAAGATAGACTTATGATCAGGATATCATCAGATGCGTGTAAAGGATGAGGATATCCCAAAGACTGCTTTCTGTTGTCGTCAGGGGTATTATGAGTTTTTTGTAATGTCATTCGGCGTGACGAATGCTCTAACTATTTTCATGGGGTTGATGAATGTTTTATTCCATGAATTCATGGATAAGTTTGTTGTGGTTTTCATCGATGGAATCCTTATGTAATGCACATCTGAATAAGAGCATGCAGAGAATCTACGAGCCATTTTGGGAGTTTTCACCAACATTAGTTGTTTGGGAAGTTGTCAAAGTGTGAGTTTTGCGCTCGAGAAGTTTGTTTCTTTGGGCATGTTGTGTCCCAACAGGGAGTAGTTGTGGATCCGTCAAAGATAGAAGAAGTGGTGTCTTGGGAAGCCCCCAAGACCGTGTCAGAGGTGCGAAGTTTCCTTGGTCTCACTGGCTATTATAGGAGGTTTGTAGCCAATTTCTCCCGAGTTGTGACTCCTCTGATAGCTTTGACCAAGAAGGATCAAGCGTTCAAATGGACTGATCAGTGTCAGGTACCCTTCGAGTATCAATAGGAGAAGTTGGTAAGTGCTCCAGTCCATTGTCTTCCAGTGAAGGGAGTCCAGTTTGATGTTTTCTGTGATGCTTCACATCTGGGGCTAGGTTGTGTTCTCATGCAGCAGAGGTCAGTTGTTTCTTATGGGTCTTGGAAATTACGTCCCCATGAACGCAAATATTCAACCAATGAACTTGAGTTGGCAGACGTGGTGTTTCCTCTGATGTTGTGGAGACATTACCTCATTGGTGAGCACTTTGTGGGTTTCACCGATCATAAGAGTTTGAGGTATGTTTTCTCCCAACATGACTTGAACTTGTGATAGAGTCGGTTGATGGATTTCGTGCAGTAATAAGACATTGAAATATCATATACACATGGAAAAGGGATTTTTGTAGCTGATGCACCTATCCGAAAGTCACGTAATTATGTTGTGCGTGAATATAGTGATTCCAGAAGGGTAATGGTGGAACATTCATCTTTTCACCTTGATATGGGAGAAGTTGGGGGTAGAGGTTGTCTTTTCCAGATGACGGTGTAGTCAACCCTGATTCAAAAGGTGGAAAAGTCTCAGTTGGGTGATCTAGAGGTGGAAGTTTGGAGAGAGATATAGTTTTTTGTGGTGAGGCCCCTAATGGTTGGTCAGAGGATGAACAACACCAAGTGTTGTATCATGGCAGGATTTTTGTTCCCTCAGAAATGAGTGAGATAGTTCTCCAAGAGATACATAGTTCACCCATGGCAGTACATCATGGTGTGATGAAGATGTACCGATCCTTGAGGAGTCAGTTTTGGTGGCTGGGGCTGAAGCGTGTGGTTGCAGAGTGTGTGTCTCGATGTTTAGTCTGCGAAAAAGTGAAGGCCGAACACTGTGTTCCTAGTGGTCTCTCCAGCAATTAGAGATTCCTCAGTGGAAGTGGGAGGACATATCAATGTACTTTGTTATAGGTTTACCTCGAGCTCTGGGAGGACATGATGCTATATGGGTGGTAGTGGATCGTTTAACAAAATCGTCCCACTTCATAGTGATCAAGGAGTCGAGATTAGTGGAAGTTTTGTCGAGGCATTATCTAGAGGAGGTGGTGATACTTCATGGGGTACCTAGGACGATCATTTCTGATCGAGATTCCTGTTTTAACTCCAGGGTGTGGAGAGGTCTCCATCATGCTTTTGGCTCTCAACTGTGCCTTAGCACTGCTTTTCATCCTCAAACCGATGGTCATACAGAGCGAACCATCCAGACTCTTGAAGACATGTTGCGCTCTTGCGTTCTTGATTTTGGAGGTTCATGGATGAAGCACTTACCCTTGGTAGAGTTCGCTTACAATTATATTTTTCACTCTACCATCGGTATGGTGCCGTTTGATGCCTTGTATGGCTGGCTATGTCGTTTTCTGTTGTGCTAGCCTCGGGTCAGAGAGTCAGCAATTCACAGACCAGCACTAGTGCATAATACAACAGAGATGGTTTAGGTGATTCGTGAGAGGATAAAGACTGCGCAATATCGTCAGAAGTCATATGCTGAACAAAGAAAGTGACCCTTAGAGTTTACTGTTGGGGATCAGGTGTTACTGAAGGTGACTCCCCGTCGTGGGCAGCGATGGTTTGGTCGTGGAAGTAAGATTTCTCCCCGTTTTGTTTGGCCTTTCGAGGTGTTATCTCGTGTTGGAGCTGTGGCATATGGAGTAGCACTTCCCCCTCAGATGAGTCGGATACATGATGTTTTCCATGTATCACAGCTCCATCGTTATCTTCATGATGAATCTCATGTTATCGATTGGGGAGAGATCAATATTAACGATGATGCAACCTTCTAGGAGCAACCTGTGGAAATCCAAGACCTGTAAGGAGAATGTGTTTTGTGGGCGTTCTATCCCCTTAGATCGCGTCTTGTGGCGACACGGTGGCATGTAGGAGAGTACATGGGAGCTTGATTCACAAATACGTGATCAGTACCCAGAGTTGTTTAATGTTTAACTCCTTTCATGTAATGATGTTTTCTTTGTGGTTAGACCTTTCATGTTTTATTTAAGTACTTTTCATGTTATGTAATTTTTGAATTGTTTGGATATGGATTGTTTGTTCCCATAATCTTGGATGTCATAGCTTGGTTCCAGCTTTCGAACAGCTCATGGTGGTTTTCTCCTGAGAGGTATCTTATGGGTGGTAGTTCGGACCCCTCTTTTCATCTGGGTTGGGTTTTAATTCTCGAGGACGAGAATGTATTGAGAGGTATCTAATGTAATGGATCTGACCTCTCCGGTCCATTACTTTGTGAAAATGTTTTGTTGGAGGTGTTCCGGGAGGACAATGTGACATATCCCCAACACTTTGCCAATTTTCCAGTTCTGTGAACAATGTTTCCAATTTTATGAACAGTATCGGTAGGTGAACAGTGTTTCGATCGGTGAGGTTCAGTGAACAGTTTTTCTATCAATGAGGTTATAACGGTGACCATCTATTAGATGGCTTGAACAGTGTTTCCAGAATAGTGACCTTCTAACGGTGACCTTCTATCGGTAGGCTTGAACAATATTTCCATAACGGTAACCTTCTAACGGTGACCTTCTATCGGTAGGCTTGAACAGTGTTTCCATAACGGTATGCTTCTAACAGTGACCTTCTATCGGTAGGCTTGAACAATGTTTCCAGAACGGTAAACTTCTAATGGTGACCTTCTATCAGTAGGCTTGAACAATGTTTCCAAAACGGTAACCTTCTAATGGTGACCTTCTATCGGTAGACTTGAATAGTGTTTCAAGAACTGTAACCGTCTAATGGTGACCTTATATCGGTAGGCTTGTACAGTGTTTCTAGAATGGTAACCTTCTAACGGTGACCTTCTAACGGTAGGATTGAACAGTGTTTCTAGAACAGTGAGGTCTAACAGTGACCTTTTCTTTCCTTTTCCAAATTTTGAGTATGTAAACAGTGTTTCCAGCTTCCTACAGTTTTCCCAATTTGACGTTTCCTGTGATATAAAATACAATTAAAGCCTTGATTTAAGGACTCTTAGGCCGATTCAAATTCCATAAATCATATGTTAATTATTCCTAAGGTCGGGATGTATTTAATTGTTCAAACCGTGTGGGTTAATGTGATCCGTTTTTAATGGAGAATTAATCAGATCTTAAACGGTTGCCTCGTTAAATCTTCAAAAAGAACCAGATATCATTCGACCTTGTTCTTCTTCCTTGTTCTCGGCTAAGAGACACTAGAACCTTTAAATCATTGTCGTAGGAGATTCACAATCAAATCCTAATCCGCCGAAAGTTTCTGCTTGATTTTGGATGCAACCGAGCTGTATCGATCTGTCTTCGATATAAGGTATGTTGTATCATCGTTCTTTTGGGTATAATCTTCTCTTGTTTCTCCCTTCCATATTATGCAATGTAATTTCCATGAGTCTAATGGGTTTTTCTTGGGGTTGGTTGGTAATGTCGTACTGTGGCATCCTATGGTAGATGCAGTTGTCGTGAAAGGAGGATCGTGACCCGTTGTGTGGATAAAGGACGTCAAGAACTCTTCGAGGTAGGGGATTCATGGATTCTCTAATTGTATATGTGCAATCGTAGAATTAGCATGATTTATCCCTTTGGATCACAATGAAAATGAACTAATTAAATACTTGATCCAGATTAAAATAATTGGTTGATCCCATGTTTTTGCATTGTACCGTGACACCGGTTTGCCTCATGTTTTTCTAGATAGAGTAATATCTATTTTTTCTATGATTTATTGTTCTTTCATGATGGAAATTTATAATGAACGTAAAGCCGGAATTAATTGTTAATTAATTGGCTAAAGATAAAGGGGCATGTAAATGAATCTGGTTGATGTCATCGTTGTTCTAATTTGAGGTTAATCAAATTAGGGATGTAAGAATGGTTATTTAATTGTGATAGATTACTGATTAGGTCTCCCATATTTGGAACTTATGAATAAAAAATATGCTAATTCAATATGGATTAAAGAACATATTATGTGATAATTTCTAAAAGGGTTCTGAATTACCCTCTTTTTTGTTAAAGGGCCAAGATCCCATGGTTGTGATTGTTGTTTTCTTTCTGATTGTGATGTAATGTGAGCCTGGATGGCTATTGTGATATGTGGAGGCATGGGGACTTGTGGTTGTGGTAGTGTATGACGCCTAGGGTGGCGAGATGCATCAGATTATGCATGTGGGTGTCGGGTAGGACACCAGGGGTGATGGAATGGGATGGATTTGGTTGCTGGATGATTGTGAATTCTTTGAATATTTATCTTATTTGCTTTTCCCCACTTCTCAAGGCAGCCGGTCTGGCTTACCCTTCTTCCGAAGGAGGCGAAGACACGCGGGGTATGCCACATTCTTTCCCTATTTAGCCTCTCGAGGGATAATGGTTCTATGCTCTTTCTATAGGCGGCAAAGACTCGATGGGTAGGATATGGACTCATCGTGTTGATCTTCATTTGTGTTTAGTTGCATAGGATTATTTTCTAGATTTTTTGGTAATATGGGAAGGTAATATTGTAATGAATGTTTGATTAAATGGTGATAATCCACGGGGATGGAGATGTTGGAATTTAAAGGTGATGTAAATCTTAAAAGGAGTAGTTGATTTTGAATGTGATTCCAATTAAGTTTAATGTGGAATTATTCATGGTAAATTAATTTTTAAAAAATTAATTAACGTACAGTGGAACTGATAAAATGATAATGGAGAAATATAATAATGATCTTAAAATTTTTGTGTGCTTATAGGATACCTAGTCTTAGAAGTAGCAGCCTGGAGTCTAAGAGACGTTAGCTAATGTTTTATCTAAGACTAGGTAGTGCCCATAGTGTGGATGTGAGTTATATATATATTCTATAATTTTTATGTTTCTATACGCTAATCCACCCTATTGGTAAGGGAAACTGACACCCCATGGATTCTGAGCCCTGAGGGGTGTCTTCCCCAACATTATGATGGGAGGTCGAATGACTGACTACTCACTTTGGCCCCGCTCTCTTCTCTTGGTAGATACATGTACCAACATGCACATCAATTAGTTTCCCAATATATGTGTGTAGAGGGATGTAATGGATTGTTGTTATTTTACACAGATATATTCTGGATATACTATCCTATGGACTACTATAGGTGTAACATGTATAGGCTGTGATGGATTGAGGATCCCTACTCAGTGTATGGGCTATAATTGCTTGAGGTATAATACCTGATGTATGAAACACATTATGCAGGATGTGGTGGCTCTCGGAACATACCTGGTTACTTCTTCTTGGGAGGGTGGTGTGGTGCTTCACCCAGGTGTCTACAGGCAAGCCTTTGAGGTGCACGAGGTGAAGATTGTGGAGCACATCCCATGTGTCTGCGGGAATGCACTTGGAGAGAGATGTACAGGACATATGTCGTTAGGGAAAAGCAGCAATCCAATGGGGAAGTAGTAGAGGGGTACCCATGATATTATTTACTATATGCTATATTCTTGTATGTGTTACTTGGTGAGAGTAGCCATGGTGAGGTTGGTAACTTAGTATACCTGTTTAGGTGACGAGTCAGTTTCACTTGTTGTTCACTGGGCTTTAGCATGCTTTCCTTACTTTTTCACGAGAGGATTGGGGAGGATCCTACTGAGTATACTTTTATACTCACCCTATGAATATATAAACTATTTTTCATGTCACATGGAGCAGGTTTGAGATCAAGTTGGTCACTACTAGCTCATGGTTGGAGGAGGAGCTGTTCGGGCTTGTGGTCGTTGCCGTTTTACTTTCTTGTGGGTACTTTTAGTTTCCCCTTTCAGTTGTAGTACTTTTGCATGACATTTAATATATGTACTTTGATTTCTATTATATTTCAGTTATGAGTTGGAGTTGATTGGAGTCTATTATATCTCTCACTTTTGTATGTGTTATCTTAGAGGGTAATGCCTCCCATTTGTTTGTATATTATACCCTCGGTGTTAGTCTCCAACCCGAGGCCTACTGGAGGCGGGACTCGGGGGTTATTATCTTCCTTCTCGCATTGTCGGACCAGGAGGGGTACACTTTGTGGGGAGGGGTTCGTGACATATACATACACATATACATACAAACAGATATAGACACGTGCATAATCACACACCGAGATGAACATTCATACACCCAAACACTCATGAATATATACATATTTTATATACATATATCTATGTATCTCCATTATATTTCTCTTTTTCGTTTATCACACTAGAAGCATTTCGTGTCAAATCAACAATTCAAATCTTGATTCTAAAAATTTTATAAACATATGTTTTTTATGCTTGTATATATAAGTTATATATATATATATTCATAAATAAATATATATCCATTTATATATTTATATATATAATTTTTGAAATGATTTTTAGTATATTTCATATACATATTTATTTTTTATATACTAAGATAAATTATTAATTATTTTCGGTTATTGTTGTAATATATGTTACTTAATAATTTATGAATATAAAATGGTTTAAAAATATTTCTTTTAAAATAAAATATATTTTTAATATAAATAATATATGTCAATATATTTTTAATATTTATTTATTTATATATATATACATTACAATTTATAATAATATTAATAAATATATTTAAATAGAAACACTCATATAACAATAAATATATATATATATAGTGTAAATATATTTGAAAGTTATAAATCATGTAACATAAATACAAACATATAAAATTATATATTATCTATATTTAATATATATATATATAGTTCATATATCTATATGGTTGACATATGTGTTTGTGTGTGTGTTTCTTTTCATTCCTATGGAGGTGGGAAGGGAGTGGACCCGCATGGGGGCCTGGGTTTGTGTGTATTTTCTGTTTCTGTCCCCTATACAGAACCTAGGTATAAATATGTTTAAAATTATAAAAAAATTCATAATTATATATATATATATATATATATTATTTATATTATTGTATGTATATTTTCTATTATACAAATCATATTTAAGAATATATAAACATCTAATTAAAATAAATATACAACATAACAACTATATATACATATATGTATTTATATGTTAACATATTCTTGATGAACAAAATATATATAATTAGATAATCATAAAAATATATGTATATTATGAACATTAATATATTTAATTATAAATACATATATATGACTAATAACATTATATAATTGTTAAATTAATATGTAATTATAAATATCGACTATGTCGTGGTACCACACTGGGGGAGGGGGATCCAATCCCTCCCCTACGTTGTATCACTATCAATTTTTTGTAGCTTATAGTCTATTCCATATGTGTAGCACAAATGTGCTAGGGGTGACGGGTCCGTAGTGGTGATGTGGGTGAAAACCATGTGAAATAAAGAATAAATGGGTGTAGTTAGTTGAGGTGTGTTTGGGTAGGATAAGATGATGCATTTTCAAAGGACGTGGGAAAGTGGGTCAAAGAATATAATGGTTATGCTCGATGTATGGAAGGTGGGATCAGGGGACTTAGGGCCACGTCAGGGCCTATGGTCCATTGATCTATCGAGCTATTTTGGGCTTCTAGGATAATGGTCCTATGAACCATGTATTTTTTAGACATTAATACTATGGGTCTTCAACAAAGACAATTTTACTTATCATATAACAATATGCCCATGGGACACTACCTTTAATGTAATTAAACTAATGTTATTTTGAGATATTTGCTATAACTAAATATGTCCAGTGGATGGTTGTAATTTTAAATGATGTTAGATGATCCATGACCAATGGGGTTGTCTTGGTCCATGAGAAATTTATTTCAGTAAAATAATTTTATGATTTTGAAGAGGTTGGATTCGGTTGACATCCATTTAAGAGTCACATTAGATTCTATTAGAAACTGTAATGTGTCTGTTTCTAGGATTTCCTATCCAATGATCTCATTTTATGAAAACCTCATCGATCCCAACCCCAATCGTAATCCCTATCATATTCACTCCCGCATCAAGCCCCACCCCTCCTCCCTTACCATGACGACCACACCACTGATATACTATACTATATCACTCAACCTCTTGTTTTTGAGAACCCTACCATCAAGCCCCCTTACATGAAAAACCACAACTCCCCAACCCCACCACCTCCTCCCCCTCTCATTATGTTAATATTATCATCTTTACCATAACCCCTAACATAATTCTTATTATAATCACTGATTACATACCCCTATACTTGAAACACTAATCACTCTTACTAACAAATAGTCCATAGAACCACCATGACCCTTATATATTTTCCAAGATGATTATCATTGAATTAAGTAGAAAATTTTCATAAATAGTGTTGTTCATGTAATTATGTTTTTTGTGATTTATAAAAGATAATTTAGGGAAATAGATTTATAAGTGAAATTAATGATTGAAGCACTTTTATCATTGATTTTTTTTAAATAAAAATTCCTTTGTTTTCTAATTTTTTTTAATCCTATAAAGAATTGATTAATTAATTTTCTCATGGTGATTAATTATAATATGTCTAACTATTATGTACAAAAAAATTATATTACTCTCTGAAGAAATATGCTTTATTAATATATTTTTTAGATATCTAAATCTATATATTTAATTAATATAAATTTTAATGTGAGAATAAATATATCTAACAATATTTCTAAAATTAATTGTCCTAAAAAATCATTTTTATATTAATTAAAATTAACATTATAAACTGTTGTCTATAACAAGATTAAATGAACTTTTTTATAGATAAATGTTCCACAATAATAATGACAGAATATTGTTTTATTGGATATTTTAAATATTATATTCAATGAAAATAATATCCAATTAAATTAATTTAATTTAATATTTTCTTAATTATGAAAATACCAATCATTGAAATATTTATTTCAAATTTTCTATATGATAATATATTGTATTATATTTGTATTAATTTTTCTTATTTTTGAAAATATAAATTTCTACATTATTTTTTTAATAATGATCTCACATATCATTGGAATAATTTATAAAACTTCTATTAAAACAATATAATTCATATTTTTATATATCTTTTTAATCATGTATTTTTATATACAAATTATTTACAATATTCTTATTAATGAATATAATGTGACACATTATTTAATTTTTATAGATTTTAATAGAGTAGAAATTTTTTATAAATTATTTGGTTTTCAGATAAAACTATGGATTAAAATGGTTTAACATTATATCATTATTTTTTATTTGACTTATGAAATACACAAATGTGTTTTAAATGGTTTTATATCTATTTATTAATATTTATAAAATTTCTAGTATGTTTTTTTCATACTAATATGTTTATTATATATATGTTTTAATTTTTAATTTTTTTAAATGTTTTTTATATATTTTAATTAATTGTTTTATATTAAATATTGATATGGAAAAGTGTATTATTTATGTGGGGATTGTTTTTTAAGGAATGTATTTTAGGGATTATGAAATTTATTTATTTCACTAGTATATTTACAAGTAATTTGAATAGTTGTGAAAATGGAAAATGTTGAAACACTTATATCATTAAAGAATCCACTATTATAAAACATATATTTCGGATCATGTTTTTAATGAAATATAATACATTGAACAATATTGGTGAAGATTATATTTCCTATTAGCAATTATAATGTATTAATATGGATTTTGACTCAAGACACGCTGATCTAATGAACATAGTGCTCATGGACATGATGTGTCAGTTTCAACTGGAATATCGTAAATTTTCAAATGTGGATTTTTGAGTGAGTAATCATCATTCTTCTATAGAAGGAAACAAATTTTAATTATTCTAAAAAAATGTGATGTGGGTACTGAATTACATTTTGGATTCACAATATTTGGTAAATGTTCATTCATTAACTAATTGATACATATGAATAACACAAATCAATGGTCATGAACCACAGATGACATGTTGTTGGTACTATTGATAAATGTAGTAACTATTGGAGTAATGATCCTTGTGTCATGTAATCATGATTTCTTGTTGATTTATGACCCTAGTTTAACTTATATGGAAACACACCCATGTCTAAATTTCATAATTTTTTTCATAATGGATTATGTGAAAAAAATACTAGACTGATTTTATACACCTTTAGGTGTACATTCAATGAAATTAATTAATGTACTCAGAGTTTTCCCTAATAGTTCATGAATAATTTGGAATAGGTCATTGCTAATATGATGAATTATTTCACATTGAAAATAATATAGAAGTGTTATATAAAGCCATATGAAATTTCTAAATAGATGAATTGGAATTCATAGAGGAAAAATTAATAAATTAATTAACTCTCAATGTTTAATCATTATCATAGAAAGATTTAAATCAAAGAAACCAAGACTTTATAGTGGATAGTCATTGTTTTTTAATAGGTTTGGTAGTAGATAGTTTTAACAAATTCTGATCAACGGTTTTTATGACATGTATTATATGGACAATGATATTTTTTCCCTACCACATTCCCCTTGGGTTATGTATGAACCCATCATTTTTACCTTATTGTCTTCATATTGAATTTATAGTTCAAGTTGATAAAATCAATGTCTATTTGCATTAGTTGGTTGATGAATGAACGGAACATTGGTATGATCGTCTAATAGCTTTTGACTTAAAAGTTAATGAACTAATTAGACTATGGGTATTATTTCTTATGGATAAGAAAAGTATTTGCAAAATGTGATAACTTATTATATTATATTTAAAATGAATAATTTTCCTCGTGTTTCAATAATAAATTATCAAAAATATGTGGATTAGTTATTGTAAAAATATTGAAAATTGTGGCTACAAATGATTTCTTCCACCACTGAAAATGTTCATAAAATATGTTATTTCATTTTAAAAGTAATAAAAAGTGTTTTAAAAAAACAAATAATAATCTATACCATTTAAATTATTAAATAAGTAGACTAATAAAACCTTCACAATTTTTTTCTAGATTTAGTAGCTCCTTCATTTTCATTAAATTATCCTGTAAATATAAAATTCAATATTAATTGGACGAAGTAGATTAATTTATTGAAATTTTGTTACCAGACTGATAATATTTAAATACATATTTTGGATGTGATACCAATTTACAAAATTGATTTTGATAATATATTGTAAACCATTTTATGCATGAAGGGGAAATAAAAGGTTTGTTCTAATGAACAATGTTTTCTTATAATAAATGGGATTCTTAAAACATATACATTTATTGTTTGGTGAGGGTGAAAATGGAATACATACATTTTTCAAATTATATAGTTTTTACAAAATGATATAATTTCATTTATAAATATTAGATTCATTAAAGGTTCCTGATAGTTATTACTCTAATATTTCCAAGAATTCCAAAATGAATAGAAAGAATATACAATGGTTGATATTCAAGGATAATGATACCCATTATCCAATATATAACCCTATTTAGATTCATTTTTGTGTGTTAACCAATTTTGTTTAGAAATTGATTTAATGTTATAGGTTTTTTTACATCAATATTCCATGAATCTTCACATGAGATATTTAAAAATGATACAGGATAAGCTCAATCATACAATATATAACTTATATAAATTATTTTTAAATTCATTTTTTGATTTAATTATCAAAATTAATTTTGATTTAACTAGTGATGTAATCATTGGTGAACTCATGTAAATAATTTGGATAAATCTAGTAGAGTGATAATTAAATATATTGAAACGGTATGGGTGAAATATATAATGTGCAGATGCATCAACTACCATGTAATATTTGATGTATTTGTGTAAAAATTTATATGATTTATATATTCATGAGGTTGAAATAATGTATGATAAGCCATATCAAATTATATAAGGTCCAATTCCAAAATTATGTTGTTTGATATGCACAATTACAAGTGCATTCACGATCACCAATACATGTAGTTCAACACTCCATCAATTATTCAATCGATAATGTAATTTTAATAGTGAATATATTAGGAGTTGTGTTTATATATTTAATTTAATAACTAGCCTTTACTATTTCGTAATGTAGGATCTATATCATCGAGTTAAAATTGAAAATCCTAAGAGAAACTGATCATAATATCCAGAAACATCATTTCAATACATTTCATGAGTTGTTAAATATTCATATATGTCTAAATAACTATTTTAATTTTTATATAATGAGACTGGCATGTATTTTAATTACCGTCCTTCTGGTGACTAATGTGAGATATATGGATTGACTTGTTTTTTGAATCTTGTTCTCACACTGTGAGCGAATAACTCAACAGAATAGATAATGTAATATTTTTAATAGTTATTCACTATAAATATATTATTTCTAAAAAAATATGATTATGTGTTAGTGATATTATTGAGATCCATGAAACAAAACATATTGTTTTTCATTGTATATCTTTTGATTCAATATATTTTTTTGGATTGTTGAGGTATATTATCGAGGTTATTTAAGGTCATTCAATTCATCATATAATGTTTTGTTCTGATTATGTCGATCATATTTTTTGACATCATATTGACCATTTCATATTTAAGTATAAAATCAATAATAATATGGTATATAATCTTCATTGAGTATGAAATGATATCTCTATACTAACATTATTTGAATATTAAGTTTACTTTTCTGTATATCAACTAATTGGAGTGTTATGATGAAAATGTATAGAATAGTAGTTCTTCAAATATATCAAGATGATAGATTTTTTATCATTTATTATGAACAAAAATATTACCAAAAACCTTTATCAGTATAAGAGGAATATATACAATGGGTTAGATAGGTATTTGAAGAAGACTAGGGTAGACATTCATGATCAATGAAATAATGCATGTAATTTTTTGAAAATAAATTAGTAACAATATGTATATTTTTTTTAATTTTATTATTTTATTAATAGTGGTAGATCATGGAAAATTCAAATATATTCACATTATAATATTGGTATGTATGAATTCATTTTAATAAAATAAATTTCTTTAACTTTTTTGGATTAGTTATTCACAATCTATTTATAAATTTTAATTTAAAATTTATTTATTTCTATCTACAATATTGAATTTATGTTTAGAAGAATATGGTTCATATTCCAATAGATGTAGGGGTTCTAATATAGTTTCTCGATCCTATAACATTTGATCACGATTGGATTTTTTAATCGATTACATAGTATATCTATTTAGAGAGGGTGTGAGTGTATTTATTAATATTTTGGTGAATATACTATGAGGCACACAAATATTTTGTCTACAAATTCATGATTTGAATATATAATCCCAAAATATTATTGAAAAATTATTGGGGTTGCCTAGGTAAATTTATTATTTAATTTTTCATGACATTATTTTCTTATTAGTGTATCCATTGAAAATATATTCTAAAAAAGTAATTTGACATCCAATCGTGAGGCATTTATAGAACTAATATTTTCTAGAAGATGAAATCTAAGGAAGGATTTTAATTAAATTTGGAAAGGAGATCACATTAATCATTTTTCCTGTGTGCTAGACATTGAAAAGTGAGTCCCTCAAGGAATATTTTCAATGAAATGTTAGGATTTGACTTAATTTTTGACGAGTGGCATGGAGATGTAATATTTTATTTATTTTTATCTATAAATTACACAAATTTATCATTTTTCTATTAACTTAGTGAATTTAATGTATAATAATTCCTTTCATTATTCATGTAGTCAAGCGATATTGGGATGACCTTCCTGAACTAGAACTCAACATGTTTCCCACAGTGTAGATGACTTAATCTTAGAAAAAAATGCCTTCATATATATCTGACATGGTATTATAACCATAACTAAAATATTTATTTGGTGGGAACATTTTTATGTTACAAATTCATGGTGATCTAAACTATTAGATTCTTACATGGGGTAGGTCTTTTTATTTAAGTATTCCTGATATTTTCATCATTATAATAAGAAACATATTTATTTAAATGTAACATATCTCCCCTCTTCATTGCCTTATGTTTAGTTGGAATTTCTAGTTGTCTAGAGGAGACATCCCCAAGATGCCATCATCGGGAAATATGTGAAATGATCCTCATGAACATATGGGGGACTATTTTCAATTTGAAAATAAAATAGCCAAAACCAATATACCATTTCTAAAAAACCTTTAAATCATGAATGAAACCATTTCCAACAACTCAAAAGTATATCAATGAAGAATCTATATCAGAGTTCCAAGAGGAAATTAATATCAGTATAAAAATACACTGTTGACGAAAAAACAAACAACAAACAAAGACTTCAAATACACCAACAAAACAACTACCAACGTGCACCAAGGTCTGAATCCACAATCCATGACAACAAATAATGATGAATCACTATGGAAGTGAGATACTCCTCCTTTTCCTATGACATGATAAATGACATGTTAAAAGGCCCAAATTTTCTAAAGAAGGTGGGGTATTTATTAATCACAATATTTTTTACCCAAACTTATTCAACAGTCATTCCATTGGGATAGAACATGTTATCTCATTTATAAAAAAAATTATACAAAAAACGATTAAATAGTTTATATCAACCCAAACCATTTTCACAAAAAAGTTTTCCTTGGATAACAACCAACCATGTTTTTCTACCATTTCCTAAATCCATTTGGTAAAAAAAATTCTTATTCAAACATACACACATTAATAACCAAGTTACTATTCCATACTCATGAGTTTTCTCCCATTGATCTACCAATTGGTCGCAATTTAACCATATACTAGTGCCCTAATGGAACACAACCCTTCTAGTGCGTCACATCAATGAAAATGGATGCATACCGACAAATAATGTGAAAACCATATGAGAAAAATTATTCCAACCCATTTCTTTAATAATTTTATTAAAATGAATTCTATGTATAATTACCCACGGTGAAAACCGAACAAAAACTTTTAAACCCATCATTTTCAGACTACTAAAATATAAATTCCCACATAGACTAAAAAATATCACAATCCATCACAAAATAATGTGTCTTCCCGGATTTGGAAAACAATTCATATTCAAAACCCTGATATTTAACTAATTTGAATGTAATAATTGATGTAATTACAAGTGGAGTTGACATTGAATCCACCTTCCTCACAGTCTATGCAGAATACTAAAGACAATATTCATTCTCTAGGATAACCATGTTTAATCCCCCAAAAACAACATTATATATTGTTCGCTAACATCAACAGTCGAGTAACATTACTGTATACATCAAATATAAAATATATATCCCCATAAGACTTTATCTATTAATCCATGTGATGGAAGAATACTGGATCTATGAAAACACACCAATAATAGATAATAACAATGAAATCTGGCCTTCAATACACCATGATTTGAAAATGGATCGCACCATGATCGAATAAGAGAGTTCCCACATCCTTTTTGGTGGATAAAAGCTCAATTTATAGATCTATTAGAGAATAAATCAGTGTTTGTTCTTATAAACCAATTGAGGTTCATAATTTTTAGATATAGATATCTTTTGTGTACTCTTATCCGACACAGTTAGGAAAATAGTTGGTTAACCTTGAATATTCTTCTCCTTATGAATTACCTTTCAGTTTTATCCAAAATTGCTAGAAAAATTGTTCAGAAACCTTATAGAATACCTTTATCTCACTTCACATGGTTACACTTAGGTGGCCTTATAATTTCATAAAATAGTGTACCATACTATGTGCCTACCCATTTTCCGATTATCCACTTTCCAAAATTAGTTGTATGAGTTACCCGATGTCCACTGGCAGATTTTTTCCAGTGAACCTCTATATAAACACTAGAAACATTCCAAACATCCTATACACCTTCCCAAAAGGACACCAACCACTTTACATACATTAAATAATGAATGAAATAGTTACATATATAAATCCATTGGTGCTACGTTCTCATCAACATTGTATTTTCCATCCCCAAAAAGTATAATAACATCCCTGGAAATAATGAGGTTAGGAAATAGTTTTGAAATTTTCATATATAGTTCACTATTATATTCTAGAATATGACCATTTTACAAAAAACCCACACAGGAACGATATTTTTTGAATTCATAAATTTCAATTACATAAAAAATATATCTTAGAAGATGTACTGATAATGTATATAGCTCTAGTTCAATGTGACCCCATCGAATCACAACATCATGATCATGATGTATCTTTTTCACCTATGATACATGAATAAAATTATTCACATAAAAAACTATGGTGGAAATCATCCCAATTTTCCACCTCATCAAACTATTCATGTTTGTAAAAAATGACTTTGTATTAGGGAAATAACATTAAATGATTTAAAAAATTATGATTCCCAATATTTGAAGAGATTCTCAAGAAAATATTCTCACTCACCTAGAATGAATATTATTATCTATAATGGTGTAAATATTATTTCCATTGACTCTAATATGTCTCTATAATTTAATCGATCAAATGAATATTTCCCACTGTCTCATTGTTATGGTTGGGATAGACTTGTGAAATCTCATTGTTTCAACCCAATAATGTGGATAATGACAAAGATGCTAATAATATTTTCATAACGAGGCATATCTATAATGTTTAAATAACAGTTGTTACATGATAACTCCACTAATGGTATTTTCCCCTCACAAGACCCACAAATATCAATCAAACAACCCTACAATCATGTCCTCTAATTTTTTTTTATCATTTTCATTGATTTTCCATACATTTGAGGATGATACACATTGATGATATCCAATTGATCCCTATGGAATTGATTTATGGATTTCTATAAATGATACATAAACCTTTGATCTTGGTTTGATACAATCAAAGAGGGTACACCATGCTTCTTTACCACTTATTGGATATAGATTTTAGACAATTCCTCTAGTATTTATGGTTAATTAATAGTATTTAAATGAGTGGAATGATTGAGATGATACACTATCAACCATATAGAATTGTTTTTATGAACTATTCATGGAAGATTTTTTAATAAATATATGGAATTCTATTCCCATTTCCAAACAAGAATAGAAATGATGTCCACATTTCAGATATTTGTGGATTATATACCATGAACTACTAAAATATTAAGAATCTCCAAACATACTCATAAACATTTATATTATAATAACCCACAAAAAAATATTATTTTAGTTCCATATAAATATTATATATTCTCCTAGGAACAACTTATCACGAATGTTGGTATGAATGAATAATTTGTTCCTAAAATTACATTTGTATGATAATATGATATCGAAAGCACAAAAAAAACACCCATTCATTTCCATACATTAATGGTTTCAACAACATTGAGTTTACCCCATTTAGAAACATATTTTGAGTTATATTTATGTGACTCTTCAACTATGTACACTAAATAAGGGGAAAAACTAGAAACAAAACAGCTACACAACCCCAGTATTCGCAATCCAAGTCCATGTCAGCTATCACAATAATAACCTACCATGGATCTAAAGGCATTATATCAAAATTGGAATCTTAATTTCATCATAATGATTCTTCCCTTGAATTTAAATTTGCTTGTGTATACATCATGTCAAAGTCAAAATTTAGAGATAGTTAATTTTACATATTTGTCTCAGATTCAAATCATTTTTTATAAAATATATTTAAATATATTTTGATATGTAAACCTCATGAATTTCTCCCCTTATATGTAATGATGAAAATTCTACAAAGCATAGACTGTGGAAGAAAACTCCAAATAATATGGTGGTTAGTTCATCTCATGACTCCATAACTACCTTGACCCACAAGCAACATCAGTGTCTCTATATAATGGAACACATTCCAACCCTCATCATGAAGCATTATAATACACCTCATAACATTTTCATAATACCATAAAAATAATGAATGGTGTGAATGAAATGTCAAATATAATCTATTTAGAATGATTCTTATATTTCTCATCACATAGGATTGTAACATCCTTCAATTTCAATTTAGCTATAGGTTATGATATTCTAAAATCAAGTCATGATCAAAACATCAGTAATAACCATACATACCAAGTATAATATGTATCTCAAAGATATTATTTGGCGGTTTTCATCACAGAATAGTCTCGATATTTTCTAGATCCATATAAAAATAACTTTTTGAGATAACATGATCAAGGAAACATACCACTTATAAAAAAATGTTCTTAATGTTTTTTGAATAGAGGTGATGTTCTTGAAAAATTACAAAACCCGTCCCCATGTGTTTCTCATTCTCATCAATTTTCCTTGAATACACCAATATTCCATCTGAAACAACCAAAGCAACAACAAAATTTCTATTTATGAAATATTTTATTAATTAAAAAAATAAATATTATTTCTTTATTCATGATTACTGAATGCATAACAAAATTCTTGTAATGGTAATATCTACTACTAAATGATGTCTTTCAAATATCCTCTTTCCAGCATCACAATTGGTGATATCTTGACTACATGTAAATTCAGAGAACCATTGGTCTACCCTAAATCATTTGAATAGATCTGCAATGTGATGAAGTTTAAATAGATTCATTATAGTAACTTGGTTATGCTTATTATTATCCACACATTACTAAAGATTCTGGTCTACCTATTTGAAAAACAAGACAAGAGTCTCTCATGGAGATGATCTAGGATAGAAAAACCCCTTTTGTTTAAAAATATTAAAATTGGAGACTAAAATACATTATTTATGTTGGCCTCATTTGATAAGATTGACATTATGTAGGACTGGTTCCCTGGAGGAGATCTAATGTAATCTCCACATCCCTTCGTTGTTGAAACCATTATAACTTTTTAGGAAAAACATCCTGAATCTGATCGACAACGGAATGAAAAATGTTAATGTAAATATCCTCCATTAAGACATAATTAATCACAACAAATATTTGTATGATATATCCCACTGTTGCTTCTAATAATCCTGTTACACTCAACATTAAACTTCCGTCACCTCTAAGAGATTTTGAACACCAAAAATTATTTTAAAACTAAACCATCACTTTTAATAGAAAAAGGGTTCCACAAACATATTAAAATAATCCATACCCATTATTATAACATTAACATCCATCTAAATAATATAGAAATAACATATAAACATCTCTTCAACTACGGTTTTCGAACATTCTCTACTCATAAGGCCTCAAAAACTTTTTACCAAGAAGAATTTTATAGTCAAAACAGATGGAATCATTTCAACGTATAATCCCAAAATATCAAAATGAGGAGAATAAATAAATTAGTGGGATTTATCTATATAAGAAAAATATATTATTTGGGTATAATTCAATAAAAAATCATACCTCTCTCCATCGATGGTCAAGATTGATCATTTATAATCCCCTTTTTATTTCCATATAACTACATAATCGATGATGTTTTTCCTTTATTTCCCTATAGAGATACCATTGATGAGGATTCATGGTATTTCTAGAATAAAAATAGTTATATTTGAATTTTAGATGAGGGGTATACTAAAATTATCATCTCGTTGAAGCATAAAACTCCCGCGACACATGACAGTTCTCTGGACAACCTGACCTTGGAGCACTGTGACAATAGCACTAAGGATGGCCCATTTGATTGAAATTGTGTAATTCCCTTTGTGGTTATATATAATGTCACATTATATGATCAATATGTCCACATTAGAATCATCCAACATTATATTTTGGTCTTGGAAGAATATTCATTGATCCGTTCATTTTATTCTGAGTCATTCCACCACCATGTAAATTGGTGTCCCTCTTTCACATATTCCTATCATTAGAGTCCCCACCATTTCCTTGTGTATAAACATTCATCTCAACCCATATTTATTAATATTACACTCTCCACCACCATATATTTATTGACCATCATTATATACTCCATTATAAGGATCAAAATACTATTTCACTAAATCTCTATCCTCATCGATGATTCACAAATTCCTGCCTAAAAGGATCCGTAATAGGAACATTTGGTGAAGAGTGGAATTAATTCATGAGTTTATCCATGTACTATGTCATTGAGAGAATATAATTCTGAAATTTTTAAAGTTCATCTCTTTTAAAATTGGGAAATGTCTGGGGATATAATTGGATTCAACAAATATTAAAAATCCTCTCTTTTATGGACATGGTACAAATTGTCCTGAACTAAAAAATCATACCATTGGTATACGAGATCCTTGAGTATATACATTTATAACCTCACTTATATCATTACTAATGTTTAATGGAAATCATAGATTCAATTAATCATATTTTCCCATACCACATCCTTATTTGGTTTAAAATAACCTCAATTGATGGGTGAATTTTTCCTCAATTATTAAAAATAAAACAATTGAGTTGGTTTATCCATTATTTTCATAATATATTTTTCCTAAAATTCCTAGAAAATACATTGGAAAATATTTTGGTTCACATATATCTTTGGAGAAACCACAATTTCAATAGTTTCTTCTGATTAGTTTTAATGACGCCTACTAACTTGCTTTTTTATACAATGAAAACAAAACTCTAGAAGTCACACTATATATAAATTGAAGGATTAAAAAATTTTACTTCTGTCATATCACACATATGACAATTACAATTTCAAAAAAATTAATATGTTTCTTCTTCAACCCATTTTTAAATATTTTAACTATTCTTTTGAGAAGCAGACCATTTTCCAAATTACCCTACAATTAAATAGAAAAATATCACATTTGAAAAAAATAAATATTCATGAAAATTCATTGAATTTACACCAAAAAATAAATCATTACATTATATTAAATATTAACTACTAGTGGGAATGCATTTCTAATAAGTGTCTCACAAAAATCATGTACGAAATTCCCTTTTAACATGTGGATAAATAAAAAGTGATTTGAAATGACTTTTTATGCAATAAGATTTCATTTTGTGATAATAGTACTCCATTCCAGCTTCCAAAAATGAGTAATAATAAACAAAATTATAACAATGACTGACACAACTAATACCAAAAGATCGAACAAACTATTAAAACTTTTCCCACAACTAATTTTGGAATAACGATGATGTATACGATGAGTCAAATCATACACATCTTTATTGGCATGTGTTGAGGAAGAATTTCTACATGGCCTTAGGCAACTTCCACAAAACAGCAACGGATAGAAATAAATTCCATGTGATTATTTAATTGATGGGGGTGATTTGAACTATGAAATTAAAAAAAACCTACATACTATAACCAAAAAATATCTAAATGGTGCATGGACCTATTTTTTATAACTGACATGTATAGAAAATAAAAATAACTACATGATAGTACCGTGAAGAAACTAAAACCAGTATAAAAATACAAAGAGGATGATAGAACTAACAAAGCTCAATGTCTCTAATGACACTAACATATCAACTTCCAATATTCTCTAATCTATAAATCGAAAATACATGACCTTGTATCTAGAATAATCACTTATTAGATGATATATTTTTCTGAAACTAGTTCCACAATAAAAGGTATTTGAAATAGCACTAAAGTGTCAAAGAAGAGGGTGAATAATAAAAAGTCATTATGATTTAACCTAATTACTTCTATACTCAGGCCACTAGGATAGAACATTTTATAAAATTTATATAAATTAATTATTATAAATGTCATTAAAATAGTTTAAATCAATATATTCAATGTTCAAAATATAATAGATTCCTTGAATGAAACCAACCATGTATTTCAACAATTACAAGAATTGATTTTGGAATATGCCATCTAATACACACATTAATACATAATTAGCAGGTGATAGTTTGATAATAATGAGCAGTCTCTCATCGATCAAACATGTTTTTCCAATGTAACCATATACTAGTTCATTAATGGAAGATGTCCCACCCATAGGGTGCTGTCAATGATAATGAGCATACACCAACAAATTAATCCAAACCATTTAAACCAATTTTTATAAACCATATTACTAAAATAGTTATTATATTGAAATCCTTTCTAAAAAACCATTTTTCAAGAAATAAATAGAATATAGACTTTTCATGTCATTATTTTAAACCATTCAAAAAATATCTTTATAAAAAAATTTAAAAATTTACCAAACCATCACTTAAGTATGATTCTAAGATGCTTTCTATAAAAATACCACGATTAAAAATATTCTATTTTTTCAATTTCAAACTCATAGTAAATTTTTTGAGAATAATAGACAAGAGTGAACCCACATACCTAAAATAATTGTTTAAATCCATGAATGGAATGAATTATTTATAGAAATGGGTTAAAATCTAATAATAGAATATACATCGTGTTCGGTAACATCAAAAGTGCCAAATATCATCATTATTGGAATAAGTTATCATAGATATATGCCCAACAAAATATATCTATGAATCCAAGATATTTTATAAGAATGTATATAGGAAATTGACTTTAAATAGAGACTTATCGTGAAATTAATCCTTCGATGATACATTATTTGACAACAGATCACTCCTTGGTTTAAGAGAGAGTCTTAAAATAGATATGGAAGAGAGAAACCAAATTTAATGTCGTAATAGTGGAATAAATAAGTTATATTTGGATAGACCATCTCAGATCAAACATTTTTGGATCTCATTTTTTTCTGTTCCTGTTTAGGTGGCATGGTTACGAAAACCATCCACTAACTATCCATCAGCATCTACATTAGGAATCACCTCACAAATTTTTCATGCATATTTATAAAATATATTTTTCAAGCATGAAAAATCCTTATATCCAGAATCACATGGTCACTCTGAGGTATCCGAATTTTTTTAAACCATGTGCCAAAACATTTTCCTTCCTAGAATCCACTATTTCACTATTTATAGTTATATGTAGGTTTTTCTATGATTCTACCAACCATGATCACATCATGCACCTCTAGAATATCCAATAAAATTCAAAAATTCTTTTATGCCTTCCCAGACATCAATTGAAAACTATACATAAAGAAAATGAAGAAAAATATGGGGTTAATTAATAGAAACTCGATTTAATTAATGGGAAATGTATTTTAATTTCATTGGAATTTTTGTGAAACATTAATTAAATCATTATGTATATTAAACAGGCCCAATTTGAAACATATAACACCCCAAAAGTTTTATGTTATGCTTATATTAAATATATTCTATTTATAGCCTATATTTCATAAAGAATTGTGTTCCTTTACAAAACACTTGGTTATTTAGTAGATAGTCATAACATAGAAATTTAACATAAATTTTCTACTTCTATGATTTTGATTTCGACAAACAGTCATCTAGAGTTGTGACCAGTATGTCATTTGGAGTCCGATAAATCCAACATTATTTTTTATGAATAGTAAAGTTCCCTTATGAATAGTAACATGAGTAGTCATATGACCTTTATGAATAGTTAATAATGATAATATTTTATTTACTTAAGGTAATAAGATTACAAGATCTTAATTAATTTTTCAATGTGATATAAAACATATTATAACTTTAAAATTGTTATTTTTCGAATTTACTATGATCCTATTTAAAAATAAAATTATAAATAATTATAAAATTATTTTTAAAAAATGGAGTTAATTTTTTAATTGTACACATTGAAAAATGGTTATGGTGAGTGTTTGGGTATTTTTATTAAATACAAATACATTCCGTGAATAGTAAAAATACAGTTATGAGTTTCTGGTAGTTTGATGACATCATAATGTTGTAATAATTAAATATAAAAGGATGGTAGACTTTTATACATTAATATATGACATGAGGTGTCCAAAGTGCCTAAAACCATGGAAAAATACAATGGGAAAGCCCGTGGTTTTTTCAAAAACACTAATGAGGTGTCCCTTTTAATTAATAAAAAACTCCATCTCATTTATAATAATTAACCAGTCACCTCCATTGTTTTTATTCATGCCAAATTCATTATCCCCAAGTATATGGTAGTATTACCTATGTCAGAATCTTCACATGGTGTCTTCAATCCCCCAAGGACCCAACCATCATGTTTGGGGAGTTACTCTACAATGTAAGAGAATCAACCACCCTTCCATTTTCTTAATGCTATCCTTTTATGTTTTTTATTTTATTTTAAATTGTATTATATTGGGATATGTAATTAAATATTCCCATTTATCTCCAAATATTGAAATAGTTATGAAAGAACCCATTTCTCTCATCAAAAATTTTAATGAAATTTTATGTGACGTTGTTAGGCTGCCAATTTTTTGTGAGATATTTCTCAATTTTCATCTATTTTCACTTCCATTGTATTTTAATTATTTCCTCTTCTCTACTCATCCAAATGATATGTTAATTCCATTAAGATAAATTATCTATAATTAAATTATGGTAACTTAGTTTTTAATAATCATCTCTATTTCCCACTTCTCTTAAACTAAAAATAAAAACATCAACTGAGGTGTGTTAAGTTATCACATTCAAGGATGAAGAGTTCTCAATTTTTATTACCATGTTCAATTATGGAAATGAACCCATTTTTATAGTTGAAAAAGAACCGAATATATGTACTTCATCGCACTAATATTCAGGAATCCTTAAACACTCATAATATAAAATAATAATTCAAAACAAGTTTATTATGAACAAAACTGCCAAGTTAATCAAAACTTTTGTAATTAACATTAAACTAATGAATCATAATCATGTCATATAACCAAATATCATTGTAAGATAATTTATATCTCATTAATTTCATAAATAAGATATATTTAAAATTTTGTTTGTTTGACCACATTTCAAACGAACGTCAATTCATGAATACAAGTAAATTGATAATGAAAATTATGGAAGAAAATGCTTCCAAAACAATAAAATTGAACCTCTTAAACCCATAAAAGAGACTTTAAGGAACCAATAAATTTTATAATAAATGAATTAAATGTATAATATGTTGTGTAATTATTAATTAATGATGATAATTTTTTTATTCAGGTCATAAAAACAAATGAAGAACACACATGACCATAATGTAAGGGGTTTCTCATCTAACATTCATTTATATGAGATTTTCATTGTTCACCACTTATTTCGTGTATGTTCTATACGTGTACTGCCATTTGATATATAATAACATGAATCTTTTTAAATTCATGTTATTTTCCGATTAATTTTGGGATTATTGGCTTTTGGTCATATGAATAAATTCACTTCAATACGGTAAGGGACTTTGTCACAATTTCCATTTCATTGAGTCATTCATGGTATTGGGAACCTAATAATTATTATGTGGTGTTTGTACTACACATTTTAGATCATTTTTCATTTGAAATTGTAAATATATTTTATATCCATATTATGGTTTCATGGATATGATTATTTTCTTAAGTCGTATAACCCATTAGATATGTTGTTTATTTGGAATGTTATTTTAACTATGGAAATATTTATGAATCGATGTTCCCTACTCTATATAGATATTGAGAAGGTAGATTTTACATGTTTTAAATATATATATATATATTAATAATCCTTTTCACTTATAATGGAAATGGGGGGCCCACTATATCTCTTTAATGCATTAGTATATCTCATGAGACAAATCAGTTGGTGACAAACCCTTCAAGTTTGTTTCCAAAATCAGACAGGTTTCTACCCACAAAACTAAACTGTTTTAATGGTATTATGGTATCTTGATATCGATACATGATTTCCATGTAATAAGAATTACCTTTATAAATTCTCAGTTATTAGTACCCATGAGGTTTTCCCTATGACAAAATCTATGGATTCATGCCCCTTCACAGTTTATTAATGGCGTGTGTTTTTTATTTATTCACCACGGAATATTGAATATAAATTTTTTTTTATGATTTAGTTATTATTGATTCATGAATCCTTTATTTTTAACCCTTACTAATAATTCGTGATCACCACTTTAGTAAGTTTACCTTCAACATGTTTTGAATAAGAGATCATTTATTGAGTTTTTGTGGATGCAGTTTTTAGTTTTCAGTATGTATTGTATCTTGTTACCTTTCTAAATATAATTTAATTACATATATGTATCTAGTTTCCTCAAGACTAATATTCTGATCGTTCCATCGGGCATTAAAACTTCTAACCAGGCCAATCTACTTTGTAATGCACTGAATCTAGTTTAGATGGGTCGGGGTGTTAGAGTTGTTATGAGATGAAGTTCAGTAGCAAACATAGAATCTAGATTAGTTACTAATGATTTGGGATCTTATTCATTAAGTAGTATTTGAGGATAAATATAAAATATAATCATATTATTTTTGTTATGGAATAGATTATGTGGATCATTCTATAAAAACATCCTTGTCTTTATATAAAAAGGTACAGTTGGTTCTGGCACAGACATACCTTGAGTTGAAACTCCAACAAAGAGTTTCAGCCATGACATGAGTTATCTTGATACATGGAAAAGGGCATTGCTGCAATCTTGGAATTGACACTCCTAGGTTGTATTCCGAGGATAATTCCCATTTTCATTACAAGTGGTTATAATGTATTGTAATGTAAATTTTTCGTCAGAGAAACCATGTTTATGAGATTATTTATGCCTAGAATTTCAATCTATGTTATGTTCCTTTATATTTTAGATTCATATTCTAATATAGTGTATTACATTATTTTGAATTGGATCCTAATTTATTTAGGGAAATCAATACTCATGTGAAATGTAGGGATCTCCACACTGAGTAGGTCAACACAGTCAATGTTGGAGAAGATCAAATCATGAAAATATTGGGACAACATACTCAATTATTGATAAATAACAATGCCACAGTAGTGATAGATCGTTTCATGAAGCAGAATCCCCCGTCCTTCATTGGGATTACTAATCCAGTGGTTGCTGAGAAGTGAATGAAGTCCCATGAAAATATATTCATGGAATTAAGATGCAATGAAAATGAAAATGTAGTTTTGGGAGTATATTGTATCATTAGTGATACCGATCAATGGGGGTCCATGATTCAGAATTCCACGAAATGAAGATTAAAAAGAATGTATGGAATGAAGGACTTTTAATGAAATATTATTTGAAAACTATTTTCTTCTTGAGCAAAAAACTAAAATGATTATGAAATTCCTTAGTATAAACCGAAGAGAATAACAAATTGTTGTAGAGTTTGATGCTACCTTTACATGACTAGCCAGGAACTCCATATATTACATATGAGACTTGAAAGAAACTATTGATCATTTATTTTAAGGTCATAATTTATGTATTTGAAGGGCACCATCTTGACGAACAATTTCATCATATGATGAAATTGTATCAAGTGCCATCAAAACATAGAAGCAATTTTGTAGATAGAATTTGTTCAATGGAAACCATGATAAGAAGAGGTACTTTGATAACCATGTTCAAGGTGAATCAACAAAGAAGAAAAAGGGAACAATGAAGTTCCATTTATGTGAGAAATGTGGAAAGAATCATCTTGGGATATTCTTGAATGGAATTGGAGTGTGCTACACGTGTGGAGAAAAGGGCCATCAAACTAATGAATTAAAAGGAAGGAAACAATTAAATGATTATTAATGCTATAATTTTATAAACATGGGACTCTGTTAAAATGAGTGTCTTAATTTCCATGGATTCTTACCTAAGAAAAGTCCAAGAGTGAAAGGGAATGCTTAGGAGTTTAAAACCACGGAGGTTTATGTTCCTAATGACGTGGTGGAAGTTACTTTAACAGTTTTTCTCAAACATGGATAATGCATGTTTTTATTTTGGATCATCATATCCATTTATATCATCAGAGTTTTCCTTGAAAATTAGACATGTAAAATTTTATTTAATAAAGGTGTTTACAGTATAAACTCATAGGTGATGTGTCATTGCAACAACGATGGGTCTACCAATCCCTCTCATAACCCATAAACATGCATTAGTTTCTAAGATTATCATTATACCAATGACAGACTCTGATATATTTATCGGTATGAATTAGTTGTCAAAGTATGATGTGGAGATTTATTACAAGAAGAACGAAGTTAATTTTTTCGAAAAAGATGTATAATCCCTTCTCTTCAGAGCAGAAACCTCAACACCCAATTATTATCAAGATCCACCCCAGTACATCTACTAAATGGAATACATGGAGAGGAAGATAAACAAACATATTTGGGTGAGGAAAGAAATCATTAAATTGAAAATGTGAACAGAGAGAATGAATAAATTGAATTATTTATAGATGATTTTCTTGGACATCCTCCATAGGAGGAAGTTAAGTTCTCTTTTGATTAAATTAATGATGCATGACCTATATACAAGACACCCTATAGAATGGCTATTTTTGAATTAGTGGAGCTAAAGAAACAACTATAGGAATTGAGTGAAAATTGATTTACTTGAAATAGTGTTTCTCCATGTGGAGAACATGTCTTCATTTTCAAGAAGAAAGATGGATCCCCGAGGCTATGCATTGAATATATTGAAATCAATGCTATTACAAAAAATAATATCTATCATATTTGATGAATTGATGATTTTTTGATCAACATCAGGGAGCACAATACTTATCGGATAATGACCTTCGATATGGATATCAACAGTTGTTTGTGAGGAAGGAAGATATTTCAAAGACAACATTTCAAACCAGGTATGGGAATTATGAGTTTAAAGTTATGCATTTTGGACTGAAGAATGAACCATCTATTTTCAAGGATTTAATAATTATATTTTTCACGGAATATCTTGATAACATTGTTTTGGTATTAATCAATGATATCATGCTATACTCCAAAAGCTATGAAGACCATAAGAATCAGTTTCGTATTATTCTGAAATCTCTTTGAAGAAATTAATTATATGGGAAGTTTAGAAAGTAAAAAATTCAAGATTCAATCAGTTTTCTTTCTAGAAGGTATTATCTCAATTTATGGAACCTTATTTGATCCCACGAATAAAATTCCAATCCATGATAGTCCCACCCCAAAAAACACAACCAAGTTATGAATTTTTATTGGATTAGCATTTTTCCATCAGCATTTTGTTCATAATTTTACCTGGTTTGATAATCCAATAACCAAGATCACATGTAAAGGAGTTATGTTTTTTTTGGACAAAAGAATGTCTAGAATGCTTCGACGAATTTAAAAGATGATTGGTCAATGATCAAATTTAGACTCTTCCATCTGGATGTGATGGATTTTTATTATTTATTTATGAATCAATGAATGGGATGGGTTTCGTCCTTAGGAAATATGTTAATGTATTTTCATATGCATCAAGGAAGTCGAAAACTCATGGGAAAAATTATCCAAGTCATGATTCTTGAGTTAGAAGCAGTAATATTTTCTCAGAAAGTATTGAGATATTTTCATTACGGTGAAAAATGTGAGATATACAAAGATCACAAGAGTTTAAAATACTTTTCCACACAAAAATAAATCTGCATGAGTTAAAGAAGATTACTTGAGTTACTCAAAGATTTGGATTTTTCAATACACTACCACCCAGAAATGAAAATGAGCTTGAAAATAGTTTTAGTATGAATGGCCATAGAATTTTGAACAAGATTACAGTTGAAAAGGATCTTATGTTAATGGGTCTAGTAAATATGGATATAGAAATTATCATGGAATGTAACATATCTCTAATATTTCAAATGGTTGAAAAACCTTTTTTACTGGAAATGTTAAAATGTTCTCAGATTTATGATGAAGAGTTTCAAAATAAAATTAAATATGTAAATGATGGGAGGATGATTGACTTCGTATATGATGGTCTTATTTTGAAATTTTCATAGAGGATTTGTGTTATAGTTATTAATATGATAAATAGGGAACTATTGGATGATGCATATAGCTCTATTTTCACTATAAGTCCTTGTAAAAAAAATATGTTTAGATATATAAAGGAACATTTTTGGTGGGACAACATGAAGATGGAGATTGATGATTATGTGTCGAGATATTTGGTTTGTCAATAGGTGAAGACTAGAAGACAACATCCGAGAGGAGTAATGTAAACCCTTCCTACACCTATATAGAAAATATATGATATTGTGATGGACATTGTGATGGGGATATAAAAGACTCGAAGAAGGAATGATGTGATATGGATCATTGATGGTTTTCATAAAAAATCATTACATTTTGTTTCTCTAAGAGCATATTTAGCACATGAACATTGAGAAAGAATATATAGTAATGACGTTGTAAGACATCATGGTGAACCCCTATCAATTATTTATGATTCTTATCCTTGTTTTACATAAAAATTATAGAAAAGTCTCCATAAGGATATGAATATTGAGCTTCATATGAGTACTTCTTATCACCCAAAAACCGATAGACAGTTAGAAAGGACTATTCAAACTCTAGAAGAGATACTGAGATCATGCTCTCTATACTTTCAAGGTATGTGCAATCATTACTTGTCTTTCATGGAACTTTCCTACAACAATAGTTTCCATCCTAGTATTCATATGGCTCTAGATTAATCATTAAATAGAAAGAGATTTAAATCTCCATATTGTTGGGACGAAGTTGGTGAGGGGAAACTTATAGGCATAGAACTTATTGATGAGACGGCAGAAAACATGAAGACAATCCAAGTCCATATTAATGCATCCCAAAGTAGGCAAGAAATTTATGCTATAAACCAAAAAATGGATTTGGAATTAAAAGAGGGAGATCATGTATTTCTGATTGTATCTCCATGGAAGGGTGTCATAAGGTTTGGTAAGAAAGGGGAATTGAGCCATAGGTTCATCGGACCATTTGAAATTATAGAAAGAATCAGAGTTGTAGCATAAATTTTAGCAATGTTTCCATGTCTCTCAAAATTTCATGATGTGTTCCATGAGTCATTGTTAAAGATAATATTTCAGACCCAATGCATGTACTCACCTATGATGAAATATAACTAGAACCTAATTTTTCATATTGTGAAGAGCCTATCAGGATTCCTGAAATGAAGAATAATGTATTGAGAAATCAGAAAAATCATCTTGTAAAGGTTATATGGAGAAACCTGAATATGGAGGATGAAACATGGGGAACTAAGGATTTTATGAAGAATAATCACCCAAATCATTTTGGTGGGATTTATACATAAAATATCAAGGTTGAAACTTCCAAAGGAGGGAACAATATAACCCCCCAATCATTTTATGGTATGATTCTCTTAAATGTATTCTATTCATAGAATATCTTTTATAATGCACTTAGTTACTTTAAAAAAACATTTTCTTATTTAGGAGATTGTCATAACATAGCCATTAAACATTCATTTTCCAATTTTATGTTATGAATTTCGAAAAACAACCATCTACGGTTGATATTAGTAGGTTATTTAGAGTCTAATTGAAGGCATTTGATTTTTGATGAATAGTAATATACCCTAATAAATAGTAATATGCATTGTAAAACGAACATTATGAATATTATATAATGAAAATATTTTATTTCAATTAGGTAATAAGATAATATGATCTTATTTAATTTTTCAATGTGATATAAAACTAAATATACTTTTAAAATTGTTATCATTCGAATTTACTATGAATCTATTTAGAAATTAAATAAAAATAATTTATAATTTTTTTTTTCAAAAATATAGTTTGTTTTTTAATTCAACAGTTCGCAAAATGGTTGGGGTGAATATTATGTATTTTTATAATATATATAATTCTTTCTATGAATAGTAAAAATATAGTTTTTAGCTTTCAGTAGTTTAATCACACCATAATGATGTAATAATTAAATATAAATGGTCGGTCAATTATCTGCAGTTACATATGTCATGAGGTGTCCCAACTAGATAAAACCAAGGGAATATACCCTGGGAAATCCCATGTTTTTTCAAAATCCTCAAATGAGGTGTCTATTTTAATTAATAAAAAACTCCCTCTCATTTACTATAAATAACAACTCACCCATTTGTTTTCGTTCATTCGAAACTAATTATCCTTGAAGATATTGTATTATTAACTCCCTGGGAATCCTCCAATGTTTTCCACAATCCCCCGCATTCCCAAACTTCATGTTTTGGGAGTTACTGCACATGGTAAGAGAATCAACCACCGTTCTATTTGCTTAAAGCTTTAATTTTATTCTTTATGTTTGATTTTCATTTGAATTATATTGGGATATATCATTCTATATTACCATTTCTGTCCATATTACATAAGTTTGATGAATGAATTCCTTACTCTCATCAAACTATTTTATGAAATTTTATGTGACGTCGTTAGGATGCCGAATTTTCATGATATATTTCTCAATTATCTTCAATATTGAGTTCCATTCTATTATAATTAATTCCTCATATCCCCTTATCGAAATGACATGATTATTACAATACCATACATGAAATGTAATTAAATTATCCTAGTAGAATATTTCATCATCATCTATATTTCCCCCTTCTCTTATACTAAAAATGATAACACCGTCTAGGATGTGTTTATTAATCATAATTAAGGACGACGAGTTCTCAATTTTAATTACCATGATCAATTATGTTCATGATCAAATTTTTATGGTTGAACCTAATATGAATATATGTTTTCATCTCATTAATGTTCTGTAATACTTACATACTCAATATATAAAATAATATTATAAAAAACCTGTATTATGAACAGAACCTCCAAATTAATCCAAACATTTCTAATTAACATTAATCTAATGAATCGTCATCATGGTATATAATGAAAAGGAATTATAAAATAATTTATATCTATATAATGTAATTAATAAGACATATTAACAATTATGGATATTTAATCACATTTCAAATGAACATCCATCCATGAATACAAGTAAACATATCATGAAAACCGAAGAAGAAAATGCTTCCAAAATAAAAAAAATGGACCTCTTAAACCCAAAGAAGGTACATGAATGAACCCAATAACGTTATAATAAATCAATTAAATTTATTAGAGGATGGAATATTTTAGTAATGAATCATAATTTTAATATTAAGGTCAATTAAAACAATCTAAGAACACCCTCGAGCATAAGGCAAGAGGTTTTTCATCTTACTTTCATTTCTGTGAAATTTTCATTGTTCACCACTTATTTATTGTATGTGAAATATGTGTACTTTGATTTTATATGTAGTAACATAATTCTCATTATATTATTGGTATTATGTGATTAATTTCGTCATTATTGACTTGTGGTCATTTGATTCAATTGATTTCAATATGGTAAGGGACTTTCTCTCGATTTCCATTTCATTGATAACTTCTTTGTATTGTGCTCCTAATCATTCATCTGTGATGCATCTACTGCCCAATTAAAATCTATTATAATTTTAAATTGTTAATATACTATATATCCATAATATTGTTTAATGGATATAAGTATTTTATTAATTTGTATAAACTTTTACATACGATGTTTATTTAGAATGTTATTTTACTATGAAAATATTAATAAATCAGTATTCTCTACAATACACGGATATTGAGAAAGAAGATTTTAAATTTATTAAATCTATTTATAAACAATTAATTGTAATTATAGTGGTGGTTGGGGATCACTATAGCCCCTCTACGCATTAGTAGGTCACATGAGACAAATCAATTGGCGAGAAATCCTTCGAGTTTGTTTCCAAAAATCATATGGGTTTCTACCCATAGAACTAAACTAACATCTATTATGTTTGGGGAGAAACTATTTTAGCTGAAAAAAAATTTATGGTTCTAAAATAGTTTCTTGAACTAAAAAATGTTTCTTTAATTATAGTTTCACTTCCAAACCTCACATGATGACCCTAAATTATAGTGAATTTTTAAAAAATATTTAGATTGAATCATGATATTTTAATCCCGAAAAACATATATTAGTACAACATTCCTCACAAAAAGACTAGAAAAACAATATTAATGTCATAAATACATAAAATATGAATGTAAATATTGGATTAATTGAACGAAATAAATTAATTATTTTTAATCATAGTAAAATGGTTTTTATATTAATTTTTACAAGAATATGGTGATAACACATGAATCAGACATGTGGTCTACCAAGAATGTATTGATAAATTGTTCTTAATGGTTTTGATCACTTTAAAAACTTGCATAAATGATTTATAAATAGTCAACTAACTTCTTAATATTGTAAAATCATAAAAAAAATGTTTTGTTAAATTTTTGAGAAGATATATTTTTGATATGATATTTAGTTTTCCCAAGATTTCCTCAATCACACTTTTATTATTTTAAAAAACATAAACATATGTTTAACATTTGGATCAAAAAAACACCATAAATATTTAAAACAAATGGAAACAAATTTTTTATTACCATTGATGTGTATGATTAAATAGATATTTTTTAAGATGTTTGGTCTACCTAGAACAAATAAATAAGTTTTCGTATTGTCTTTGTGAACATTAAAAAAGAGTTTCAGTGGTTCAATACCAATCAGACAAACATTTAATATAGTGAAATATGAAAACCACTACTATATATATAAATTTGGGTTGTTTGACCAAATAAAACATCAATATGATGTATTTTTTCTATCAAATCAAAATGACAATTTTATTTCTATAGAACAATAAAACATGATTTCAAAAAATATATTCATAAACAACTCTGTAATGATGCGAAAAAATAGAAAAACATTTTTCTTTTGATTTTAATTCTTATAGGTATAAGATACATCAAATGAAATTGTGATCAATGATAAATTACTAAATATGTAGTAATTAAAGGACCAATGAACTTTAAAACATGCATGATGGGGTAAAATCCAACTTAATGGACCTTGATTTTTTGTAAATTAATCATAATACAACCATATAATTGATTATGATATGTTATTGAAGACCTTAAAAAATGTGAAAACATTTATTGGTTAATTAGATATATAATTTTATTTTTCTTAATCACCAAAAAATTCATATGGACATCATATCAAAACAAAAATACTTCATAACTAATTTAATTCATAGGAAAAATATCATTGTATTATTTTTTATTTGTATGAGTAGATGACATGTTAATCAAATGTGTAGTCTTCAAAAAATTATTGAATTAGTACATTTTAATGGGTTTTTTCCCTTTGAATAAATATTTCTAAAGTAAAAAAGTACACTAAGAACCTTTGGATTCTAGGATGTCTTTAAAAATAAAACATATAATGTTTTTTTAAATGTTATAGTGGAATGAATGTTAATTTTAGGCTATTTTCCCAGGATGATTGGAAAAGATATTTTATCAATTTTAAATAATAAAACATGTGTTAAATGGTTATATACATAGTAAATAACCTTATGAATACATTAAAACATAAAAAACGGTTTTTGATTAATTTTTATGTGTGCGAGTAGGTGACAAGACAGTCATATTATTTGTCTTCCTAGAACAACCAAATAAGATATTTTTAATGGTTTGATTCTAAATATAAATTTCCTTAAATGTGTTAAAACCAAAAAAATTACAACAAAATTATATGAAACCATTTAATAAAAACCTTAAATTTATTTATTGCATTTTAAAAAAAATATAATGTCACTTGAAGGTATTGTTTTCTTAGAATGATAAGGAATATTTATTTACTGCAAAAAAACACTAAAACATGCTTATAATCGATATATCCATTAAAAACAACCATTTATTGAATTAAAACAAAAAACATGATATTTATATCATTTTTAATTTTCATGTGAATTGAAAACTTATATTGCAATTGTTTCCTTCCCATAACAACCTATTAAATAGATTTTTTTATATTTATATCCCATAATAAATTTCAATTTTTGGTGGTCAAAAAATACAATGACATATAAATGGCATAAAAATATAGATGATAAAGTTTGGATTGTTTTTTAGAAAATATCAAGTTGATTGAAGGTCAATATGAGTTGTATGCTTCTATGGATCACCTAAAATGTACATTTATTTCTTTAAAACGATAAAACGTGTCTTTAATAGTGTGAAATTAAACAATTTTTTATTAATGGTTTTAACACCATTCAACACATGAATTTTGGTTGATTCAAAACCAATGGGATATTATATGAATGATTTGAAATAAATTAAAAAAATCTATACTAAATTATGAAATGATTGAGTAGACAAAACATCAATCTGAAAAGAATTTTTTTTCATGATGATCAGAAACATTGTTTTATTATTTTCAATCACATAAATGCATGTTTAACAGTTTAGATCCATAATAAATTACCTCAATGTGATGTTAAAACACAAAAACAATATTTTTGTATTATTTTTTATTTATATGAGTAGATGGAACATGAATCAATTTTTTTTGCTGAACAACTAATAATATAGTTACTAAATGTTTTTCTATCTTCAAAACATACATTATAAAGATAAAAACCAATTTAATATCCTATTAATTCCTTGAAAAAAAATATAATACACAATATAGTGATTTTAGAGATGTTCAACTAGACAAGATAAATGCCAGGTACTATTTTCCTAGTATAACTAAAAAGAAACATCTATTATACTAAAACACTGAAACATGTGATTAATGGCCATTCATATATAAAAATATCTAAAATGATGTGAAATATTAGGGATACTATATTTATTTTAATACTCATGGGTGGATGAAACATCAATTAGATATTAAATATTCATAAAACAACCAAATATGTAATTTTTAATGGTTTGGTTCCCATTAAAAATTAAGGTGTCAAAACCACCAATAAACCTCTAAATGTCGTGAAATCATATGTAAAATTCAATTGCGTGACTAGTGAAATATTCACCTTGAAATAATGTAAATAAAATTATTTATTTTTATGTGATGATTATAAAATATATTTTAGTGGAATATAACATGGAAACGTTTTTGTAATGATAAGTTCCATTATATGATGAATTATTTTAAATAATATGATAGTAATTTTTTTTAATTTTGATTTGTATGAAGAGACTTCACCTCAATTATGCATGAGTTATTCACAGAATTACTGAAAAACATTGTTATTTAAGGATTTATACCCTTTAAAAACATGAGTTGGGAGGTCAAAATAAACATAATATCCTTTGAATGATTTTTAATTATTTAAATAATTCCCTACAGTGAATTTCAAAATGTTTAATTAGGCAATGTATAAATCCGCATTTTTATTTTCTCCAAATTATTAGAAAGAGATATTTATTGTTTTAAAACACTAAAACACTATTTTGTGTGTAATATTAATATAAAATGTCCATAGAATAATGTGAAATCAAACGAAGAATATATTTCATTATATATTAAAATTATAGTAGACATAACATAAACAAAACATAATGTCTATTGAAACATCCTTTGAATGTTGTGAAATAAAATGACTACAACATTACTGTTTCCTTAGAAATGGTGGACTGTACATACAATAAATTTAAGGATATTTTTACTAGGATGGTCAAAAACACACTTTTATTATATTTAAACAATTAAACATATGTTTAACAGTTTAATCCATGATAAAAAACACCATAATGATGTGAAATCATATTAAAATAGATTTTATTTTATTTTTGCTGTGTACTAATAGATAACACATAAAATGATGTCTACTATAGGATAAATCAATCTAATCTATAGGTACCTCCAATTATATTTCACTACAGGTAGATGGGATGTTCCAATATAGTTATTAAATTAGAACTAGTTGTGTGGAAACTAATGGGAAATAATTTTTTTTTTCTGGAAACCACTATCATTTATTTTTTTATCACTAATTTTTT